>BSBN01001682.1:1200000-1608212 GCA_027924645.1 Cunninghamia lanceolata | reverse complement strand
CCCTAAACCTCTACCTCTCAATCTCTCTCCCTATGTCTCTGGACATCTCCCTCACTCTCTATCTCCCTATCTCTCCCCTCTATCTCCTCTATATCTCCCCTCTATCTCCTCTATCTCTCCCTATCAGTCCTTTATATCTTTCTCTCTAAACCCTAAACTCCTAAACTCTAAAGCCCTGAATGCTAAACCAAAGCAACCCTAAACCTCAAATAATGCCCCTAAACCCTAACTCCTAAACCCTAAACCTAGGCAACCCTAAACCATAGCCCCCTAACCCCTAAACCCTAAACCCTAAACCTTTATCTCCCTATCTCTCCCCTATCTCCCTATCTCTATCATCCGCTACCTATCAATCTTTCTCCCTACATATTTAGACATATCCCTCACTCTCTAAACCCAAGCAACCCTAAACCTTAAATAATTCCCCTAAACCCTAAACCCTAAACCTTAAATAATGCCCCTAAACTATAAACTTGAGCAACGCTAAACCTTTATCTCCCTATCTCTACCTTATCTCCCTATCTCTATCATCCCTCTACCTCTCAATCTCTCTCCATATGTCTTTGAACATGTCCCTCACTCTCTATCTGCCTATCTCTCCCTATAGGTCCTCTCTCTCTAAACCATAAGCCCTAAACCTTAACCCCTGAGCAACCCTAAACCACTAAACCCTAACCCCTAACCCATAGACCCTAAACCTGAGAAACCCTAAACCCCTAAACCCTAAACCCAAGCAACCCTAAACTTCTATCTCCCTATCTCTATCATCCCTCTACCTCTCAAGTTCTCTCCCTATATCTCTAGAGACATCCCTCACTCTCTATCTCCCTATCTCTCCCCTTTTTCTCCTCTATCTCTCCCTATCGGTCCTCACTCTCTCTCTCTCTCAACCCTAAATCCCAAACCCCTAAATCCTAAACCTAAGCAACCCTAAACCTCTATCTCCCTATCTCTCCCCTATCTCCATATCTCTATCGTCCCTCTACCTCTCAATCTCTCTCTATGTCTCTAGACATCTCCCTCACTCTTTATCTCCCTATCTCTCCCCTCTGTCTCCTCTATCTCTCCCTATCAGTCCTCTCTCTCTAAACCCTAAACCCTAAACCCCTAAACCTTAAGCCCTAAACCCTAAACTCAAGCAACCCTAAACCCCTAACCTTAAGCCCTAAACCCTAAACTCAAGCAACCCTAAACCCTAAATAATGCCCCTAAACCCTAAACCCTAAACCCAAGCAACCCTAAACCCTAATCCCTAACCCCTAAACCTCTATCTTCCTATCTCCCTATCTCTATCATCCTTTTACCTCTCAATATCTCTCCCTATGTCTCTGGACATGTCCCTCACTCTCTATCTCTCCCCTCTGTCTCCTTTATCTCTACCTATAGGTTCTCTCTCTCTAAACTTTAAACCCCAAACCCCTAAACCCTAAATCCTAAATAATGCCCCTAAACCTGAGCAACCCTAAACTTGTATCTTCATATCTCTCCCCTACCTCCCTCTCTCTCTCTCTCCCTAAACCCTAAACCCTAAACCCTAAATAATGCCCCTAAACCTAAACCTAAGCAACCCTAAACCTCTATCTCCATATCTCTCCCCTATCTCCCTATCTCTATCATCCCTCTATCTCTCAGTCTCTCTCCCTATGTTTCTAGACATCTCCCTCACTCTCTATCTCCCTATCTCTATCATCCCTCTATCTCTCAGTCTCTCTCCCTATGTTTCTAGACATCTCCCTCACTCTCTATCTCCCTATCTCTCCCTTCTATCTCCTCTATCTCTCCCTATCTCTCTCCTCTCTCTCTACCTCCCTATATCCCTATCTCTCGCCTCTTTCTCCCCTATCATTCCTCTATCTTCCTATCTCTCCCCTCTCTGCCTCTCCCTCTCTCTCCCTCTCCCTCCCTCTCCCTTATTGACAAAGGAAATGGAAACAAGAAAACTAGGACTCTCTCTCTCTTCCTATCTAATTATCTCTCTCCTCTCTCTCCCCTCCATCTCCCCCCTCTCCCTCTCTTCCGCCCTTTCCCTCTCCCTTATTGATAAAGGAAATGGAAACAAGAAAACTAGAACATGCAAAGAGGGACGAGAATATAAATTGGGAGGATGAAATGGAAACAAGATAAAACAAAATTTAATTGGATGGGAAGAATGATGAGAGGAGAGGTGGAAAATAGTAAAATAGGGAAAATTTGGTGGGATCTAAAGGAAAAGGAAAACTAGGAAAGCTAGGGTTAAGAGGTGAAAAAGAGGGGAGGAGGTGCAAAAGAAGTCAAATCAACACAAAGAGATGAAGATGAATGATATGAGAGAGAGAGAGATGCATAAAATTCATTTTAAATGTTTCATAATGTGCTCGTGTTTTTGCCTACTTTGGAAATTCCATCCCTAAGGGAAATGCCAAGGATGCGTTTTTCACAAAAGTTAGAAATTTTGACCAAATATCGTGTGTGCTCCCCTATGGTTTACACATTTTTCAATGTCAATACAAATAAATGCCAAGACGACTTCAAGTTTTTTATTATCTTTCTAACCATGTATTTTTTCAAAATCTGATAACATTAAGGTTTCCATCTTCAAATTCTTTTGTTAATGTGTTCTTTTTTTCAGAAAACCTATGTCTAGTATTTTCGGTATCATTTTTTACATGTTTATCAAAATTTGAAACAAATTACATTTTTAGATTCTAGACGCAATTCTATAGACAATGATATTTTTTTTTTATTAGTTTTTGAAAACATTGGGGGGAGCACACTCAAATTTTTTTTTTTAGGATGTGTCCACTTTGAAAATTCATAAAAAAATCATATATGTATAAAAAAAATTAACAGAAAAAACAGGCATAAACTATAAGGTGTTAGCTAATTTTCCACTGTTTTGATTTGTCTAATAATTAAAAAAGTTGGCATTTTAGGGGGAGCACTCCAAACACTATGTTATATTTTTCTAACAAAAACAAGAGCACTTTGTGTGCTCCTCCTATTTGAACCTCTTAATCTCCACCATTTTTAGAAAAAAATAATAGTTTTGAAACTAGAATCAGAGAACTACAAAACTTGTTCTTATCACATCTTCTAATTTTGAGTGTGGTTATCTTTACTTTCTCATACAAGATCATTTTTTTCTGATTACAGAAAAAAAGTGGCCACTTTTGACCCCCTTTTGGTCCCCCATATCCATGCATATATCAATTTTTGTAGGTCTTCTTCTTCTTCCATACATTCATGGTGGTAGGCAAGTTTAAAGTTCCTTATACCCTTCAGTTTCCCCCCCATAGATTAGGGCACGAGACGACTAGCAAGTATAAATACTATTTCATTTTTGGAGGTGTAAGTGCTCATGATTGTTGTAAGGCATCAAACGAAGTTAATCTGGTTACAAGTGAAAAAATACATTTGATACAATGAAGGAAGGATCCTCAATGCATGTCTTCATATAGTGGTATGTCTCCGTGACATATTGTAATGATTCAGGGGAATTTATAGTCCGCAACTATGTATTTTCTCTCACCACATTTTCTGGTGTGATTGTAACCAAGGTCTAATGTATGTGTGACAACATCTAATGCAATATAAAGATTTTATATTAGTCATTCCTTATTGCAATTGTGTTATGAATTATTAAGCATGTCTATTGTATGATATGTAATCTTTGGTTTCTATGTAAATGTACATCTGGTTCTATGGATGTTCTATTGGAGGCATCCCCTTCCTCCTTATTGTTCATGACCCTGTTGCCTAATGGAATAGGCACCAATTCACATTGGTGAGGGATCAAATACCTTTCAAATATCAAACCCTCTGTTTTGTTAGTTGTAGGAGTAGGAGCAGGATTAGTTTAGGGTTTCATATGCTACTCATGATTCAGTATTGTAACCAGGAAATCATTTTAAGTGACCATCAAACTGTTAGAAACATTGTCATTGATGTCAAAGGTGCATACACATGTTGTCATTGAGATTAAGAAGATATTCATGAATAGACGAGAGTATAAGAACATGTTATCATTGATGTCAATAAGGTACATGAACAATAGTGGTGTCACTAATGTCAAATACATAAGACTGAGATTGTTGGTGAGATTAACATCTAAGAGATCATTGTGGAGATTATTGGAATATGTAATCATTGATGTTGTTGTAGAGATTGATCAGATTGATTGTACAAGATGTATGGACGAGATTGTTGAATTATTGTCATTGATTGATTTCAAAGAACATGTGGCTGACTTCCCTTGAACAATGAAGATATGACATATTTAAATTAAAGATTTAAATATGCAAGAGAGGTTGACTTCCTATGAAGAATTTAATATGATAAAGGAAGTAATTTAAAAAACATTCTTGATGAGACCGACCCATGGGAGGAGCACTCATATAAAGACAAGATGTCTTAATGGAATGACCAATATATAATGCTATTTATTAAAGACAAAAAGTGTGATTAGAAAAAGATTTATGTAGAACGATCAAGTTATTACATACAGGAGGTCGACTACCTTAATAAGTAGCGCTCCAAATTTTAAAAAAATTGTCTTATCTTTAAGAGATAACAAAAGGTGTGATTTCATATATAATGAGGTGCAATTTAATGCATGATGTATGGTTAAGTAAAAGATAAGAGGTTCAATTAATATGAAGATTGGTATTAAAAGCTAAAATGTGCGATCTATTAGAAAGGGACAAAAGTTTTCTATAAATGGGTGTGGTTATTAAAGATGTGCACCCCATTTTAAAGACAAATTATTCCATTAAGAAGGTATAAAAGGCAAGAGAAGGTGTGGTTTTAGCAGCAAGAATTAAATGAATATTATGTGAATATTAGAGCAGATATAAAAAGAGAAGAGGCACAAAAATGAAGTCTAATTTTGATTTATTTTGAAAAGGAATGTGTGACTATGAGAGAATAACATATTGCCATGCTATGATCAATTTTATGTAAAGAAGTTGTGCATGAGTTAGATTAGTTTTGTGAGGAAAGAAAGTGTTTGATCAGAATTGTGAGAGAAGAAAGTATTTGTGTGTGTGAACTTGATTTGAAAAGAAAAGACTTACATCAATACAGAATCAGAAATGGTGATCAGATTTGTGAGAGAAGATTATTGTGTGGATTGTGATCAGATTTGGAAGAAGGTTATTATGTGGATAGTGATAAGATTTGGAAGAAGGATATTGTGTGAGTTGTAATCAAATTTGTGAAAGGAAGATTCAGTGAAGAAGCATACTATATCAGCTATTGAAGGATTAATAGGTTGGAGCCTATCAAATTTAGGTTGGAGCCTCTTGTTGGGTTGGAGCTCAATTTGTGTGGGGGTTGGAGCCTCCAATACGTTGGAGCCTATCAAATAGAGGTTGGAGCCTCTTGCTGGGTTGGAGCTTAGTTTGTGTGGGGGTTGGAGCCTCCAATAATTAGAGTCTATAATTCTATCAAGTGGAGATTGGAGTCTCTAGTAGGTTGGAGCCTACAAGAAGAAGAAAGAATATATATATATATAAGCAATATTGTGTCGTGGTTTTCTCTCGAAAGGGTTTCCACTTAAATAGTGTGTTCTCATTGTGTACTTAATTGCTAGATCTTGCATGGTTAGTTGACGTAATTAATTGAGTTTCAAAACTAAAAGATTGTTAGATACCGATTCATCTCCCCTCTCAGTATCACCATGTGCTCATCACAAACTATTTAAATCATTGGAGAATCATGTCATGCATGTTTACATCTTTCCATTGTGTACATCAAGTTAAGTAGATTTATCTTGCAGGATATCATGTTGTTATTATATGCAGGTGCATGTGCAAGGTGTCTTATCAGCTTAATTAGAGGTTTATGCAACTAGTTTGTCTTGACCTAATGACAAATATAGGGGTCAAGTGTACATTGGGTATGGTTGTGATTATCTATTTGTGTTTAATTTTATACCTATAGGAATACCCTTCTAGGTCTAGTTGAGCCCAAAGTGTAAGAGAGCATACCCACTCTCGTCTGTTGGCCTTAACCATCCTCAATATGTGGATGAGCCTCTTTTCCTGCTTCTTGATGACACCCCCTAGCCTTGAAAGAGTTATTATGCTGTAGGATTGTAGACTTGTGGTTTTGGGACCTAACATTGTGCTCTCAAAATGGATGAAACTAATGTTAAGAAAGATGGGGATTCGGATCTAAAATGAGGATCAAGAAGGTGACAAAAAATGGATTAAAGAGGGAATGTCAGTGATGAAGGATATGAGGACATAGAGGTTGGTGAGGATGGAAATGATAATAGATTATGGAGATCTTGTCATTGTGCATTGTGGGACAATATAGCTAAGTGCACAAAAACACACACACAAACAAGAAAACACCCAAAAAACATGATCCAATAACTTGTGCAATGGAAATGGAGCAGATATTTGGTTTAGGATCAAGGATAAAAGGATGGGGTAGGATTAGATTTTTTCCCTGGTCAGACTAGAAGCCAAAGATTGATTTGATGATGATGATGATGATGGCATCGTTAATGATAAGAAAAATGTGAGGATAATGTTATTAATGATGAGACCACCATGGGGATTGCGAATGATATATCCAAATAATGATGATTGGATAGTTTTTTAGGACTAAAGATGGCTTGTAGCGAGATAGGGAATAAAGCCTATGGATGTTTTTGGATAGATGTAGGGTGTTGGATGAGACTTTCTTGGATTGGGAGGGCTTGCACATGGATGAGGTGTTTTTAGGGAGGTCATGCATGAGATTGGAATTATGCTTTGGTAAGCATTTGCTTGTAGTTACTATCTTAATGGTGGAACTAGTAAAAAGGGAAAATCCAAGCCCAAAGACATGGATAGAAGTGGATCCAATGAAATGGTTGAGGGATATGAGCTAGGGTGAGATGGAGAAGGAATGGATTGATGGAAGGATTGTAAGGGGAGATCACCAATGACTATATCACAATGGGATAACACATGTTTTATCTAAGATACAGGGTTGCATAATGTTATGTAGGTGATGACATGATATTGGATGGTGTGTACCCAAAGGATGGCCATGTCAAGAGTGTGCCAAAGCATGTTTTAGGTTATTGTCCCTAGTCCTTATCAAGGTCAAAGGAAGAATGGATCGGATAGGATAAATGGATCATGTAGATATGATGGATGCATGTGAGGGGAGGGATAAGTATGGTGTAATGGATGAGACAACTTGACCCCATGTGTGATGGTACACAGATGGATTTTACTCATGAAGCCCATGAATGGGTTTTCATCATGGTACTTTCCCAAGGTGCCACAAGAAGTGGTTTTCACCATTGGACAAATTTATTTCTCTTTACTATTTTTTTTATTTTATTGATTTTTTTTTTTTAAATTAAATTTGATTTTGCTACTTCATGTAGCAAGTCCTTGTTGGTCTGATGTACCCACCTTGGATGCTTCTATCATGGTGTGCCAATAGTATTGTACCTAGCATAATTATTTAAATAGGACCATTCCCCTGTTGTACAATCCATAAGTGTTGTGATGCTCTTTGATAGTTGGGTTAGCTTTATCTGAATGTGCACATCTCAATAGGGTCCATCATAGCCTTGATGGTAAAGTGTCATTGCCAAGATATGACAGATTTGAGATTTCAAACCTTCCTAGATGTGGGGTGTGATTTTGGATTTGGATGGGGAATGTTGGATGTGGAATTAGGTGATGGAGGTTTACTAGATTTAGGTGCATAGATTGGATATTTATATTGGGTTAGAGGACTCTTGACTCACCATACTTCAGATGGTGGATTAGGGAGTTTGGATTTTGGATCGGGATGATGATTAGGACTAACATTCTTATACAAGTTGGAAGGTGGTGGCCACCTGTGATATGAAATGCATGGCTTTTGATTGATTTCTTCCTTATGAAAATTTTCTTAGATCATATTTAGCCATTCACTTTGGGTGTGTGCAAGAAGTTGAGTCCACTTTGTGGCCAAAAAGTGGAAGTATTTTCCCTGATTTTCAAAATTTGTCACATTTGACCTAAAAAATTGAAGCACTTAAATGTGGAATCTTGGAAAAAGTAAATACATATGAAATGTGGTACTTGAAGTCTAGTTTCCAAATATGTAATTTTTTTTAATACCCAGATGATATAAATTGAATTTTAATAGGCGTTTCTAAAAACCACTGTTTAAAAGTCACTTTGTTTACTATACCATGCACGTGTACGTCATCCATATTTTGACCTAAATAATCATATTTTTCTAAATCATTTTCGGAAAGGATTTGTAACTCACTGAAGCACATTTTCCATATTTTTTTGTAATTTTTTATTGAATATACTTTTTTGTTAATTTTTTATTGGCCATTTTTGGTGTTTTAAAAAATCATCGTGTACATCATACATAAGATGACCTAAACTTATCATTTTTTTATTTTTTTTTCAAATTGAAAAGAATTGTCTGAAGTATGTTTTCGTACAATTTTTTTACAAAAAATTATTTTGATAAAAAGTTATTAAAATATTAAAAAACCTTGATAATTCAAGTTTATGGACCTATTTCATCATAAATTAATTGAAAAATAGAAAAATAATCCAATTGTAAAAAAAATTACATATTTAGAATCTACACTGTCTCATCTATAATGGGTTTTAATTTTGTCAAAAAATTCTGCAAAAAAGGCCTTCAGACATATGCCCAAAGTCACTATTTTGTTGTGACATTGATAGGACCTTCAACTTGTAGGTCAAACCAGGTCCAAAGCCAAGGGTTGGGTTCTCAAGGCTTTTTTTAGACCCAAAACCCATAGTAAAAATTGGATCAGAAATTCAAATTTTATGAAATGGGATCCCGTTTCTAGAAAATGAGATCTCACTTTTGGCTCGAGATCTTGAAGCATAATGGGATCCCGTTTCATAAAAAGCAAGATCCCATTTTGGTTTACCTAATTTTGAGTTTTTTTCTAAGTCCAAAACTTCCACCTTAAGTGGACTCATCTTTGTGCATTTACCCTTTTGCTTTGGGATCCATATCCCTTTTTAGCATCTCTTTGGATTTGTGAATTCATGTCGCCTTTTGGATTCATTTGGATCTTTTGCTTGATTTTAATTTTTTGCTTGTTTCTTATTTGGTGCTTGATGTTGATGCTTTGCTTCAATGTGACTCTTTGCTTGATATGATGTATAAGCATGTTGGTCCAAATCAATGGGTTTAGGATTTGGGAGGTGAAGGTTGATGGGATGATTAGAGGCAAGAGTGAAAGAGTGAGGGGCATTATGATTATTGTAAGGGCCATGTGTTGGGAATTAAGGTGTCTCAACCTTGGTAATTCTTTGCATTTGTAATGTTTGTATTTATTATTTAATTGCCTATGTTGTAAATAATTAGAAATTCCACTTTGTCATATTGTGGAATGTGGCACGGTGATGTGTCAATCCTACATGGATTATGACAACTTGTTATTTTGTCCTCACATGAGGAGATAGGCATCCCACTTAGTGGTAGGAACATTCTACCATGTGTCGGCATCTTCTATGTTGTGTAAGGAATGTTTGACCGAAATGGTTATGACGGATTCCTATGACGAATCTATGACATCTAAGAGTCAGAAATAGAAGGTTGTAAGACAGGTGATGACATGTGTCATGAAGCATCTTTGAATGAGGCATATTTGGGTGCCCCAAGGTGGAATATGACAAGTTGTAAGAGAATATGCTATTTTTAGCATGTGTATGATAGATTCTCTTACAGTAGTAAGTTGTAACTGCTATGACAGATTCTATGACGGTCGTAAGTGTCGTAAGAGCATCTGTCATAGCCCATTTTGGAAATAGGCGACCTCTTTGGGATGGGAGCTATGGATAAGTGTCAAATACATTCTACAATGTTGACCAGGTGTCCCTAGGCATGGGTTTTGGTCCAAGATGCCATATTGGATGCCCATTCCGAGAAGGGTCCCAAATTGCCTTGTAATTTCTATTTAAACAAGTGCTTGGAGATGGAGTTTGTATCACAGGTTTATAGGTACTGTTATGCTGCCGGATTGACTCCAGACATGAGTGTTGAAGACCATTGAAGCTTGCATTGCAAGTGTATTGTAAACATTCTTTCAGATTTGTTAATACATTGTGCAGGTTTCTGAGTGTGGGGTTTTTCACCCGATAAGGGTTTTCCCCACCATAAATTTGTCTCTCTTCTTCTGTCTACATTCTAGTTCTTGTGTTTTGCTGTAATATCTAATGTTAATGGTTTAACATTGCTGTAATAGTTAGGACAAATTTGAATTTGCATAGCCCTCTCCTCAATAGATTAGTGTAGGAAGCGATTTCTGCACACCTAGCTTCCTTTCAATTGGTATCAGAGATTGATCACCTTTGGTCCTAGTTGTTGGGTAGGGTTTTTTTGAGCTAATCTTAGGTTGAACGGGAGTCTATGTAGAGCATTCTATATCTTATTGCAGCACAGAGATGGCAGGTACATTAGGAAGATTTGAAGTAGAAAAGTTCATTAGCAGTAATTTCAAGTTGTGGAAGCTCAAAATGGAAGACTTGTTAGTTGACCGAGACCTTTGGGATAGTGTGAATGGAACTAAACCAGCTGCAATGTCACAAGCTGACTGGGATCAAAAGGATCAGAAGGCTAAGGGTCTCATAAGACTTAGTCTTGTCGATTCTATGTTGTTAAATGTCCATGAGGAGACTACTACAAAACTCCTTTGGAAGAAGTTGGGGGATGTGTATCAAGCCAAATCCCTAGTCAATAAACTTTTCCTGAGAAAGAAGTTGTATTCTCTTCAAATGGAGGACAGAGGATATGTTGCTAAGCATATGAATGCCTTTAACATGCTGGTTGCACAATTAACATCTATCGGTGTAAAGATGGAAGAGGAGGATCGATGTATGACCCTGCTTTGTTCTCTACCGGACTCATGGGATCATCTTGTCATGGCAATAGAAAGCACCACATCCACATTCAAAATGGAAGAGGTGGTTTCTTTGTTGTTATCTGAAGAGATACGGAGAAAGTCTTCTGAGGCAGCCAAAGAGGCCCTTACAGTTCATGGAAGACCCAAAGAGAAAGGGAAGAAGGACAAGAAAGCTGAGAAGGGTAGATCCAAATCCTATGGGAGATCCAAATCTCCAGGAAATTCCAAGGCTCTTTGTTGGAACTATGGCAAGACTAGGCATTTTCGAAAGGAATGCAAAGAGGAGAAGAAGAAAAAGAAGAAAGCTCCTGATTTAGATTATGACAAATCTCAAGATGATGGTGATGCCTTCATCGTAGCCCTAGCAACCCATGCATCTGATGATGTGTGGCTAATCGACTCTAGTGCATCATTCCACATGACTTTGCATCGAGACTAGTTCACTAAGTATGAGGAGTTCGATAGTGGAAAGGTGTATCTGGGTGATGACTCTCATCTGAAAATCATTGGTCATGGAAGAGTCTCTATCTGATTCACTGATGATCGAGTGAAGGGGATCTCTGGGGTTATGCACATCCCAAGCTTAGCACGGAACTTGCTTTCTGTAAGTAGTTTGAATGATGTAGGTGTGCAGGTTGTCTTTTCGAAAGAAGGATGCAAGATGACTAGAGGATCTATGGTGCTTGCTAAGGGTACTCAGAGAGGTACTCTGTTTCAACTGGAGGCATGCATTTCACAATGCAATAGTTCTTCTGACTCAAGAAAGAGGGCAGCAGTCACTTCATCCCCACCATCTGATCGAGCAGTGAAGAAATCTGTTGTTTCTAATCTTGATGGTTGTAATCGTGCATTGGAAGTTAAACTTCCTACAGAAAAGACAATGTTATCGCATAAGAGATTTGGCCACATTGGTGAGAAGGGTCTACATACCCTAAAAAATAAAAACCTTGTTGAGCGGTTAGATGATTGTAATCTTGAGTTTGACTTTTGTGAACATTGTATTTATGGAAAACAAAACCATGTTCAGTTTTACTCGAGTTCTCATAAGTCTTCTGGTGTGTTGGACCTTATTCATTCTGATGTGTTTGGTCATATTAATGTTCTTTCCTTATCAAAATTTGTATACTTTGTATCTCTTATAGATGATTATAGTAGAAAGACATGGATTTTTTTTCTCAAAAGCAAATATTTAGTCTATAGCAAGTTCAAGGAGTTTAGAGCCTTTGCTGAAAATCAGACTGGTAAAAAGATTAAATGTTTGAGAACTGACAACTGTGGTGAGTTCTGTTCTACAAAATTTGATAAATATTGCAAGGAACTTGGGATTGAAAGGCACAAGACAACTCCATACACCCCACAGTAAAATGGAGTTGCAGAGAGGATGAACAGGACACTGATGGAGAAGGCGTAATGAGATAAAATGAAAATTGGTCCATAAAGGCAAAAGCTGCTTAGTTCAGTATAATCACATTATGCCGACTAAGGTGTGAAATGAGGAGAAAATGCAGTTGGCCAACAGGAGAGGAAATATAATGATGGAATAGGTAGAGGCAAGTCCCTGATGGAAGACTTTTGCCAAGAAGGAAAAATTGAAGCACAAAATCAAATGTAAAGCATGAATTAATAAAGTATAAAGGCTTTAATAATTTTGAAGTGTTGTAAAAGCTTTACAAACACTTTGGTCGAGTTCTTGTTTTTCAAATGCTTTTCTTCCCCTTTGGCCGCCGTGAATGCAAGAGTGCTAATGTGATGCAGGTGGTTGGAATAGTGTTTCCTTAGGTACCAAATTTAATATGATGATGGTGTGTTTCAACATCCATGCTTTCTGTGGTACCCTTAAGGACCGAGATCAGTTTCTAGGGCATGGGTGCCCAATATATCTACTGATTCCCCTGATATGGCCATGTGCCATGTCTTGTGTTGCATCAAATGCTTGTTGACTGGGATTTCAATGCCCAGAAGCTACATAGAATAGAACAGATATATATACATGACATGAAGATATTTTTAGGGTTGGTCTCTAAACCAACTGCCTAGTTTAGGAAAGCCTAAGGAGTTTCTCTAGCACCAACACATGATCTGTCTGGTTCATTAGTGAAGGGTTTTATTCATCATAGAGTAGGAAGGTTGTGTAATGTAGATTTGATTGTAATGGTATATCTCAATGGGAGTTTGTATTGATTTTGGTAAATATATAATCGCAGTTGTATATTTTCCCTTGCCACATTTGCTGGTATGATTGTAACAGAGGTTTTGAGGTGTGTGACAACATATAAGTTAATACAAGGCTTTGTATTTGCCATTTCTATATTTCATATGAATAATTATAGTTCTCCTTTGGATCACTAAGTATGTCCATTGTATGAAGATCTATCTAAAAGTCATATATGTAAATGTATGCCTGGTTCTGTTGATCCTTTGTTGTGTCTTTCCTTTCCTCCTTGTATTCTATGACTCTGTTGCCCAATAGAGTAGGCACTAGTCCATATTGGATAGGGATCAAACACCTTTATAAATCAAACAAATCATTCACCTGTCGTTCAATGTAAAAACCATCTTCTTGTGCATGTACATTCACATAGTTGAATCAGCTTAATAAGAGGCATGTGCAACCAGTTTATCTTAATCTAGTGACAACTTTAGGGGTCAAGTGTACATTGTGTATGGTTGTGTATGTTTATTTGTATTTCATTTCATGCCTCTAGGAATATCCCTCCTAAGTCTAACTAAGCCTAGAGAGTAGAGGAGTTTACCCACTCTTGTAGTTGGCTAAAATTCTCCTTTACTTGTTGATAAACCTCTTCCTTTCACCTTGACAACAATCCATGGCTTGGGTGTTTTAGGAATGTTTTAGAGTTTTGGGTTAGAGCTATTTTGGGAATCAACAGGGATCATTTTGGGCTTCTTGGTCATATGTGGGACCTTGATCAAATATTGGACTAGTTTGGATACTACTTGTTAGGGTTAGCCGGCAGAAGATATCAATTAAATGCAAATAAAGATTAAATAGAGGAATGGAAATACACAGAAATAATAACAGCAAGAGACAAGTTTTAACGTGGTTCACCCAAAATCGGGCTACATCCACCAAACAGAGAGTCCAATATTATTATCTAGTAAATCAAACCGATTACAACCAGCAATCCCTGCAACTCAATACTGCTGCAAAATGCTACAATATAATATCAATGGAAACCCTAACCCTTAGCCGCTTTTATCAAGCCTTATGTCAGTTACAAAAATAGGGTTTTTTATGTCGGTCAATAACCCTAACCCTTAGCACTACCCCTTGATCCCGTAGGAATTTGGGGGGAAACCACGCCAATAAAAGTGGGGAAAATTTAACCTCCAAGTCTGATTAGGCTCCATATAACAACACTACTTTTATCAAACATTGGATTAGTTTGGATTTCATGACCATCTATGGGGAATGTTTGGGTAACTTGATATAGAATGGAGCTTGTTTGGTCATGCTTTGCGCTTGTCTCTTGACATAGATCCAATGGTTTAGATAATGAGAGGTGAGTTTGGATAGGGATGGGGGATTCTCAAATGGGCTCAAGATTTTAGCATGGTAATAATGGACATTGGGTAGGATGCTATTGAGTGTCCTTGATAGGTGGTGGAGTGCACGATGGTGTTGTGGACATGGAGTTCTTGGATTTGTTGGTTTGTTGTTTATCCCATGTGATTAGTGCTTGGACAAATTCTTTAGTAGATGGATAAGACCAATCAAATCTCGAACGGTGGGTGGATTTTAGATAGGATGGGCTAGAGGATTTGGATAAGGATGTAGTTGACATGGAAGATGTGGATGACTTGGGGGATTTAAAGGATTTGAAGGACTTAAAAGATTTGAGTGACAATGATTGGGAGGAAGTGGATGTGAATGATTGGGGAGATTTAGTGGAGGTGGAGTTGAAGGACTTTAGTGAAAATGATTGGGAGGATTTTGGATGGGTTGGATGTAGGAGATGAGGGACATGAATCTAGAAGGGATTTTTCCTTGCCAAGGATGGGATAAGGATGAGTCTTGGACCTTTTCTTTTGGTTTACGAAGTAGCTGACTCTTGGGTGTCCTAGGTTTGGGAGGATAGAGGTGTTTATGGTTAAGCATGTAGGATCTATTGAAAGCTTGCTCATGACTATCTCATCAATGATGTTTTGATCAGTACTATCATTATCATCATAGGGGTCATATTCAAGCTAGTTCACATCATCATCATCATGTTCAAAGGGCTAATATTCTGGTTGGTCAACAAGACTATCATCATCATCATATGCATCATATCTTGGTTGATTAACAAGGTTACTATAGTATTGTGCTTGGCTTCATTTGGGAAGAGGAGTTGATCTAAGGGGTTCATGGTGTTTTCTTTACCCTTGATTGTGATCTTTGGCCTTGCTTTGATTATGATTTTTTGGCTTTATTTGTGTGGGATATGGGTCCATTAGTTTGGTTAGGTCCTGGGATTTTGATGATTTAGATTTTGAATGGTTTTGGATTTGACTTGGATGATTTGGATTTAGGATGTCCTTAGGATTGAGGTTAATGTTGAAAACCCAAGGACGAGGTTTGAATTGGATGATGATTGATGCTAAAAACTAACCTTTAAATTAACGTTGAATCAATTGGGCTTTGACCTTCCAAGGGATTATGTGGATGATAGGGTGATTTCGATCAAGGTTGATGGCGATTAGGATGTTACACATATGGTTCCTAGGGTTGTCATTAATGTCAACACTGTCACTAGGTGTTATGTCATAAAATGTACCCCTAGGACTTTTACCTCCTAATTTTAGTTGCTGGGTCCCTTGATTTGCATCTTGCATTATCATTTTAACTCCTAGAAGAAAATGGCTTCAAACCCATATCAAATGGGGCTTGAGGGACATTCTGGCATTTGACCCTACCCTAAAATAGGACCTTAGACTTGGGTGCTCGCACCATAGTCCTAACCTATTTTAGGAAGATCCCAAATTTGAATGTCGATTATGTGACTGTTAGAAGATTCCGTTGCCAACATCTTAAGTTTGAATTGCAAAATTAAAAACAGGGATGCATATATAAGCATGTTTAGGGTTTCATTTGTAAACTAGAAGATGTTATGAAATTTTGGCAAATTTATGATTTTAGAGCATTTAATATATTCATTGTTACAGAGTAGAATATTGTTGTTGTGTTTGTGATTGTAGATTTAGCTTCATCTTCTCATGTGTTGAAGGATTTTCATCTACATGAGAGCTACACCTTCGAGGTGATATCTATTTGTGTTTGAATCATTTATCAATTTGTTTTTGCCTCTATCCTGCAATCCAATATGCACTCTCTATCTAACAACAGTGTTCAGAAGACTTGAATGTCCTTCCGAGGCTTGACTGAAGTAAGCTCTTAAGAAGCACAACCCCCAACCACACTCCTTGTGATTGCAGGTTGCAAGTGTCATATCTAATGGAGTGGAGTTGTAGAGAATAGTAACAAAGTGTGTAGATTATAGATCTCTGAAGAAAGGCACCGCTTGGACTTGGGCACTAGGGGTAGTGTCCCCTGAGCTTGCAAACATAGAAATCTCTGTGACAATGCTAATTAACATCAAAAGAAGTCTCTGTTAGATTTAGGGCAGACAACTAAGAGGGGGGGTAAATTAGTTGTCTAAAACTTTCTTCCAAGTTACACACTTTAATCCACTTTGTATTTCAGCAGCATAATAATAATTTAATCATGAAAACACAATGCATTAAACCAAGAACAGAAACACATTAACACATGAGACACCAAGATTTTAACATGGAATACCTGGTTAAGGGAAAAACCATGAGGTGATTAACCCAAGATTGTATTCTCTATTAGAAGAATAGAAAGAACAAAATGGCACATGCTAATTAGGGCTCACTGCCCAAGCACACTACTCACAAGAGGCTCACTGCCTACAAGAGACACACTGTCTACAAAAGAATAAGTATCACATACTTGAACTGGTAAATAGCATCTTCACCATGCTTGAGTCAATTCTATTTGAGCCCAAAACTTCTGCTCTACCTTTCGCTCTTCTCCTCGCTACCACTTACTCATCTCCATGACACACTTTGAAATGACTTCACAAATCCTTATTTATACAAGACATCGACTTAGGAAAGATCATCTCAGTCAACAGATATTACAGAGCAAATATACAAATGCAACATGTCTAACTACAAAAGGACTTCACGCGGATCAACACATTGTTGGCCACACAGAGGTAGGACTTCAATCTTCTTCCAGGAACATGCCAATCCTCACATAACATCCTCAAGATCATCCGTAGGTGGTGTAACCCATTTGGTCAGCCTGTCTTGGAAAGAACACCATCATTCGGAAGTAAATCTTCAAATGCGGGCTTAATCTTCAATGCGGACCACCAACACGAATTGGACACGATCCAAAGACCTCCACAAGCTTGCCTGAATCACCAAGAATATCCACACTACATCTTCTTACTGGAATCACTCTCTCCTTCATCCGGAACCTCAAGACCACAGTCTGTCATCACTGTCATAATGAAATATATGCTTTCGGACCTCTAGACCACAATCCAACTGAGTTACCAATTCACATTTACTACCTACACATTCCACCAAATTTGCATAATAGGATAATGCACTTCCAGATCTCACCAGACCTATCAGTGAGACTCTGTTACCTCTGAACAGCTGCCGAAACCAGTTTTACTTGAGTGACCATAACTTCTTCAGATCATCATGCGGACCTCTGAAATCTTTACTTAATCATCTTAAGACAAATATCTACAAACCCTTTGATCCGCATCCTCTGATATTCATCTTAGCTAGGATTATTGGCTCACTGTCTTCACTATTCTTCTCTATTTCTGATTAGGACTAATTTTCTCAATATCCTCAGCATGTAGCTTATCCAGTCCTTATCATTAATGCAACAGGAGTATGTTGACATCAATGACAACACCGATCAGGGCCATACTTGCAACAGTCTCAACATTTTGAAGAATATCCTACCCTAGACTACGGTGTGAGCTCCAATGCCCTCCGTATCTCCCATCATAGAAACAGACTGAACAATGATCATCAGTGTCAGAAGGAGTCCAGAAACCCTTGAAGAAAACACTGCATTAGACTAGGATGCTAGCTCTAGTGTCCTTGAACATTCTGCATCATGAACTTTGAAAAATGGTCAGTAACTAACCTCTATCTATTGTCTTAATCTACAAGCATTTGTCATAATTTATCAGTTTGCTTATGATTTTGTATAATTAGGGTTTTGAGCATATTTGAGCATTAAATTAATACATTATCTGATAATTTCTAAATTTCCACATCATTACAATTGACACCCAACCTGTAGGTGAATCCTCTTGCAAAAGGTGTGATTCAAGTTGGTTGAAATGTCCTTGAATGTTTGTAGTGAAAGGAGGATCTAGCCATTTACACACATTTTCCCCCTTTTTCCTACTAAACATTTTGGTGAACTCGTGTTTTATTTGAATTTTGCACCTTGCTGAGTGTTGTGCTTTGGATTTACAATCATTCATCTAATTTTCATCTTATTGTATTTGAAAATTTACAAAAAAATTAAAAATTTGAAAAAAATAGGCATTTTAGGCTTGCATTTTGACATAATTTCATTGTATTTCATTTAATTTATGATATTTTCATTAGATCTAATATAAATTACAAAAATTCATCTTATTATAATCATGTGCATTGCATTTTCATGCTTAAATTATGCATTTTTCATATAGCTTAGTTTTTCCAAAAATTAGGGTTTGTAGTTAAAATCTTGTTTCAAATTTTACTACTCTTTTAAACACTCTTTTAGGACTAATTTCTAACTATAGTGTTTCATCATAGTGTCTTTTTGCAAAAATTCATGCCTTAATTTCACAATTAGGGTTTTAAAACCTTGCATTTTCACTAGATTTTGCCTTGGCATCTATCTAGATTTACATCATAGGTGTGTTATTGCTGCATTATTGGACTGATATTAAGCTTATTATTCACTATCCCTCATCAATTTCCTTACAATACCTCTTCTTTCAGCATTTGCATTGGAAAAAGTGAAAAAATCAAGAATTTTAGATCATAATTAGCATACATAGTTTTGCACTTGTTCATTGCATAAGTATAAATGTAGACACTAAAAATTGCCCTAGACTCTTTCTTCTAAATTAAATAAATAATTAAATTTATTTAATTATCCTTCTCCTAATCTTTCCTCCAAATTAAATAAATATTTATATTTATTTAATTTTATCCAACTTTTCATCCTATAATTAAATAAATATTTATTATTTATTTAATTATTCATATATGCCACAAATTAATTAAAATCCTATTTAATTAATTAAATAAGATTACCATCTCTCCTCACTCTCTCTCTCTCATTTCCATTTTTTATCTCCTCTCTATTTTAGAAACTTTCCCCAATCCACATCGATTAACTTCAAACGATCTTCCATTGCAAATGGAAACTTTTCCCAACTTCTCTTCTCCCAAAAGTTAATATAAACCCTCTCTCTTTTCACCATGAGGAGATTGGATTTTTTATCATACAACTTTTCATCCATTCATCATAGCTTCTTGATGCATTTGTGCTTATAAAAATTTGAGAGCAATCAAATGTGTAATCCAAGATCTTGATGATAGGAAACAATGGAGTTATTTTCCTTTTGAATGCTCATGTTTGGTTTTTTCATAGTTTAATATTACATTTATGCATTTGTGTTCATTTAGGAGATACTTCATTGATGTGATGTTGAAAATACTTTGATTCTAGTTTTATAGATTCATTAGCTTTTTCAATTTTCAGTATCACCAAAATGGTGAACCCGACATGAAAATGCAAAAATATTATATTTTTTGGTTGAGTTTTGGTGACTGACTTTTGCAAGAGGCCTCCTAGCTCAAATTTTACCCTGCCATTGAGTCCAGAAGACCCAAAAACCCTAAGAGACATAAAATTTGTCATTTTTGCTACCTAAAATTTTTTGAAATTTTTTGGGGGGTCTAACAGGTTGCAATTCTGTATAGTATAGATCCATACCATATGACAGTCTGCTGTGTTCATCATTCTTCTTTGTTTTACTTGTTTCATTTGTTAAATTTCTGTCGACCCTAGGATTTTAGGTTATCTACTGGATAATAGGTCGACTGCCATCTAACATGAAAATCTTCATTGTCCTAAGGAATTCCCTATCACCATTAGACATAGACCCTCCACTACCATTCCATATATTCTATCGCTACCTTCGAGTTTCCCGTCGCAGCTCTGAATCTCTCTATCGCCACTCATTAAGAACCCTAAAATTTGTTCGACGCTTCTTTTTATCTGTCGCCATCAGGGAAACCCCATTCCACCGTTGTTTGCTGACCATCCTCTACTACTCATGACTTAAACTCCCTATTGCCCATTTCAAGGTGTCATCACCACTAGGTTTGGTAGCACCACTTGACCCCAACTCACAACCTCTGTTGGCATTTCTTGTTTCCACCGATGCTTAACCCTTCACATCTCCACTCACCTCTTCCCATCTCTAGACACCCTAAAGACCTAAACCTAACTCTACCTGATCAGTACCCATGACATTTGCTGAGTGACCTTTGGTCATAGACATATGGTGGGGGCTAGCATTCCAACCCCCTTCTTTTCATTTACTTTTTTAATTTTTAATTTTATTTTTCCTACCCAACCCCTAATCATATGGCCGACCAGGGGCTTGGCTGAATCCAACTACCTAAACAAGGCTTTAACCCTTAACCTCTGGGGGCTGACTTTATCATGTGACCACTTCCTTGTAACCACTAGTGGTTAATAACAAACCACCAGACTTGACAATTACCCTCCTACATGCCCTAATAGGGCAGATTTTTTATTTTCGCTATAACTTGGGCATACGATGTCAAAATTGTGCAAACAAGGGCTCATTGGAGAGTTGGTTCAGTCAACTATGCAAAGGTACAGGTTTTGTTAGGTAAAGGTATCATTTTATTAGGTAAAAATTCATTCAAAGTCAACATTACATTTAAACTTTAAACGCACATATCTTTCATGTTTTTCGTCCAATTTTTGTGAAACTTTTTTGCAAAGTGCTTAGAATTTTGTCTAGTTTCTGAAGCTGCTGTTAGTTTTGTTGTAACTGATCAGATTTTTTAGATATTCTTTAGATTTTCCTTCTTGGCCTCTTTGGTCTTTGTGGCTTGCAAAGGGAGTGTTTTCTTGATGTTTCATGTTTTTCACACTTTCATAGAAATTTTATTGCTACTGATATCTGATTTGTAGCATTGTGGCATCCACTAGGAAAAGATTCCAAAGTAAAACTACTAATGGTGGTTTTGCAAGGCTTTCATTTATTAAATGTCTATTTACACATAGATTAACTAGGGGGTTAATAATCAATGTTTGTTGTGCTTGAAAGGTGGTAGGTGTATGCTCTCACCTTGTGCAAACTCAGTGATCAAAAGCCAGACCCATCTCTTTTATGTTTTTAATCCCTTAGAGAGGCCTACCTTGGTGGGAAAAGAGGTACTCACCCCAAGGGAATGACCTCAAGTGGTACTTTCATTCGGTTCATTATATAAAAAAGGATAAGGTGAAAACCAAGTCTAACTGGTATAAGCGCTTACCGTATAGTGGTAGTTTGAAAGAAGGCATACCTTGTGTATATGAGACTCCTAGTAGAATTGGTTAAAGCTTAAAGTTGCTTGTTGGATGCTCGTAATGTGCTGGTCCCCCAAATCACTACTAAAAACCATTTGTTGTAGAGGCCAAAATCCTTTTTACTTGTTGGTGCAGGAGGGTAGACCTCTGAAGCCACCCTACACGTACTATTCATAGTAGAGACAGAAAATCCCTCGGTTCATAAGATCTCTGAATCTTTGGGGTAAGAGATTTGGTGTGCCCGTGCTGTGGTGGGGGAGCCAGTGTCACCAATATCTCTAGTTGGTTGCCTTGTCTCAGTATATGGAGTAATCCAAGTAGGGACTCTACAAGTAGTATCCTCTTTCTAGCCTAGGTTGTGCATGTTTACGAGTGTTTTCAAATTTGTTGAAACCAGTGAAAATTTTTGGGGCTATTCTAGGCCCCCATTCAGTCTTTTACTCTAATTTTATATCAGAGTCATCCAAGACTTTCTGTCTACCATGTTTTGTGTGTGTGTTCAAAACAAACATTTCCATCTCAATCAAACATCACACCTAGAATCTATAACATTTCAACCTTGTAAATCTCAAAAGCTTGCTCAAAAGTCAAACAAATGAAAACAAATAGAAATTGCCACTTTTGACTAGTCCCACACTTTCTGATCCTTGTTCCTAAACAAATAAGTGAAAAAAAAACCATCATTGTTCAAACAAAATTCTCATCTTACATCTAGGTTTCTCTCATTGGTCTTCAATCAAACATTAGCTATCATACTGCTTTACCAATTGAGGTCTATAATACTTGAGTAGGGAAACATATCATTAGGATAGGGTAACTTGCTTGGAGTTTATCATATCCTACTTTAGCATGCCCTTTCTTGATCATTGTCCTTGTGTCTATCCATCGTAACTCAAGAAATCATTGCCTACATAATCATTGTCAGACCTAGAGTTACCTTGATCTATTTTAGAGTTATCATCAACCCCCTCAAAGTTTAGTCAGTGTCATCTTACTCATATTCTCATCCTTACCTAGTCCAATCTTCATTCGTCAAAATGGTTGTGATCATCAATAAATCTAGGCCAAATTTAAAACCATACATACTTTAAGGTGACCCAAAATTTGTTTCTATTGATGATGAGAACTTTGTAGATCCTAGTGATGATGAGAATTTTGTAGAATTCTTAGGTCATCTTAATGATACTCTTGACAAGGGAAATACCACCTCAAGTTTGGAATCATACACCAATACATCTACTAGCTACCCTCATCCATCCATCCATATGGAACCTCCATCACCATCTAATAGAATACCTATCCCAAAGCATACTAGTCCTACACCAACACCACCATCAAACTTTCCAAGCTCTAGTCCATCAACCACTGAATCCTTTCTTCAAAGATTCTTTGCAAAATCTAAAATCAAAAGAAAAGCTATGGAGAAATCCAAATCCATTCATCTAATTTTATCCCCACCTAGTACAAGTAATCCTCTATCTAATCATAATCCTAATCCTAATCACAAGTCCACATCATCCTCCATTATTATCCATCTGCTATATTGTCCATCCACCTATACTCTTGCAAAGGATGTGATCCAATGGCTACTAGTACGGAATAGACCATCCCCATGTCTAGCACCCATTGATGAGCCTACAAAAGAACCTTTGAATGCCATGTCCACTTGTTCAACCCCATCATGTGGTCCACAACCCCTCGAGCCTATTGAAGATTTTCCTCCCATGAGTCCATATCAACATTCATTGCACTCTCATGTTGTTGACCAAGAACCTATCCAAGAATCATCCACTCCCATTCAAGAAATCCAAGAGGTATGTCAAGATCACAATCCTAAGCAAGAGGAAACATTAAGCCCTCATTCTAATCTAGAGCAAATCACTTTCATTCAACCTATTCATAACCTTTACCTTTTCCATGATCAAGATGATATCTATGATGACGAGCCTATCCATGAACATCTTGATCCTATTCATACCCCAACAAACAATCATAAGCAAGATACCCAAGACCTACATACTCCATCTAATGGAAGTCTTGTTGACCTACTTGAGCATTCACCCCATTTCATGGCCTTCCCTCAAAGGAAAGAAACTTCTCCTTCAATCCATAATCCACAAACATTCACTTGTCATGATGAGACATATGCCTTCCAAGCGAACATAGAAGATCAATTCAATACCTTGGATCTTAGTGAGCACAATGATAATCAAGATCCTAATGATACTTCATCCTCATACACCATCAACCATGTTTCAAACCCAGCATCATATCCACTTGGTCTATCCACATTCATTCATGAATGTTCCTCCCTAGGAACATAACAATCTTTATCCACCACTTCACCTTCTTCATCCAATAATAAATTCAAGTCTAGTGTTCCAACCACACATAGTCCCATTGTCCATCGCATACTCCAATAAATGAACTATCAAGGTAAAAGCTTAGGTCTTCATGAATAGGGTATTTTGGAGCCCATCCATGTTAAAGTCCCTCCATGCTTATATGGCCTTAGATATACATCCCAAGGTAAACAATCTAAAGATGTTGGTAATTCATTAATTCCTTCTAAGTCCACCACTTTCTATCATAAATCATATCATACACCCAAAACATATGTTAACATTCTGCCTCCATCATTCTACACATCCCAAAAGCATCTAACCATACACCTTCCACCATCTAATTTACCTCCACTGCTTCTAACTCCTAATTTCCCTCCATCCACTTTACCACCATTACTCCCAATACCTAATATCCCTATCATCCATAAAACCCCTTACATTCCTAATCATGACCAACAAATACACACATTGTCTAAACATGAAGCTTCCAACATGCCCATGGGATTCAAAAATACAAAAATGGATGCCTCTACCTATAAAGCCAAAAATCCTAAAGGTCCTCATGCCTTAAGACATCAATGCAAAAAGTCAAAGAAAAATCCATCCAAAAGGCTACCCAAGCCCATACCTTCACAAGCAAAGTCTAAAACTAAAATGGTATGGGTACCTAATAAAAAAGAAAGCAAGTCAAATGAGGCATCGACATCTCAAAAATCCAAACCATCCTCTTCCATCCAAAATTCCCACTCCATTCAAAAGTTTCAAATTCCTAAATCCCACAAGCAAAATGAAAATCATAAAAATCTTAAGTCTATGTGGGTACCTAAATTCCTTCATCAACCATCTCCTAAGCAAACATCTTCATTGCTTCCTACAGCTCCACCAAATCAAAAACTTCAATGTTTATCACGGTGTGTGCAACCATTGGTCATGACTGCTTTCCATACCTCCATCACCCCATCATTCAACTATTATCCTACATATCTTCCTCATCATTTCCCTATGGTCCATGCTTTTGGATAAGCCTTTCATCCACCCATTTGCAGAAGTCACATCATTATCCACTATTCTTCCCTACATAATCCATATCATTATCCATTATCCCCCATACATCCATGCATAAACCTTTCATAATCCACTATGCAATCATATACCAACATCTATGAGCATAATGATAGTTGACATGGTCCATATGAACCATTCACCTCTAATGGGACTATAACCTTTCATGGAACTAGACACTTGAGTCCCTCCTATCCATATTCCCCTTCTCCCATCCAAATATTCCAAAAAATAAAAAAAGTCAAAAATTCAAAAAAAAAATCATAGAGAAATCCCTTTGTCCAATAGTGAAAATCACCCTTGGTGGCACCTTGGATAAGTACCATGATCAAAACCTGGCAAACAAACGTCATGTGTAGGTTGATCTTCTATGTCATTTACACTTGGGGGCACATTGTCTCATCCACACTATCATTTCTATCTTATCATACCATTTCCATACCATATCCTATCTTGCCTTACCATTCTTCCATCCTTATCCATTACACCTATATTCCTCCTTCTGATCTTGATAAAGATATGGGGGAAAATTGTTGAAATATGCTTTGGAAAAACCCTTGATATACCTCATCCTTCCAAGCAATCTTATCATCGTCCTATTGTCATAAGCTTTGTCATGTCAAATCCTAAGCATTACACATAGAATGGGGCATGTTACTCTTGTGCAACATAGCCTTTGGAGATCACATCCTTTCCCTCTTATACATACATCTATTTCATTTACTATTGCCTATCCTTTTATCCATTCATCCAATCCCACATACCTCCTTGCAAGTAGACTTGGTTTCCCCTTGTCACTAGTATCTAGCATAAAGGCTATAAAAAAAATTTGTCATCCAATGCCATGTCAAAACATATAAAAATCCAAAAAAATCAAATATTCCAAAAATCTAAAAAAATTAAATATTCCAAAAATCCAAAAAATATCAACTATTCCAAAAATCCAAAAAAAATCAAATATTCCAAAAATCCAAAAAAATCAAATATTCCAAAAATCCAAAACAATCAAATATTCCAAAAATCCAAAAAATCAAATAACTTCAAAAATTCCAAAATAATGATACTTTTAGATCGCCACACAGCCTTGAACTTTAACAAAATCAAAACATGCCAAGATCAAAAATCAAGTAGACATTACAACATACCTATCAATCCATCTTTCAAATCCAGCCAAATGCATAAACTATGACAAGAATTAGTTCTACATTGAAGCATGATGCTTGTTTGTTTGTTGGTCTTTGATTGATTTATGATTTTATCTTTGGTGGCATGTCTTTGAGCTTCTCAAGGATGTCTTAGACTAGAGAGGCGAGGATGAGGCATGTTCACTTGTTTGTTTTATGTGGATTGTTCCTTATTCACAAGATGACTCGTCTTAAGACATGGTTGTCTAAAATCATTGAGGACCTATGAGTCTAGTGTGGATGAGAGCATTCCTTGTCTGATAGTGTCTTCCATGCAGTAAGTATTCAGGTCATCTAAGGTCCTTATACCTAGATGCTTATACTTTATTGCTAAATCAAAACACAAATAGTATTTAGGTTTTCTAGACATTCATGTTATCTAGACGCTTATACTAATTTGTGACATAATAAGCTCTATGATGATAAAGCACAAGAATTTTTATCACCTTGATTTCCTTCATATCCCTTTGCATCCATCATTTCTTCCATCATCATCATTTCATTTATCTTTGTGCTCTTTATCTCAAGGAGTAATTAATCATTTTAGATACAAGTCTTCTAATCCAAATATCGAATCATTCAACTTGCTTTTTAGCATGGGACTCCAATGCTCCCTGATCACTCAATCCATTAATCAATCATTGTTTTGTGCTAGCATCAATCTCAATCAACTTAATCAGCTTATCAACATAGCTATACTGAGCCTTTCCATCAATTGTTTGGTTACGCCTATCAATTGTGCATTTTCATCAAATGTGCATCTTTTCTTATCAGTTGTGTATTTTCATCAAATGTGCATCTTCGTTTGATCACTCACGCAATATCAATTATCAAATCCTCTCCCCATGATCTATCAAGAGATTAATCTTATCACAGCTTGTTCGATCAATCTCTCAAGGGGGCATATCATCCTTATCATCATCCTTACCAGGATATCCCTAGGGCATGTATTAGTTAATCAATTCTTTTTTGTTCTTTGAAACAACATGACAGGTTGCATTGTCTCAAAGAGGGGCAAAATGTAGACACTAACAATTGCCCTAGACTCTTTCTTCTAAATTAAATAATTAAATTTATTTATTTAATTATCCTTCTCCTAATCTTTCCTCCAAATTAAATAAATATTTATATTTATTTAATTTTATCCAACTTTTCATCCTATAATTAAAAAATATTTATTATTTATTTAATTATTCATATATGCCACAAATTAATTAAAATCCCTTTTTAATTAATTAATTAAACTTACCATATCAATCTCCCACTCCTCTCTCTCTCTCCTTTTGTCATTTCTATTTTTCATCTCCTCTCTATTTTAGAAACTTTCCCCAATCCACATCACTTAACTTCAAACGATCTTCCATTGCAAATGGAAACTTTTCCCAACTTCTCTTCTCCCAAAAGTCTATATAAACCCTCTCTCTTTTCACCGTAAGGAGATTGGATTTTTCATCATACAACTTGTCATTCATTCATCATAGCTTCTTGATGCATTTCTAGTTATAAAAAATTGAGAGCAATAAAATGTGTAATCCAAGATCTTGATGATAGGAAACAATGGAGTTATTTTCCTTTTGAATGCTTATATTTGGTTTTTTTTGTAGTTTAATATTGCATTTCTGCATTTGTCTTCATTTAGAAGATACTTCATTGATGTGATGTTGAAAATACTTTGATTCTGGTTTTATAGATTCATTAACTTTTTCAATTTTCAACATCAACAATTGAAAATCTTTTAAAATTTGATCTTGCATTCATTTGAAGACATATACACACGGCTTATAATTGTAACAATAATACTAGGCTCCCTCCTAGGCCTTATTTGAAGAGAACAAGCCCTGAACCTAAAATAACATTCACACCTCATGATAAAACATTTGTAGACAATGAAGGGCCTCTTTACATCACCATGAAAATAATGGAAAATCTAGTGCATGGTACACTTATAGATCCTAATTGCATGACTAATGTGGTAACCAAAGAGTTTCTTCTCTCACAAAATTTGACACAAGATTCTTATGAACCTTTAGATTTAAAGATTACGACACATACTAGAGCTTCCATGCCTACCTTTGGAAAGATAACTTTATTGGTAACAGTTTATGATAAAGTCATGGATCAAGTATTTGAGGTTATCCCTTTATTTGATCTCTTCCACATAAAACTAGGACACACATGGTTAAAAGATATGAACATTGTCCCCTCAACTATTCACAACTGCACAAAATTCCCTTTACATGGACAAGTGGGTACTATTTGACATAATACATATCAACCTATGGTTATGGACAAGAAATTCACTCTTAATTACTTTTGGCCACAACCTGATAGAGATCCTGAGCCACGAAGAGACCACTCTTTCCTACAATACAGATAATACAAAGAAAAAATTGTATCTAGATGGTCGGGCCTCCTATGCAAACAATAAGAGATGTACAACCTGCATTAGAAGAACTTCCTAGAGAAAAAGGAAAAGGACCCTATGCTGAGGTTCCTCCTCTGTCATCCTTACAAGGATCGAGAGGTATTCATCAAGAACAAAACACTTCATCAAGACAAATGAGATTTGAACAAACCTCCTCCTCTAACACAAAAAGACCAATAGAACAACATGACACTTTTGAAGATATAAGCAATAGGACAAGAAGAAATAGACAAGCAAGAGAAAGGAGGAGGAAAAGACAAGCCTTTGCCCAATGAAATGCATCTCAACAAGAAAATATTCCACCTAACATTGAATCAAACCAAGAACAACTTAAGAATGAACAATTTAAAGATAAAAACAAAAGTTGGGCTATGATACCTTATGTACCTCTTTCCTCTAACATTCGAGATTGGGAAGACAATGATTTGCTTGACGACAACTACTAGTTTGATTGTGCCTTCTTTGAAAGGAAGCTAGGTGTGTGGCAAACACTTCCTACACTAATCTAATGAGGAGAGGGCTATGCAAATTCAAAACTATCCTAACTATTATAGCAATGTTAAACCATTAACATGAGATATTGCTGTAAAACACAAGAACCAGAAAGAAGATAGAAGAAGAGAGACAAGATATACGTGGGGAAAACCCTTATGGGTAAAAAACCCCACACTCCAAAACACACCTCAAATGTATTACAGTAAACAATAATAGATTACAATACAGTTTTAGAGCCAATGCTCTTTTAGGAGTCTTCGAATGTCGAATCTGCAGATATTCTAGCAGCATAATAGTACTTGTACCAAAGTTATCTATCTCCCATCCAAGCACCTATTTATATAGAGTTTACAACGCAAATATGGAACCTTCTAGAGATGGGCGTCCATCTTGGACTCATGCCCCAAAACCCATGCCTAAGGACACTTGTCCAACATCCCATCCTAAAGTGAGTGCCTGGTCCCAAGATAGGTTACGACAGATGCTCTTATGCACCTTACAGTTGTAAGAGAATCTGTCATACATTCACTAAAAATATCATATTCCTCTTACATGTCATAACCTCCCTTGACCGCCCAAAGATGCCTTTCTCTCGTGCAAAGATACTCATTGACACTTGTCATTAATTAAAAATCATTAGAGGTTTCGGGGGCGTTGCCCCTGAGCCCCCACGAGGGCGCTGCCCCTCAACCCTGCCATGTACTCCGACAGGGAGCGTGCCAGGGGCATTGCCCCTAGACCCCATAAGGGGCTACGCCCCTTGACCCCATCTTGGGGGCACTGCCCCCAAACCCCCATTAATTATTCAAGGGGGAAATTGCAACCACCAAAGTCACCAAAATTTACCCTGCTACATATACACAAGGTGCTGACTATGCCAACTCAACATGGGATAAATAAATACAACATTAGGAATTTGCAAAGGTTGAGACACCTTAATTCCCAGCATTCTCCCACTTGTCGAACACCTTGCAAGGGCCAAAAGTAATGACAAGATTTAACTACTAGGGGCCAAGAGGCCCATAGACTCCGAACACCATCTAAACTTCTCTGTGCCCAATGGTTTCATCAATGCATCTGTAACATTCTTCAAAGTATCTACCTTCTCCAAATTTACCTTTCCATCCTCAACCATGTCTCGCACAAAGTGAAACTGAACATCAATGTGCTTTGTTCTAGCATGAAAAATTGGATCCTTTGCAAGGCAGATTGCACTCTGACTGTCACAACTGATCGTGATCTGTCCTGCATCAACACCAATATCTGAACACAATCTCTTAAGCCAAATGGCTTCCTTACAAGCATGAGTTGCTGCCATATACTCAGCTTCTGTTGTGAACAAAGCAACAACAAGTTGTCGCTTACTCATCCAACTAATAGCACCACCAAACAGTGTAAAAAAATAAGCACTGGTGGATCTCCTGCTATCAATGTCACCTACCCAATCTGAATCCACAAATCCATGAATATCAACAGAATGCAGAGGTCCTAAAACATTACCATGAAAACAAATGGAATACTTAGAAGTACCCCTCAGATATTTGAACACTCGCTTAACTACATCCCAATGAACCTATCTAGGATTAGCCATAAATAGATTAAGGACTCCCACTGCTTGGGCAATGTCTGGTCATGTGCAAACTATAGCATACATCAAACTGCCAACAGCACTAGCATAAGGTACTCTGCTCATGTCCTCCACCTCACTAGGAGATTTTGGACAATCCTCAATAGACAACTTTGTCCCCAAGGCAATGGGAACACACAATGGTCTACAATCTCCCATGTTGAATCTGTCCAACACGGTCTTAACATACTTACTCTGACTTAACCAAAGTTTTCTATTAGTTCTGTCTCTTCTGATTTCCATTCTTAGAATGTACCTAGTTGCCCCTAAATCTTTCATTTCAAACTGAGCTGACAACTGAGATTTAAAATCAGAAATCATGTTCGTACCCTTCCCAATGAGCAACATATCATCAACATACAGTGCAACAATGAGAATATGATCACCATCTAACTTATAATAAACACAGTGATCCGATTTCGATCTCACAAATCTAATTGACAACACAAAGGCATCAAACTTCATGTACCATCTCCTAGGGGATTGCTTCAAACCAAACAAAGACTTCTTAAGTTTGCAAACCAAATTTTCTTTACCTTTCACCATGTAATGCTCTGGCTAAGACATGTAGATTTCTTCCTCAAAGTCACCATGAAGGAAAGTTGTCTTCACATCCATCTATTCTACCTCCAAGTCATGGATGTCAACTTTGCAATGGGAGAGAAGATCTCACCATAATCTATACCCTCCACTTATGAATACCCCTTCGCAACCAATCTGGCCTTATACTTCTCAACACTGCCATCTGCACCAATCTTCTTCTTGAACACCCATTTGCATCCAACGGGTTTCCGTCCAGGAGGCAAAGGCACCAAGTCCCAAGTTTGATTCTTTTCCAAAGAAGCCATTTCTTCCTCCATGGCCTCCTTCCAGGAACCTGCATCCTTCATATCCAAAGCCTCTGATACAGTTCTAGGTTCATCACTGTTAGTGAGCAAAGCATAAGCACAACTAGAATCAAGCAATGTAAAACTAAACCTTTCAGGTTGCTTCCTTATCCATGTAGACCTCCTCAAGAACTAAGGTTGAGGTTCAGCTTCTTCTTCTTCTAAGCTTTCAAAGCTGCTAGAGCTCTCCTCATCATCAGGTCCAACATTGTCTTTCTGTTCAGTCTTCTCAGGGGTGAGAGAAAATTGAACAACATCCTCTTTCTTTTCTTTTTCTTCTGGCTGCAAAACAATGGAAGATGGTGTAAGCTCTCTGAAGATGACACTTCTACTATACAACACTTTTTTAGCCACAGGATCCCAAAGCTTGTATCCTTTCACACCAACCACATAGCCAATGAAGATACACTTAACAGCTTTGTTCTCCAACTTTGACCGCTTCTCCCTAGGCACATGTGCATATGCCTCACAACCAAAAACACAAAGATGCCTTACTGAAGGCTTTCTACCAGACCACACCTCCATAGGTGTCTTTCCAACAAGAGCTGATGTAGGAGATCTATTTACCAGATAGCAAGCAGTGGCAACAACTTCAGCCCAAAACTTTTATTCTAGACTAGCTCCACTAAGCATACTCCTAGCGTTCTCCATCAGTGTCCTGTTCATCCTCTCTATAACTCCATTTTGCTGTGGTGTGTATGGAGTTGTCTTATGTCTTTCAATCCCAAGTTCCTTGCAATACTTATCAAATTCTGTAGAACAGAACTCACCACCGTTGTCAGTTCTTAAACATTTAATCTTTTTACTAGTCTAATTTTCAGCAAAGGCTTTAAACTCCTTAAACTTGCTATAGACTTTAGATTTGCTTCTAAGAAAATAAATCCATGTCCTTCTACTGTAATCATCTATAAAAGATACAAAGTATATAGATTTTGATAATGAAGGAACATTAACAAGACCAAACACATCAAAATGAATGAGGTCCAACACACCAGAAGACTTATGAGAACTCGAGCAAAACTGAACACGGTTATGTTTTCCATAAATGCAATGTTCGCAAAAGTCAAACTCAAGATTACAATCATCTAACCCCTCAACGAGGTTCTTATTTTTTAGGGTACGTAGACCCTTCTCACCAATGTGGCCAAATCTCTTATGCCATAACATTGTCTTTTCTGCAGGAAGTTTAACTTCCAATACACGATTATAACCATCAGGACTAGAAACAACAAATTTCTTCACTGCTCATTTAGATGGTGAGGATGAAGCGACTGCTGCCCTCTTCCTTGATTCAGAAGAACTATTGCATTGTGCAATGCACGCTTCCAGCTGAAATAGAGTACCTCTCCAAGTACCCTTAGCAAGCACCATAGATCCTCTAGTCATATTGCATCCTTCTTTCGAAAAGACAACCTGCACACCTACATCATCAAACTACTTACAAAAAGCAAGTTTTGTGCTAAGCTTGGGATGTGCATAACCCTAGAGATTCCCTTCACTCAACCATCAGGGAATCGGATAGAGACTCTTCCATGGCCAATGATCTTCAGATGAGAGTCGTCACCCAGATACACCTTTCCACCATCAAACTCCTCATACTTAGTGAACCAGTCTCAATGTGAGGTCATGTGGAATGATGTACCAGAGTTGACTAGCCACACATCATCAAATGCATGGGTTTTCAGGGCTGTGATGAAGGCATCACCATCATCTTGAGATTTGTCAGAATCTAAATCAGGAGATTTCTTCTTTTTCTTCTTCTCTTCTTTGCATTCTTTTCAGAAATGCTCGGTCTTTCCACAGTTCCAACAAAGAGCCTTGGACTTTCCAGGAGATTTGGATCTCCCATGGGATTTGGATCTACCCTTCTCTATTTTCTTGTCCTTCTTCCCTTTCTCCTTGGGTCTTCCGAACTGCAAGGGCTTCTTTGGCTGCCTCAGAAGACTTTCTCCGCATCTCTTCAAATAACAGTGAAGAAACCACCTCTTCCATTTTGAATGTGGATGTGGTGCTCCTGATTTCCATAACAAGATGATCCCATGAGTCTAGCAGAGAACAAAGCAAGGTCATACACTGATCCTCCTCCTCCATCTTTACACCGATAGGTGTTAATTGTGCAACCAACATGTTAAAGGCATTCATATGCTCAGCTACGGATCCTCCGTCCTCCATTCGAAGAGAATACAACTTCTTTCTCAGGAAAAGTTTATTGACTAGGGATTTGGCTTGATACACATCCCCCAACTTCTTCCAAAGGAGTTTTGCAGTGGTCTCTTCATGGACATTTAACAACATAGGATCGGCAAGACTAAGTCTTATGAGACCCTTAGCCTTTCGATCCTTTTGATCCCAGTCAACTTGTGACATTGCAGCTGGTTTAGTTCCGTTCACACTATCCCAAAGGTCTCAGTCAACTAACAAATCTTCCATCTTGAGATTCCACAGATCAAAATTACTGCCGTTGAACTTCTCTACTTCAAACCTTCCTGATGTGCCTGCCATCTTCTTGCTGCAATAAGATACAGAATGCTCTGCACAGACTCCCACTCAACCTAAGATTAGCTCAAAACACCAACCCAACAACTAGGACCAAAGGTGATCAAGCTCTGATACCAACTGAAAGGAAGCTAGGTGTGCGGAAAATGCTTCCTACACTAATCTAATGAGGAGAGGGCTATGCAAATTCAAAACTATCCTAACTATTACAGCAATGTTAAACCATTAACATGAGATATTGTAGTAAAACACAAGAACCAGAAAGAAGACAGAAGAAGAGAGACAAGATATACGTGGGGAAAACCCTTACGGGTAAAAAACCCCACACTCCAAAACACAGCTCAAATGTAGTACAGTAAACAATAACAGATTACAATATAGTTTCAGAGCCAATGTTCTTTCAGGAGTCTTCGAATGTCGAATCTAGAGATATTCCGGGAGCATAACAGTACTTGTACCAAAGTTATCTATCCCCCATCCAAGCACCTATTTATATAGAGTTTACAAGGCAAATATGGAACCTTCTAGAGATGGGCGTCTATCTTGGACTCATGCCCCAAAACCCACGCCTAAGGACACTTATCCAACATCCCATCTCGAAGTGGGTGCCTAGTCCCAGGATAGGTTACGACAGATGCTCTTATGCACCTTACAACTATAAGAGAATCTGTCATACATTGACTAAAAATATCATATTCCTCTTACATGTCATAAGCTCCTTTGACTGCCCAAAGATGCCTTTCTCTCGTACAAAGATACTCATCGACACTTGTCATTAATTAAAAGTCATTTGAGGTTTCAGGGGTGCTGCCCCTGGACCCTGCAAGGGGCTACGCCCCTTGACCCTGTCTTGGGGGCGCTACCCCCAAACCCCAGTTAATTATTCAAGGGGGAAACCGCAGCTGCCAAAGTCACCAAAATTTACCCTGCTGCATATACACAAGGTACTGACTGTGCCAACTCAACATGGGATAAATAAATACAACATTAGGAATTTGCAAAGGTTGAGACACCTTAATTCCCAACATTCTTGTAAGTATTTCTAACCCTTTACCTTTGTGTTATGTTCCCTCTGTGATGTGTTATGTGTTGTTTAGGCCTCCTTGGATGACCCTTGATACTCTTGTAAGGTCAAGGATACTAAGAGACCGCCTCTGTTGTGACCCTTCTTCTATTTTATCATCATTCTTCTATCTTGCTTCTCCTCTGTTTTTATTGTTGTGTGTTGTGTCTTAGGGGAATAGCATTGCGGTTGGTGACCTGGGGGCACCTTCCTATGTGATGACCCTAAGGCACTTGTTTCTCCTCTCTTGATTAATTATTTACCTTCTTCTAGTGGTTCTATCTAGCTGGCGGATGATGAAAAACAAATAATACTGATACGAACGACGTGTCCCTTCAGTGAGTAAGAAAAAATGGACCTAGTCCATACATGATGATGGGGTTGATATATATTATCTGACGCTTGGCTAGTAGAATCACTCCATGTGATATTTTGATGATTTCTTATATTTGCTAACAAACCATAACAATATAGCTGCTCTGTGCACTTTGATTATCTTGGGTCTCACCTTGGTTAGACTTGATTCTGAGATCACTGTGGTATAGCCCCACGGTTATACTCAATTTTTGAATCTGTAGTATAACCTTGGCTCTTGATGTGATTATGTTTATGCATTGCTTTTATCATGTGATGTGGTTATTATCTTAGAGAAAGATTTCTAACCTCTCTTCTTGCAAGAAATTGTGTGTTTGTGGGAACATTCAGCATTCGTAAAGTACATGTCACCTTTGGGGGCATGGCCTTTGTGTGAGATCTTGTTCCCTTGTGTATTTTCTCTCTACCTTAATGTGCTTGATATCAGTACATGCTATCAACCACCTTAAGATGTGGGCATATAAGGTAAGTTGTCCAATGATTTTGGTACTAACGAAGCGTGTTTGTAAGCCCTCTGCGAAGGTGGGATGTTGTATCTTTGCATGCGTACACATCTTTATTTTATATTGGAAGTAAAATGCCCTCTACAAAGGTGGGATATTATGTATATTCTTTTATTTTAAGCCCTCTGTGGAGGCAAGATATCATGCATATCCTTTTACATAAAGCTCTCTGTGGAGGCGAGGATGGTGTATCTCTTGAGCTAGTGCACATCCTTTTATTTCAAATTCCTCCGAGTAGGTGGGGTTGGTGTATCCACCCTTAAGTGTGTCTGTGGTGGTTGTTGTGGCATAAGCCCAACCATCAGGTGTGCCTATAACGTGCCTGAGATGGTGGGGGCTTAGCAATAAGTTCCTTCCCTTGCCTTGTTTGACATGTTTTAGACGTATAGTATGTCTTTGGCATACTATACAGTGCTCATGTTTTTTGTGTGTCTTTCACATGTTTGTTCCCAAGTATAGTCTAAAGAGCATGGCAAAATACCCCTCCTATGCTTTGGGATTTGTATGGTGTGTTTGTCCCAAGTGTAGTCTAAAGATGTGTGGTGATGAGTTCCTCCCTACACCTTGGGTTTTGTATGGCATATTTGTTCTCAAGCATAGTCTAAAGCTGTGTGGCGATGAGTCCCTCCCTACGCTTTGAGATTTTTATTGTGTGTCTATTGCCCCATATGTAGTCCAAAGAGCATGGTGAAATGCCCCTCCTACATTTTGGGTTGTGCGTTGCATTTTTACTTTCCATGTATCTACATTCATTTATATATATGAGAAAATGAAAAAGAAATAATCACTCCATTCACTGTGCTTTGCATGTCTTCAATATTGTCTTTTCCATGTTTTGCGTGCCTATTACTGTCTTCACTATGTTTGACGTGTCTGTAATGTGTTTTCTCTAATGTCTACCTAAGACTGCGGACTATAAATAGTTCCTTAATCTTTGTGTATGCATTATCTTCAAGTGCTTGGCGTGTTTGTTGTGTTTGGACCATACTTTAATGCATGTATGGGCCTGGCATTCATGCATACATTAAAGTGGGGGCTAAATGTTATGTCATAAAATGTCCCCGTAGGACTTTTACCTTATAAGTTTAGCTCTTAGGTCCCTTATTTTGCATCTTGCATGATCATTTTAATTCCTAGAAGAAAATGGCCTGAAACCCATATCAAATGGGGCTTGAGGGACATTGTGGCATTTGAGCATACCCTAAAATAGGACCTAAGGACTTGGGTACTCGCACCCTAGTCCTACCCTATTTTAGGCATATCCCAAATTTAAATGCCGATTATGTGACTATTAGAAGGTTCTGTTGTTGACATCTTAAGTTTGAATTGCAAAATTTAAAGCGAGAATGCATATATAAGCATGTTTAGGGTTTCATTTATAAACTAGAACATGATTGTGAACTTTTGGCGAACTTATGATTTTAGAGCATTTAAGATATTCATTATTGCAGAGTAGAATATCATTGTTGTGTTTGTGATTGTAGATTTAGCTTCATCTTCTCATGTGTTGAAGAATTTTCATCTACATGTGAGCTACACCTCCAAGGTGATATCTATCTGTGTTTGAATTATTTATCAATTTGATTTTGCCTCTATCCCACAAGGATATACACTCTCTATCTAACAACAGTGTTCAGAAGACTTGAATGTCCTTCCGAGGCTTGACTGAGGCAAGCTCCTAAACACCACAACCCCCAACCACACTCCTTGTGATTATAGGTTACAAGTGTCATATCTAAGGGAGTGGAGTTGCAGGGAACAATAACAAAGTGTGTAGATTCCAAATCTCTGAAGAAAGGCATTGCTTGGACTTGGGTGCTAGGGACAGTGTCCTCTAAGGTTGCAAACACATAAATCTCTGATAGTGATAATTAACATCAAAAGAAGTCTTGATATCCTAGTGAAGAATATGCTACCTTGGACTATGGTGTGAGCTCCAGTGTCCTCCGCATCTCCTATCATAGAAACAGACTAAACAGTGATCATCAGTGCTGGAAGGAGTCCAGAACCCCCTAAAGAAAACATTGCATTGGACTAGGGTACTAGCTCCAGTGTCCCCAAACATTCTGCATCACGAACTTCAAAAAATGGTCAATAACTAACCTCTGTCTACTATCTTAGTCTGTGAGCATTTGTCTTAATTTATCAGTTTGCTTATGATTTTGCATAATTGGGGTTTTGAGCATATTTGAGCATTAAATTAATACATTAATTGATAATTTATAAATTTTCACATCCTTACAAGTGACACCCAACTTGTAGGTGAATCCTCTTGCAAAAGGTGTAATTCAACTTGGTTGAAATGTCCTTGAATGTTTGTTACAAAAGGAGGATCTAAGCATTTACACACATTTCCCCTTTTTTCCTATTTAGATTGTCATTTATGTCAACACTATCATGGAGGTGTGATGGTGTTCATGGTTGGATGTCATGTCCCATCCAGCAAGAGAAGAGAGAAGATATAGTTCATATTAATACAGGAATTAGAAGCACAAAAATGATTATATGTGTTGCTGATGTTATTGATGGCTTGAAGCATGTATGTTCCAAGTTTCATGATGATTGGATTATCGGAAGAGTGTTTTATTGTTGACATTTTGAAAACAATGGTGTCTCTGTGAAGGTGTTCTGTGTAGGACAATGGAATGTTCCACATTCCTCCGCATTTGTAGACAAGGCCATGCAGTTCTGGAACTATGTTTAGGGTGCAGTGAAGATGATAATTCTAAGTTTTCATATCATTTGTCCTTCTGCTGTGAAAGTTATGCATGATAGAGTACCGGCGTGTGTTCTGGCAAAGTAAGCTAGTGTTGAAGGCATGTTGGAATGTTTCGCATTCCTCTGGAAATGAATGATTGCCCTTGCAGTTTTGAGGACATGTTTATGAATGTGTATTACATGCTTCTTTCTTGGTGGTCTACAGCTCAATTTTTCAAGTGACAGCATGTTGTAGTATATTTTGGATGATAGATTGTTCTCAGAGTTCACGATTGAAGTTGTGTGGCACAAATCTTTGATGTGTAGAGGTAAAGGAGTATTTGGAGATGTTGTATGAGTCATGTGGACTCATCTAGAAGAGTTTCATGAAGATCTTTCTTATTTCCTGTACCGCACAAGGTTTTCAAGTTGCTCTGGTCATCTTGCTTCAAGTCTTCATATGTTTTGCTTAAAGATATCCTATTTCCAAATGAGTGGAGTGTACGGATGTAACTCTTTGGTGTTTGAAGTTGTGAAGGATGTTTTAGACCTAGTTAAGAAAGTGTTGGTGTCTGCAAAGCATGGGTCTTCCAATGGTATAACGTGTGGTTTTGTTTAGGACCTATCTGCTATGTCAGAAAAATGCGCCCTTGGGGGCTTTTTCCTAAAGGTTTAGCTCTTGGGTCTTTAGATTTGCATTTAGAGCATATTACATGATAATTCAGACTCCCAATGAGAAAACCCTTGGGTCTTGTGACAAATAAGACCTAGGGGGCTACACTTTATTAAATTTTGAACAAAGATATGGGGGTGGACAAGGGCGCTAGCGCCCTAGTCCAGCCCTATTTTGGGTCTACCCTAATTTAAATGTCAATTTTGTGACCGTTATTTGGTCTCCAGGCCGACATCATAAGTTTCAAATACAAAATTCTTGGTGGGAATCTTAGTAGTTGCATATATAAGCATGTTTAGGTTATCATTTGCAAACTAGAGGATGTTTATGTTTCAACAGCTATTGGCATACTTGTGATCTTCACTGTGTTGCAGAGCATAACATTGTTATTATGTTTGTTTGCAGGTCAGATTACATCTTCTCCTCATGGCATTGAAGAGCCTCTTCCTTCTATGAGAGCTTCATCATCAAGGTGACATTTATTGTGCTTTATCATTCATTATCATTTGGTTTTTGCCTCTGTCCCACAAGGACACGCACTCTCTCTAATGACGGTGTTCAGAAGACTTGAATATCTCTCCGAGGCTTGTCTGAGGCAAGCCTCTTGTTAGAAATGAAGGTGCGAACCACACAATGAAAATCTAATTCAAACATTATTTATGCCCTCTAAACAATCTAGAATCAATGGAGATTACAACAAAAATAAAACCCACAACAGAGAAATAATATGCATAAAGAATTGAACACATAACACAATATGTTAACGTGGAGAAAACCCTTTTGAATAAAAAACTCCACCAATAAAAGAGGCTCCAAGTTGTATTATCTTCAAATATCTGAGATTACAATACATGCACTTCCTCTCTCCTTTAGTCTTCAATCCAAACTCTCCAATCTTATAAAAATGTACTACAAATATCCTTATAAAAGGGGGTTGCCTTCTAGGGCAAGATAACTAACAAATTATCAATTGTCAGATCTGTGACCTAATGACGAACAGTCTAGATTCACAATAATAAAACTTGCGACCCCCCATCACTAACGAGTGAGCGTCGAGGACCAGATATAAACATGTAGCTAAAACAAGACCATTGTTGGTGTAACCTTTCATTCCTTATGGGTGATTTACAAATAATATTAGGAGTAATTAATTACATAGGATTTACAAGGTTGATGGCACCTTAATCCTAACATTCTCCCACTTGACATCATACATTGTAAATACCCAAAGGAAAACCATAAAATGATCAGGCACTAGAAGCAAGGCCCATGGCCTCTCTGCACCAAACAAATTTTTCTATGCTCACAGGTTTGGTCAATGAATCTACAACATTCTCTTGAATGTCTATCTTCTTCAACTCAATCTGTCCATTTGCAACCAACTCTCAAACAAAGTGAAATTGAACATCAATATGTTTAATCTAAGCATGATACATAGGATTCTTGGCCAAACATATAGCACTCTGACTGTCAAAACCAATTTGAATGATCCTACAATCAAATCTAATACTTGTACACAGTTTCCTCAACCAAACTGCCTCCTGAGAGACATGAGTAGCAGCCATATACTCTTCTTCTATGGTGGACAAAGCAACTATGGGCTGCCTCTTACTCATCCAACTCACTGCTTCTCCAAACAAAGTAAACACATAGCCACTAGTGGACCTTCGACTATCCAAGTCACCTACCCAATCTACATCAACAAAACCCTGTATGTCTAAAGATTTATCAACACTATTAGTACCAAAATAAACCAAACAATAATCAGGAGTACCTGCAAGATACTTAAGCACCCTCTTCGCATAATTCCAATGTTGTCTACCAGGGTTAGACATAAATCTGCTCAAAACTCCCACTGCTTGGGTAATATCTGGCCTAGTACAAACCATTGCATACATCAAACTCCCTACAACACTAGCATATGGCACATTAGACATATCCTCAAAATCATCATCATTCTTTGGACACATATCTAATGAAAGCTTAGTACCAATGGGTAAAGAAACTCTAACCAGGTTACAATCCTGCATTCTAAATCTTTACAAAATGGTATTCACATACTTACTTTGAGACAACCAAAGATTTCTACTACCTCTATCCCTCCTGATCTCCAAACCCATAATATACCTCGCTGCTCCAAGATCCTTCATATCAAATGCACTGAAAGTTGGGCTTTAAGTTCACTGATCATACCCTTAGTATTGCTAAAAAATAACATGTCATCAACATACAATGCAATGATCAGTATAGAATCATCAATACAATGAATGTACACAAAATGATCCTCCTCACTCCTAACAAACCCCAATTTCAACACAAATGAATCAAATTTTTGGTACCAAATTCTAGGGGACTATTTCAGGCCATAAAGAGACCTCTTCAATCTGTAAACCTAATGTTCTTTCCCTTTTACCTCAAAACCTATAGGTTGTTGCATATAAATTTCTTCCTCAAGATCTCCATGCAAGAACACAGTCTTAACATCCATTTGCTCAATCTCCCAATCATAAGCTGCAGTAATGGATAAGAGAAATCTAAAACAAGTCAATTTAGCAATAGGAGAGAAAATCTCACCAAAATCAACTCCCTCTTTCTGGGAGTAGCCCTTGGCTACAAGTCTAGCCTTGTACTTCTCCAATGAACCATATGCTCCAAACTTCTTCTTGAAGACCCACTTACAACCTATGGCCTTTCTCCCTTTGGGCAAATGAACAAGATCCCAAGTGTTACAAGAGTCTAAAGCCATCATCTCCTCCTGTCAACTGGGTTTCGTTGTCTTGTGGATCTTCTCAGAGGTGGAGTAATAGACTCTTCAGGTTCTTCTGCATGCTCATCTGTACCAACTTCTTCTGTCATAACAGATTCTTCCTCATCAGAACTTTTGCTTGAGTCTTCTTTTGCTTCTTCACCCCCCAATTCATCATTATGTTCTTCCTAAGGTGCATCTTCTTGCTCTAAATCAAAGTGCACTCTCTTCACCTTTTCTTCTTTTTCCTTTGGTTGTTCAAATTCTGAAATAACACTAAGTTCCCTAAAAATAACATCTCTAGAATAGATAATCTTTTGGGTTACGGGATTCCAAAGCTTATAACCTTTTATGTTATCACCATATCCAATAAAAGTACACTTTTTAGCTTTTGGATCCAACTTAGTTCATTTTTCCTTAGACACATGAACATAAGCCTCACAACTAAATACCCTTAAATGTGAAACAAAAGGTTTCTTACCTGTCCACATTTCATAAAAAGTTGAAATAAGAGCCTTACACAGAGATCTATTAATCAAGTAGTTTGCAGTACACACAGCTTCTGCCCAAAAATATTTATTCAACTGTGATTCACTTAACATACTTTTGGCTCTTCCATTATTGTCTGATTCATCCTTTCTACCACTCCAATCTGTTGTGGAGTATATAAAGTAGTTTTCTATCTAACAATACCTGCATGCTTACAAAATTCATCAAATTCCTTAGATTAGTATTCCCCTCCATTATCAGATCTCAAAACCTTTATCTTATAATCTGATTGCTTTTCAACTAAGGCTTTAAATTCCTTAAACTTAGTGAAAACTTCAGATTTGTGATGCATAAAATAAATTTAGGTAAACCTTGAGACATCATCAATGAAGGAAACAAAATATCTAGATTTTCCAATTGATTCAACATCCACTAGACCAAAAACATCTGAATGAATAAGTTCCAATTTATCATTAGATTTTTTACTGCCTGAAGGAAATGGAGATCTATTCTATTTTCCAAACACATAATGTTCACAAAATTTGAAACTCTCATTAGAATATGATAAACCGTCTAACAATTTTTTATTTAAGATAGTTTTTAAACCAAACTAACTTATGTGGCCCAATCTACGGTGCCACAACATACATGTATTTTTAGTATTAGCCTCAGATATATAAGAGGCATTACAAACAGTAGTGGATTCTAGCTTAAACAGAGTTCCCAATCATTTCCCCTTTGCTACCACCAAGTATCCTCTCACCAATCTGCAACCATTCTTATCAAATGTTACATGCATTCCCAAATCATTCAACTTTGAAACTGAAATCAGATTTCTAGTTAATCTAGGAACATACAAAACACCAGGGAGGGTTTTAATTCTCCCATCACTAAAACATAACAATACCTCGCCTTTCCCAACTATCAGATATGTAGAGTTGTCCCCAATGTACACATTACCTTCATCATACTTTTTGTATGTGGAAAACCATTCTTTATGTGGGGTTATATGAAACGAACATCCTGAGTCAACCAGCCAATGATCATTAGCAACAACATTACATGTATAAAGTAAAACATATTCACCTGCATTCGAGAACTTATCAGAAGCATTCTCCCATTGTTTCTTTGGGCTTATGCACTCCTTTTTCACATGTCTCCATTTATCGCAGTTTCAACACTTAACTCTATTCTTCTTCCCAAGAGTCTTAGATAGGCCCTTAGACTTGTCCTTAGCCCCTTTCTGATCTCCTTTTGGTCCTCTTTCCATGGACCTTCCCCTAACACTGAGAGCATCCCCTGAACTATCTGAACTTTTCTTCCTCAATTCATGTGACAACAGAACTGAAACAAGAGCATCAAATTTCAGATTTGTGAGGTTAACAGTGATAGCCAAAATAACATTCTCCCATGACTTAGGCAAAGATCAGAGAAGCAATATACATTTATCTTCCTCTTTCACCTCAACTTCTACAGATTCTAGTTGACTCAAAAAAATTAGAATTCAAATGCTCTGCAACCGATTCACCCTCTTTCATTTTCATGGAAAATAACTTATGCTTCAAATAAAGTTTATTTACCATACTCTTGGCTTGGTAGATCTCACCTAGATGCTTCCACAACCTATGTGTGGATTTCTCATTTGCAACATTCAGTAGAACAGAATCTACAAGCACAACTAGATTGTACCTCATGCCTTTTTATCCAGTCTTTCCCACTCATCAGGAGCAACATCATCAGGTTTCTTCACTTTCTGAATAGCCAACCACTGGTTTCTTTCTTCCAGCAAATCCTTCATTCTCAGCTTCCATAATTCATACCCTATACCATTGAACTTTTCAATGTCCAACTGAGAGGTAGAAGCAACAGTGGATGAAGCCATGATATCTACACAAGATCTACAAACAAACAACAACCAAATCTCCAACTGCAACTAAAAAACCTTCACACTAGCACCCAAGAATCAAAACTGGCCAGGCTCTAATACCAAATGTTAGAAATGAAGGTGCAAACCACACAACAGAAATCTGATTCAAACCTTATTTATGCCCTCTAAACAATGTAGAATCAATGGAGATTGCAACATAAATAAAACCCACGACATAGAAATAACATGCATAAAGAACTGAATACATAACACAATATGTAATGTGGAGAAAACTCTTTCAGGTAAAAAACTCCATCAAGAAAAGAGGCTCCAAGTTGTATTATCTTCAAATATCTGAGATTACAATACATGCACTTCCTCTCTCCTTCAGTCTTCAATCCAGCAACACCTGTTACTCTCCAATCTTATAAAAACATACTACAAGTATCCTTATAAAAGGGGGTTGCCTTCTAGGGCAAGATAACTGACAAAATATCGACTGTCAGATCTGTGACCTAATGACAAACGGTCCAGATTCACAATAATAAAATATCAAATAAAATGTGGTTTCGGGGGCATTGTCCCCAAACCCCTGTCGGGGCACGCGACCCTTGGACCCCCCACTGGGGGGATGATCCCCCCGTCATCGACGAGTGAGCGTCAAGGACCAGATATAAACATGTAGTTGAAATAAGACCACTGCTAGTGAAACCTTTCATCCCTTATGGGTGATTTACAAATAATATTAGGAGTAATTAATTACATAGGATTTACAAGGTTGATGGCACCTTAATCCTAACACCTCTAAACACCACAACCCCCTCCCACACTCCTTGTGATTGCAGGTTATAGGTATTGGATCTGGAGAAAGTGGAGTTGCAAGGAAGGAAGGCAGACATTAAAGATTCAGGATCTAAAAAGAAGCAAACACTATGCAATATTTCAGGGCAAGGGCACCATCAACCTTGTCCTCCTTTTTTAGATCAAGAAAAATAGAAGACATAGCAGAGATCAGTGCCAGGAGGAGATCGAGACTCTATGGAAAAAGTAGCACACTGGACTAGGGCACCATCACCATTGTCCTCAACTTTTTCATTTTCTAGATTGCAAAAAATAGTGGGTTAAGGTTCTCTGCCCTTTGTCCAATTCTTGTAGCATTTGTCATAATTCATAGATTTGATTATTGTTTTGCTTAAATTAGGGTTTTAAGAGCATAAAAGCATTAGTTAGCAATCTTGTGTGATCACATCTAAATTTCCCAGCAGAAAACCAAGTGACAACTCAAATCTGATAGTTGACTTTCCTCTCGATAGGAGAAGCACTCGGTTGAAAAACCCTTGGAATGTTTTGTGGAAAGGAGGATTTAAACTAAAACAATAACCCTATCATCCCCCTTTTCATCTTAAACACTATCTTGTACACGTTTCATGTTGTGTGTTGTCTAGCTGACTTGTAAATGTATTTTTCATTTTGTATCTGGCTGATAAAGCAATGTAATATTTTATATAAATTGTAAATCCAATTAAGTGACATGAGGTGTGATTGCAAGTTGATAGAAAAGGTTCGCAAGTAAGATAAGGAGCAGAATGAATGCATTTTTGATGTGTGACTAAAGGAGAAAGAGCAAAAGTGGTAGATGTTGTCTTGATTCATCTTGAAGACATATTTGTGACAATGATCAAGTGTAGAGTGTGTCTAACTGATCTGATCATTAGAAGAAAGTTTGAAGAGGTAGAATTGCAATCATCAAAGGTGTGAATTTCAATGTCAATTTTTAAACAGTAGGACTATCATACTGTAATCTTTTGTAAATGTGTTCTCAATTTAGAGAGTAGTAACTTCCTTGGGAGTGACCCTAAATCAAATTCTTCAAGGAGTAGTAGCTTCCTTTGGAGTGACCCTAGATCAAAGTTTTCAAAGAGTAGTAGCTTCCTTGGGTTGTAGCCCTAAAACAAAGTTGTTATTTCAGCTTCATCTATTGTGAGCCAAACTTGACCATGGTTTTTCCCTTCTTGGGTTTTCCACGTACATCTAGTGTTATGTGTTGATATACATTGTGTTAATCTTTCATGATTATGTTAATATTGTGATGCTAAGTTTTAAACTTCTCCAAACAAGTTGAAGTTGTTAAAATTAAAGATTGTTTAGATATTGATTCACCCCCCTCTCAGTATCCTAGTGTGCTCAACAATTGGTATCAGAGAAAATTTCATTTGAAGGAAGCTTAACTGCTTGAGGAAGGCCAAGGATGGCACAAAGTGGATCTAGCAAGATACCTAGGTTTGATGGGACAAATTATGCTTTTTGGAAGCTAAGGATGGAAGCCTATATCAACTCTCTAGAGTGTGGTGTTTGGGAATCTGTCAAGATTAGTTACAAAGTTCCTGGTACTATTCCTACAGATGTAGATGAAGTTAAGAAGTATGATAACAATGCGAAGACAAAATTTTCTATCATAAGTGGGTTAGCTGATTCAGAACTTTCAAAGGTAATGAGTTGCAATTTTGCTAAAGAAGTTTGGGATAAACTTGAAACCATTTATGAAGGAGATAAGAAAGTAAAGCAAGCCAAGATAGTTTTGAGAACCTAAAAATGTCAGAGGATGAAGACATTGCTGGATATATACTCCAGGTGAATGCAGTGATCAATGGCATTATAGGTCTTGGAGGAGAAGTGAAAGAAGATGAGATCGTGAAAAAGGTTTTGAGATCTCTTCCCAAATCTTACAATCATAAGGTATCTGCCATTGAGGAGAATGCAGACTTGGATACATACACTATAGACAAACTATTTGGTTCCCTTACTGCCTTTGAAATGAGAGAATCTAGCAGTGATGCTCCAAAGAAAGAAGTTGTTTTCAAAGCTAATATGAAGACAAAGGAAGAAGTTGCTAATGAAGATGAAAGCTCTGATGAAGTTGAAGCAAATTTTGTGAGAAGATTGAAGAAAGGTACTAGGAAATATAAAGGTAAGTTACCCTTCAAATGTTTCAATTGTGGAAAGGTTGGTCACTTTGCTTCTAAATGTCCTTTTAAGGAATCAAGGGGTAGTAACAAGAGAGATAAGTTCAAAAGAAGTTTATACTCCATAAATAGCAGTTATTCTTCAGAAGATGAGGATCATGATGATTCTAATGATGAAATACTTTTCATGGCCTTGAGTGTTGGTGACAAAAATGATGATGTTGAAAAATGTGAGAAGACTAATGCCTTGTGTTGGGACAGGAAAATTTAAAATTTTCTTGTATTCTTACTCATCCATATCTGACCAAATCATAAAACATTTCACCCAAAATTAGAATTGAAATTGATATATCCCATAAAAAATCCTATGACAAAACAATGTAAAGGGCGTAAATTTCTTAATATCGGCAAGACTTTATATTATTTATACCGATCCATACGAAACTAGTTGAAATGGCTATCAGCGTGAAAACAAGGATCAGAGAAAAGATTTTAGAAAATACCGATGAAGAAAGTGGCACCAATGACCTTTCATCGAAGAGAAAACACGTGGTCACGCCGATCAGTGTAAGGAAAGACCATCGGAGAATACTCCGAAAACCTTCCCGACAGCGTAAATCATACGATGGAGGAGCTCGGTGAGACTCTCACCGATCACCCAATAAAGCAGAGGAAACTAATGCTCATTGGCAGGAAATGAGTATCAGAATAAGAAATTAAGAAGTTTTCGACACTATAATGTCTCGGCGATTGATGGAAATGTTTTGGTGTAAGTCATGCCGACATATATAAGAACCATCGGTGAAAGCAAATGAATCGGAATAAAGTTTGTAAGTCTGGCCGAAGCAATACTCATAACGATGTCCGTGACATGTTGTGAAGGTCTCTCTGATCAAAAGATATGAAAGGCTATCAAGGAAATGACTATGATCAGGTAACCCTAACTATGTTATCCCAATGACATAGATTACCCCGATGACAATGATAGTAACTGTCATGCCCACATTTTCCTTGTGGTCACAACTCACTTCGCACGTGTCATAGCCACATCTGTCATGTGGTTATGACACGAGATATGAAAAACTTTTCTCACACCGTCCTAAAAACCCCTTTCGCATGCGTACGCATGCTCAACGGTGTTCTCTCATGGCGAAACACTATACTCATCGACGGAATACAAGTATAATGGCGTGCAAACGGAAACATATAGATCAACAAGAGGGTCGATACAATGCTGCTAACGTCATTGCAAGAGTGAGATTACCCAAGTTCTTAAATCGCACCCTCGGCAATGTTCGGTAGCAAAATGCCTTACGGCGTTAGTGGGAATTACGCTGCACTCATTTACGCACGTGGTTCGCTGATAGAGGAACCACTCCCCTCGACGCCTTGTTCCAACTAAACCGGCTAGTGATCTCCCTATTTAGTCATTTTTCAGCCAGGCACGGTTGTCTGTCTCCTCTCTTGTTTCCTGAAACATACCCATCCTATGACTTAGCATTTTCAACAAGGCGGTTTGGTTGCCCTCTCTTCCCTTTCCACAAGTTCTTAAGTTGGATTATATTTCGGTCTCTCTCTCTCTTTCATTTTCTATACTTTCTTTATGTGCATCCTGTCCTTTCTTCGTGATTTACGTCAATCAGGGTTATTACTGCAGCTATTGTTGATATTAAACCTAATTTCAGGATGATCTCGGTCACATAGGCTGGTTTACTATTTCGCTGGACTCAGTCTCCTAATCTTCCCCGATCTAGGTTCCTCCTCTTCGTAAATACTTAGTCAACTTGTACCTAAGCACAATTGACAGAAGGGTCCGTCAACTTAGTTCTCTTATCCCGTGTGAGATATGTCGCGCATTTTCTCCTCTGTGTTTTCCAATGTTGGTTTTTCCTTCTTCGGAACCTCTTACAGGTTTATATATGAGATTGTTTGCTACAGTTGAGATTAATATGGCCACATGGATTGTTAGTGGAGGCATCATAAGTTTATTTCCAGTGTTCTTTTGCACAAGGAGTTGAGTAATTTTCCTCTTCATTTTCCGGGTGTTTAAAAGTACGTTAACAGATGAAACTTCCGAGAAACTCTTTCCAGAGTATCACTGAATATTCCTAAACTCACTTTACATCTAATTTTATTTTCTCTTGTTTAGAATTACTGTTGTTACTGTTACTCTTAATTACGATTCATACACTGTTTGTAACTCTTATGACGTTGTCAATAGATGTAGGTGGTTCACCACTTTATAAAACTCTGTTCATGGTAGTATAGCTTCTTTGGTTGTTGTGTTCAACACTTAATAACATCTCCTGTGAGATTATAATTGTTATATATATATATATATATATATTTTTTTTTTTTTTCTATATCCATGAAACATAGTTATTAACGATTTTAAACGAGGGCCCAATAAATATATATATATATATATATATATATATATATATATATATATATATATATATATATATATATACATACTTACATATAATATATTTATTTTAATATCTCAATAATGAACAAATTGGTTTCCCACAACTTAAAAAAAACTATATATATATATATATATATATATATATATATATATATATATATATATATATATACGTATATATATATATGTATATATATAATCATTCTTATATTATATATATATAGCTATATACATAGACATATATAATATATATATATATATGCCTTTATATAGAGCTATATAAAAATAAACTGAATTTATTTACCAAATAACCCATTCATTTGTTAGGGCCCAAGCCCTACATTTTTTTATTGCTTTCAACCCACAGCAGATGGCGGCCATGGGCGGCAGTGGCCGCAGAGCGGCGGACGGGGATCTGTGGTGGCCGCAGAGCGGCGGACGGGGATGTGTGGTGGCCGCAGAGCGGCGGGCAAGACTTCGCGGTGGCCGCAGAGCGGCGGAAAGGTTTCGCGGGAGGCATAAGGGTTTGGAGGGGGGGGGAGATGTGGAGTGGGGCGGAGCCCCACCCACATTCCCACGACGTGGGGTGTGGGTGGGGCTCCGCCCCACTCCACACCTCCATATGTAAAACAGCTCGCGGTGGGGTTTACTCCCCACCGCCCAAATAAAAATTTCGACTGTGTTTCTTTTATCCGCGGCTAACATGTTGACAGTCTTTCACCATTCGATGGTTCTTATAATAATAATATATATATATATATATATATATATTTATATATATTCATATATAAATATATATATATATATATATATTTCAACAATAATATATTTATATATATCTATATTTATATAGTTCATATATATATATATATATATATATATATATATATATATCCCCCTTTTTTTTTATATTGATATATAACAGTTATAATTACTTTCAATTACTCTTTTATTTTCTTAAAATGATAATTACTCAAAATGAGAAATATATATATAGCTCTATATATATATTTATAAATTTATTGAGAGAAAAAGAAATATTCTTTATAGATTTTTATAATACCAATTTCCACAATTTTTTAAAATTCACTACTCTAAGCATTTTCTCCAAATCAACCTATTATAAGAAATTGTCATAACAATTAGATATATATATCTGCCAATTTCACCAAAAAGTAATTAGCTATCCCCTCATTTAAAGTATAAATTTCCATTTTTATAAACATACAAGACTTGCAAATTTACAACCAGATTATATTTACATGCTAGATTTCCTCTAATCCTTCTAATTTAACAGAATCCATTAAATAGGGAGGATAACACAAATATTTAAAACTGTCTTTTCCATTTTAATATTGAATAGAAAATCAGCATTTCAACTAGTGAAGCAATTCCAAACTTTCAATGTAACAACTCAGATTAAGTTGCAAAAACGAACTTATTCCTTTCAGTAATACTTGAAACACAAAAATTGCTATTGAACAAAGGTTGCAAACATCAACTTAAAAATTTAAGCACAGTCATATTACAACTTCTCAAACATGAATACCAACTTCCCAGATATGAACTTTCTCCTCCCAAACAGTATACAACTGAAAACTTATGACAACCAATAAAAGTCCAATAATAACAAGACCAGGGAGGTGATTTTCTTCACTCCCAGAATATCAGTAATTTACAACAATAACAAGAGAGGTGTTCTCTCTTCCTTTCTATGAAATAATCCAGGCCTAATTCTCATGACAAGAAGATGATCTGTTTCTTCATAAAATAGCCAACCAGAAAGCTCCAAGAGAAAAACCTGCATATCAAAGACAAACAAAGAAGAAAATACCACTTGTCTAGCTCTCCTCCCTACCGTAGACCCGCAAGAGGGTCACCCCCGAGCTAGGGAGACCATACTCACACCTGGGTATTCAAACTCTCCACTCCACAACAGAAACAACAACAATCCCAAAGCACACATACACCCGTGGCTATTTTACACAATACGGAAACTCAACTACAGTGAGTTTCATAAGGGGCAGGAGAGTGGATACACTCGACTCCAGAGTGTCACCCTGACAGATAAATGAACTCATATAAATATCTCTTGGTCTCAACCAAGTGTGATCACATTTTGCAAGAAATCTGTATATGACTCTCAAGTCAAAAATACAGTCACAGATACATGCCCTCAAGGCTTTCAACATCCCAAAAGATGGAACAGGTATGCACCCGAGGAGGATCTCTCCTCCCCTACCCCAAACTTGATGAGCATTTCTCCCAAATGGGAGACGCTCTGTCAAACACCCAACAAGAACCCCACAGAAACAAATTTAAACACATATGTTACACACATTTCATACACATTTCAGTCCTACCATAACAAAGGTAAAATTCAGACCAACCTTGCAAGCCCTCCTGGAATGAAGTTGTTGCAGAGTCCACAGAGTTCACTTCCAAGCTTAGCCACCAACTCCCTCTCTCTTCTCTATCTTCCAAACTAACTTCTCTATTTTTGGTAAGGCCCAAAATGAAAGAGTTTCCCCAAAATTCAACTAACTCCCTCTCATCCCAAAATTTGAAAATAAATAACCCAAAATTCTCTTTCTTTCCAATTTTGAGAAATGGGGAAGTGACACTTGTCACCTCCTCACCCTTCCCAAAAATCACTATACTGTCCAGGTGGCTTATGTCACTCTCCATTCCCAAGGGGACTCCTTAATCCTTTCATGTGACTCCACTTTCTCATGGGAGAAATAAAAAAAAGAGTTAAATGGGAACAAGACAGGTGACCCATGCCTCTTTCTCCTTTCTTCACATGGGTGTCCCCATAGTACATGGGGGAATCTTACTAAAGAAGAGGTAACTTTTACTAATGGATGGCATCTCTTATCTAGGGTAAAGTAGAGGGGATGGGTTGAGTGTTGGTACAACCCATCATGTCCCCTCCTACCTCCAATTTTCGCCACTTAACTTCAGGGGGAGGTTAAGTTGACTAGATGGAGGTTACTCAAGGGTTACCCATGCCAAATGGGCCCCTGGACCCATGGGGTAGAACCCAGGGTCAATTTTAACCCAAACAAGACACCCCAGGTCAAGGTAAAGCACAAGAAAAAGGGCCTCATAATTTAAATAAAAATAGAAATTTCAAATTCAATCTCTTTACAACACTTACTTATAAAAATAATATTACATGAGGGTAACCTAACCCACTCGACCATACGAAAGACCACATTACATCATGACATCAAACACAAAGAGATCTTGGTTCATCGTGGAACCAGATCGGCTTAACAGGGAATAACAATTAACAAGGTGTGGAATGATCTCCGAAATCTGTGGTTTGATTAGTAGTCCCTGCACACTCAATTACAAGATCAGTAACCACATAAATTCATCATAGCCGAAGCAACTTAAATAACACATGCATTCTCATGCCTTAGTACAATTTAACATAATTAAAAAAAATCATATTACAATTTTTCCATCATCCCTAATTCATTTTTCTGAAAAGTAACTTATCCAAACATCACCCAATTAGTTTTCCCGAAAACATAATAAAGTTAAATAGTCTGACAAATTCCGGGAATTGCTATCCCACAAATATGAAAGTAACAATAACAGTACTGTAAATAGTCATAACAATAGTAGTAGAAAGGGCGGTCCTCACATCCTCTCCCCCTAAGACGGTACTTCCTCCTGGAAGTCGTCAAAAAGGTGAGGATACAGGGTCTTCAATCGCTCTGCATCTTCCCATGTTGCAGTGACTTCGTCGTATAAGTCCCATTGGACTCTAACCTGGTCCAGCTCTCGACCTCGAAGGGCCAGCTTCCGTCGAGCCAATATGCGAATTGGCTCCAACGCCAGTTGTCCGTCTGCCTCTACCTGAAGAGCACTCCAATCCAACACATGAGATAAGTCAGAAATATATTGACGTAAAACTGATACATGAAATACATCGTGGATACGTGACAGGCTAGGTGGCAAGGCTAGACGATAGGCTACTGGTCCTATCCGCTCCAAGATTTCGAAAGGTCCTACAAATCGAGGTGCGAGTTTAGAGCCTTTTCCGTAACGGATTGGACTTTTGTGCGGCCGCACTCTCAAAAATACTCTTTCCCCCACAGTGAAGCTTCGGTCTGTCCTCTTAGCATCAGCATACTTTTTCTGCCTGTCCTGTGCTTCCAGAAGCCTCTGTCTTATCTGTTTAACTTGCAGTTCCATATTCTGAACTATCTCTGGGCCGATGACTGTTCTGTCCTCTATACGATCCCAACTCAAAGGTGTTCTGCATGGTCTGCCATATAATGCCTGGAAAGGAGGCATACCCAACGAGCTATGATGCCCATTATTGTAGGCGAATTCAACTAGATACAGGTACTCCTCCCATCTAGACTGGTGATCCATCACATACATGCGAAGCATGTCTTCTAACACCTGGTTAACTCTTTCTGTTTGTCCATCGGTTTCTGGATGATATGCAGAACTGAAGTTGAGCTGTGTGCCCAACGCCTGATGTAAGGCTTTCCAGAACGATGAAGTGAATACGGAGTCTCTGTCAGATATAATGCGGCGAGGTATCCCATGAAGTCTAACAATCTGATCAAGAAACACCTTTGCCACTGATGGTGCATTGTATGTTGTACATATTGGTGAAAAATGCGCCACTTTGGTCAGCTTGTCAACTGTCACCAGAATAGCATCATGGCGACGTGATGACATAGGTAGACCAACGATAAAATCCATAGAAATGGTATCCCATTTCCATTCAGGTATCTCGTGAGGGTACAACAGTCCCGCTGGATGCTGATGTTCGGCCTTAACCCTCTGACATTCCAGGCAACGAGCAACAAATTCGGCAATGTCACGCCTCATCCCAGCCCAATGATAAAGCTGTCGTAAATCAGCATGCATCTTCTTCACTCCTGGGTGTGCTGCGTAGGGTGCTCTATGAGCCTCTGATAGGATTACTGTACGAAGATTACCCGCATGGGGTACATAGATGCGTTGCCGATGTCGAAGCATTCCATCAGAATCAAGGGTATATCCTGTAAATTTGCCCTCAAGGGCCTTCTGATTTAGTACTGCCTGCTGCACTTCAAGAAACCATTCGTCCTCCGGCAGATGCTGTAAGATGCGATCCTTCAAGTCCATCTTCAAGGTCAGGGTCTGGATCTCGTGGCGTCTTCGACTCAGAGCATCAGCAACCACGTTCTCCTTCCCTTTTATATAATGGACATCGAAGTCATATTCGCATAGGAATTCCATCCAACGTCGTTGGCGGGCGTTCAAATTAGGCTGTGTAAAAATATACTGCAAACTATGATGGTCTGAATGGAGTTCAAAGCGTCGCCCTAAGAGGAAGTGTCTCCAGCGAACCAAGGCATGAACAACAGCTGCAAGCTCTAAGTCGTGCGTAGGATAGTTTAACTCATGTGTCTTTAGTTTCCGCGATTCGTATGCGATCGCTCGTCCATCCTGCATAAGCACGGCTCCCAAACCTTCTAATGATGCATCCGTGCAAACTACAAACTCTTCCGAAGGATCTGGAACTGCTAAAATAGGAGCGCTCGTAAGACGCTCTTTGAGGACTCCAAAAGCCTTTTCACACTGCTCGGTCCAAGTGAAACCCTTCCCTTTTCGCTGAAGGGAAGTAATGGGATGTGCTATCCTGGAGAAACCTTCGACAAACCGACGATAATACCCAGCTAACCCCATAAAGCTTCTGACCTCTGTCACGTTCGTGGGTGCCGGCCACTCCTGGATTGCTCTAATTTTAGATGGATCTACAGAGATGCCATCGCCTGATAAAATGTGTCCCAAATACTGCACCTCTGTCCTGAAGAAGGCACACTTCGCCAAGTTGCCATAAAGTTGCTGCTCTCGTAATTTCTGCAAAACTTGACGCAAGTGCTCTACATGCTCCTCCTCAGTCCGTGAATAAATCAGAATGTCATCTAGGAATATGATCACGAACCGGTCTAGGTATGTACGGAACACCCCGTTCATGAGACTCATGAATACTGCAGGAGCGTTCGTCAACCCGAAAGGTACCACTGTGAATTCATAATGGCCATATCTGGTTCGAAAAGCAGTTTTATGAATATCTGACTCCGTGATGCGCAATTGATGATACCCAGATTTTAGATCGATTTTCGAGAACACTCTGGCTCCTTGCATCTGATCAAAAAGGTCGTCAATCCTGGGTAGAGGATAACGATTCTTCACCGTCACCTTGTTCAACTGCCTGTAGTCCATGCATAGACGAAGAGACCCATCCTTCTTCTTCACGAAGATCACTGGTGCGCCCCATGGTGAAACGCTAGGTCGGATGTGTCCCTTCTCAAGTAATTCTTCCAACTGCAGCTTAAGTTCTGTGAGTTCATGGGTCGTCATTCTATAGGGTGCGCGGGATATCGGCTCTGCACCTGGCACTAAGTCAATGTGGAAGTCCACTTCTCTACGTGGGGGCATACCAGGTAATTCTGGCGGAAACACATCGGCAAACTCTCTAAGGATAGGGTGATCATCTAAAGTAGCCTCAGGTTCATCCTCTGCTCTATCACTGACTGTGATGGCAAACATCTGACATCCCCTCCGCATACAGCGCTTAAGCTGTTGTGCGGATATCATACGAACCGCCGTGGGCTTTTGAATGCCCACTATCTCAACCGACGAACCATGATCATCTAAACAGCTAATCGTTCTCTGGCGACAATCAAGCTTGGCTCTATGTGCCGCAAGCCAATCCATACCCAGAACTACTCCGTAAGACCCTAATGGCATAATCCTAAGGTCGCATATTGTGGTGAAGGGTCCCAATGTGATCTCACAGTCTTTAACCAAGGTATCTACTAACATCCTAGCCCCTGAGGCCAACTCAACTTCCCACCTAATGTCTTGCCTAGAAGCCACCAGCCTGCAACGCTCCACTAACGATGTAGACAAAAAAGAGTCAGTAGCTCCTGAATCAAAAAGGATCGAGATGGGAAAGTCTCTAATCGTACCTGCTGCCTCGATGACAGAAGCCTGAAAATCGGCCTGGCGGTTATCAACCGCTGCAAACATGTGGTGAGATCTGCCCACGTCACCTACGGTCTGCTCAGACCCTCCTGATCGGGGCTGACCCCCTGCAGTAAATCCCTGCGGACACTCTCTAGCCAGGTGCCCTGCCCCACCACATACGTAACATGGTCCCCTAACCTGTAACTGCCCTGACTGTGTTCTGCCCAACTGTTGTTGCCCGGTCCGTCCGGTGGATCCCTGTGAGCCTCTGTAAGACTGCTGGGACCTTGCGGGTCCTACCGATGAACCCTGCTGTCTCTGATCCCTGCGTGGTCCCTGCTGCTGCCATCCACGGTTCTGTCCTCCCTGTCCCCTCTGTTGAAATTTGGATTTTTGCTGATGTTGCTGTTGCTGTGGAGGCCTAGGAGGTAATGATGAAGCATTATACCCTCCTCTCTGTGTTGTGTTTTGAGGCCTTCGGAAATTTTGCTGTTGTTGGGGATTTCGTTCCTGGTACTGTGGGCGTGAATTCTGTCCTCGTCCCTGAATTTCCTCTGATATAAGGGCCTTTTCAACAGCCTCGCTCATGGTTTGGGGATTTGCCATACGAACTGGTCCTGATATCCCGTGATTTAGCCCCCTGATGAATTTGTGTATTAAGATTTTCTCGTCATGGAGGTATTCCGCATAACGAGAAAGTTCTATAAATCGGCTCTCATACTGAGTAACGGTGAGTCCCCTCTGCTGTAGATCATGAAACTCATCAATTCTGCGCTGTCTATAATGTTCGGACAAATACCGCGCATTGAAGCGCTCAATGAAGGTGTCCCATGTGAGTGTATCCACGGAGAGTCGGCGCTTGCACTCCTCTGTGCGCCACCAGGTGGCTGCTGCATCCCTAAGAAGATGAACTGCCACTCGTGCTTTCGTGTTGCTCTCATATGGTCGCAATGCGAAACACCTGTCTAAGCTAATTAGCCAAGCCTCGGCCACAGCTCCCTCTGTAGCTCCTGCGAAGGTGGGTGGGTTGAGCCTCAGTAGATCTCTGATAGGGTCCCCTCTGTCTCTAAGTCTCCCAAGTGGCTCTTCCACACCATCCTCATATACTCCCTGCTGAACCTGTTCTTGTCTCAAAAGTCTCGGAGGACTCCTGCTCCGTGCTCGGGAGGCCGACCCTACCTCCTCTACTGTTGTGTCAGGAATCTCAACGAAGGGCTCCACACGTCTCACCGCTAGTGGATCAACGCGGGGCTCCATACGTGGCTCAATACGTGACTCGGCACGTGGCTCCTCTCGCGGAGCAACACGAGGCTCTATACGTGGCTCAGGAATCACTGGTGGTAACCTGTCTAGCATAGTCTGAAGTGCCTGTAAGATCTGTGGACCTATATCCGCTACTGGTGTCGCCTGTGGTACTAGTAGTGCTTGTGGCACAGGTGGTGCAGGTGGTGCTGCTGAATCTGCAGGTGCCAGTCCCTCGGCTGAGGAATCGCTGTGCACCTCGACTGACGCTGTGTGGCGTGATCGCGCTCGTCGAACACGTCGGGGAGGCATCCTACAAAACAAGGTAGAAACTAATTAGCCAAAGTTGCGGAATAATAACGTGCCCAAATACGCCCAGTGTTTACAAACTTGGCTCTGATACCAAATGTCATGCCCACATTTTCCTTGTGGTCACAACTCACTTCGCACGTGTCATAGCCACATCTGTCATGTGGTTATGACACGAGATATGAAAAACTTTTCTCACACCGTCCTAAAAACCCCTTTCGCATGCGTACGCATGCTCAACGGTGTTCTCTCATGGCGAAACACTATACTCATCGACGGAATACAAGTATAATGGCGTGCAAACGGAAACATATAGATCAACAAGAGGGTCGATACAATGCTGCTAACGTCATTGCAAGAGTGAGATTACCCAAGTTCTTAAATCGCACCCTCGGCAATGTTCGGTAGCAAAATGCCTTACGGCGTTAGTGGGAATTACGCTGCACTCATTTACGCACGTGGTTCGCTGATAGAGGAACCACTCCCCTCGACGCCTTGTTCCAACTAAACCGGCTAGTGATCTCCCTATTTAGTCATTTTTCAGCCAGGCACGGTTGTCTGTCTCCTCTCTTGTTTCCTGAAACATACCCATCCTATGACTTAGCATTTTCAACAAGGCGGTTTGGTTGCCCTCTCTTCCCTTTCCACAAGTTCTTAAGTTGGATTATATTTCGGTCTCTCTCTCTCTTTCATTTTCTATACTTTCTTTATGTGCATCCTGTCCTTTCTTCGTGATTTACGTCAATCAGGGTTATTACTGCAGCTATTGTTGATATTAAACCTAATTTCAGGATGATCTCGGTCACATAGGCTGGTTTACTATTTCGCTGGACTCAGTCTCCTAATCTTCCCCGATCTAGGTTCCTCCTCTTCGTAAATACTTAGTCAACTTGTACCTAAGCACAATTGACAGAAGGGTCCGTCAACTTAGTTCTCTTATCCCGTGTGAGATATGTCGCGCATTTTCTCCTCTGTGTTTTCCAATGTTGGTTTTTCCTTCTTCGGAACCTCTTACAGGTTTATATATGAGATTGTTTGCTACAGTTGAGATTAATATGGCCACATGGATTGTTAGTGGAGGCATCATAAGTTTATTTCCAGTGTTCTTTTGCACAAGGAGTTGAGTAATTTTCCTCTTCATTTTCCGGGTGTTTAAAAGTACGTTAACAGATGAAACTTCCGAGAAACTCTTTCCAGAGTATCACTGAATATTCCTAAACTCACTTTACATCTAATTTTATTTTCTCTTGTTTAGAATTACTGTTGTTACTGTTACTCTTAATTACGATTCATACACTGTTTGTAACTCTTATGACGTTGTCAATAGATGTAGGTGGTTCACCACTTTATAAAACTCTGTTCATGGTAGTATAGCTTCTTTGGTTGTTGTGTTCAACACTTAATAACATCTCCTGTGAGATTATAATTGTTATATATATATATATATATATTTTTTTTTTTTTTCTATATCCATGAAACATAGTTATTAACGATTTTAAACGAGGGCCCAATAAATATATATATATATATATATATATATATATATATATATATATATATATATACATACTTACATATAATATATTTATTTTAATATCTCAATAATGAACAAATTGGTTTCCCACAACTTAAAAAAAACTATATATATATATATATATATATATATATATATATATATATATATATATATATATATATATATATATATATATACGTATATATATATATGTATATATATAATCATTCTTATATTATATATATATAGCTATATACATAGACATATATAATATATATATATATATGCCTTTATATAGAGCTATATAAAAATAAACTGAATTTATTTACCAAATAACCCATTCATTTGTTAGGGCCCAAGCCCTACATTTTTTTATTGCTTTCAACCCACAGCAGATGGCGGCCATGGGCGGCAGTGGCCGCAGAGCGGCGGACGGGGATCTGTGGTGGCCGCAGAGCGGCGGACGGGGATGTGTGGTGGCCGCAGAGCGGCGGGCAAGACTTCGCGGTGGCCGCAGAGCGGCGGAAAGGTTTCGCGGGAGGCATAAGGGTTTGGAGGGGGGGGGAGATGTGGAGTGGGGCGGAGCCCCACCCACATTCCCACGACGTGGGGTGTGGGTGGGGCTCCGCCCCACTCCACACCTCCATATGTAAAACAGCTCGCGGTGGGGTTTACTCCCCACCGCCCAAATAAAAATTTCGACTGTGTTTCTTTTATCCGCGGCTAACATGTTGACAGTCTTTCACCATTCGATGGTTCTTATAATAATAATATATATATATATATATATATATATATATTTATATATATTCATATATAAATATATATATATATATATATATTTCAACAATAATATATTTATATATATCTATATTTATATAGTTCATATATATATATATATATATATATATATATATATATATCCCCCTTTTTTTTTATATTGATATATAACAGTTATAATTACTTTCAATTACTCTTTTATTTTCTTAAAATGATAATTACTCAAAATGAGAAATATATATATAGCTCTATATATATATTTATAAATTTATTGAGAGAAAAAGAAATATTCTTTATAGATTTTTATAATACCAATTTCCACAATTTTTTAAAATTCACTACTCTAAGCATTTTCTCCAAATCAACCTATTATAAGAAATTGTCATAACAATTAGATATATATATCTGCCAATTTCACCAAAAAGTAATTAGCTATCCCCTCATTTAAAGTATAAATTTCCATTTTTATAAACATACAAGACTTGCAAATTTACAACCAGATTATATTTACATGCTAGATTTCCTCTAATCCTTCTAATTTAACAGAATCCATTAAATAGGGAGGATAACACAAATATTTAAAACTGTCTTTTCCATTTTAATATTGAATAGAAAATCAGCATTTCAACTAGTGAAGCAATTCCAAACTTTCAATGTAACAACTCAGATTAAGTTGCAAAAACGAACTTATTCCTTTCAGTAATACTTGAAACACAAAAATTGCTATTGAACAAAGGTTGCAAACATCAACTTAAAAATTTAAGCACAGTCATATTACAACTTCTCAAACATGAATACCAACTTCCCAGATATGAACTTTCTCCTCCCAAACAGTATACAACTGAAAACTTATGACAACCAATAAAAGTCCAATAATAACAAGACCAGGGAGGTGATTTTCTTCACTCCCAGAATATCAGTAATTTACAACAATAACAAGAGAGGTGTTCTCTCTTCCTTTCTATGAAATAATCCAGGCCTAATTCTCATGACAAGAAGATGATCTGTTTCTTCATAAAATAGCCAACCAGAAAGCTCCAAGAGAAAAACCTGCATATCAAAGACAAACAAAGAAGAAAATACCACTTGTCTAGCTCTCCTCCCTACCGTAGACCCGCAAGAGGGTCACCCCCGAGCTAGGGAGACCATACTCACACCTGGGTATTCAAACTCTCCACTCCACAACAGAAACAACAACAATCCCAAAGCACACATACACCCGTGGCTATTTTACACAATACGGAAACTCAACTACAGTGAGTTTCATAAGGGGCAGGAGAGTGGATACACTCGACTCCAGAGTGTCACCCTGACAGATAAATGAACTCATATAAATATCTCTTGGTCTCAACCAAGTGTGATCACATTTTGCAAGAAATCTGTATATGACTCTCAAGTCAAAAATACAGTCACAGATACATGCCCTCAAGGCTTTCAACATCCCAAAAGATGGAACAGGTATGCACCCGAGGAGGATCTCTCCTCCCCTACCCCAAACTTGATGAGCATTTCTCCCAAATGGGAGACGCTCTGTCAAACACCCAACAAGAACCCCACAGAAACAAATTTAAACACATATGTTACACACATTTCATACACATTTCAGTCCTACCATAACAAAGGTAAAATTCAGACCAACCTTGCAAGCCCTCCTGGAATGAAGTTGTTGCAGAGTCCACAGAGTTCACTTCCAAGCTTAGCCACCAACTCCCTCTCTCTTCTCTATCTTCCAAACTAACTTCTCTATTTTTGGTAAGGCCCAAAATGAAAGAGTTTCCCCAAAATTCAACTAACTCCCTCTCATCCCAAAATTTGAAAATAAATAACCCAAAATTCTCTTTCTTTCCAATTTTGAGAAATGGGGAAGTGACACTTGTCACCTCCTCACCCTTCCCAAAAATCACTATACTGTCCAGGTGGCTTATGTCACTCTCCATTCCCAAGGGGACTCCTTAATCCTTTCATGTGACTCCACTTTCTCATGGGAGAAATAAAAAAAAGAGTTAAATGGGAACAAGACAGGTGACCCATGCCTCTTTCTCCTTTCTTCACATGGGTGTCCCCATAGTACATGGGGGAATCTTACTAAAGAAGAGGTAACTTTTACTAATGGATGGCATCTCTTATCTAGGGTAAAGTAGAGGGGATGGGTTGAGTGTTGGTACAACCCATCATGTCCCCTCCTACCTCCAATTTTCGCCACTTAACTTCAGGGGGAGGTTAAGTTGACTAGATGGAGGTTACTCAAGGGTTACCCATGCCAAATGGGCCCCTGGACCCATGGGGTAGAACCCAGGGTCAATTTTAACCCAAACAAGACACCCCAGGTCAAGGTAAAGCACAAGAAAAAGGGCCTCATAATTTAAATAAAAATAGAAATTTCAAATTCAATCTCTTTACAACACTTACTTATAAAAATAATATTACATGAGGGTAACCTAACCCACTCGACCATACGAAAGACCACATTACATCATGACATCAAACACAAAGAGATCTTGGTTCATCGTGGAACCAGATCGGCTTAACAGGGAATAACAATTAACAAGGTGTGGAATGATCTCCGAAATCTGTGGTTTGATTAGTAGTCCCTGCACACTCAATTACAAGATCAGTAACCACATAAATTCATCATAGCCGAAGCAACTTAAATAACACATGCATTCTCATGCCTTAGTACAATTTAACATAATTAAAAAAAATCATATTACAATTTTTCCATCATCCCTAATTCATTTTTCTGAAAAGTAACTTATCCAAACATCACCCAATTAGTTTTCCCGAAAACATAATAAAGTTAAATAGTCTGACAAATTCCGGGAATTGCTATCCCACAAATATGAAAGTAACAATAACAGTACTGTAAATAGTCATAACAATAGTAGTAGAAAGGGCGGTCCTCACAGTAACATTCATCAATGAGACTCTCACCGATAACCATATCGGTGACACTTGAGAGATCGGGGAAGAACATTATTCTTATAACGATGAAGGAAGTCATGCCGATAAGTCTGAAGAGGTGATACAAAGGAGTTTGTATGTATTCGGCTTTATAACTAAAAATTGGATACAAGTATTGTTGCATTTCGGAAGATACAATCAGAAAAGTGATGTGGGCTCCACCGTTTACATATCGGGCTTGTATAAATAACAATGTATATCTTCGATATACAAGCCGATATACAAGTTAAAAGGATGCAAATAAGAGATACAAACTGGATGTGAAAAGAAAGTTAAATACTGAAAAGTCTTTGTATGTTTGGGGTGCTTATATGTTTATAATATACATACCTGATATACAAAGCAACAAAATGTATCATTGGGGATATATGTATACAATATGCAAAAGGTAATACAACAGGATATATACAAAGGCGGATCCAAAGATAATTTCAATTTATTTCATAAACCCAATAAAGTCTGTGCTTGTATATGAAAGACATGAATTCGATATACAAGGCAAGAGTATACATGACCGGATATGCAATTAATTCCAGTTTGTTTTATAGACCCGATGGAGTCCGCATTTGTATGTATGTCCCAAATGTATTTCCTAAAGTTGATACGAAGGAATTTCTGATGAATATATGTTTATTACAACTCTGAGATGGGTTTGTTTGTTGCCAGAGCAATATGAAGAGGGTCGTATAAAACAAAAATGAGATTTTGTCGATGTAAAAATCGATGTATTGCTTTCAGCAATAAGAACAGGCGCAACTTATTTGATAGGAACTATAATATGGAATACCTTGCCAAATGAAGATTAATGGATCCAGCTCTTAATCAAATTCATCTATTTCTTAATCCATTTATGTGAAAAGGTGTGAGCCACGAATAGTCATACTATTTCAGCCTGAAGTTTGTTTCCCACACATATATATCAGGGAAAACAAGGGGGATAGATAGAATCGTCAGCAATAGAATAGAATTCATACAGTTACAATGTTTTCGAAAGACCATGTTGCAAGTACAATATTGAAGAAGTAAATTGGAGTTCTCTAATCTTGTGGTTTTATTCTGGCATCAATTGTTTGTTAAAGTTACTCAATTGTGTGCTTGTCTCCAGTTCTATATTTTCTTGTTATTCAGATTAATATATCAAGTATATATTTAATTTGTCAATACACAGTTGATGTAGTTGTGTGATTTGATTAATTGGTTTCCATAAAAGGAATTAAAATCCTTCAGATCAGTCACAGTAACTTGGAAGTGTTAGTTTGGATTACTAAGAAGATCCATATAATTAGGACTTCCATTCTATCTCCAAATTAATATTATCTGTTATTCTTGCATATTTCATTCAATTGGCTCCTTCAAGAAAGGATTAAATTGCCTCTTGGTAAATAACAAGAAATCTGATTATATTGGTTGGATTATTAAGAAGAGTTTGTTAGTCATCTCTTTGCACATTTATACAAGTTATAAACTAAAATTGTGCCAAACAATTAGAATTATTACCCACTATAAGCCACTAGTTTTAGTCCTTCATTTGACTCTGTTTACCCAACAAGGCACTACTCTTATTTCAATTTACCATTAAAATCCTTTTATTTGCACAATCATAAAATTCACTTTGATATTGCTTATACCAACCATTCATCAGATATTAGAATTAGTTAGCAAGCTTTCATCTATCCTATACCATTTTCCATTGTAGGTAGATCCATTTACTTAGTCAAAATAGTTGCATTCAATCTGCTTTAATTTCCAAGGTTTACCCACCTAGGTGTAGCAGGACCTAAAGTGTAGGAAATCATCAAACCCAAAAGGTTGATTTCATCAAGTTAGTTCAAAAATGTTGCCAATCTAAGCATAAAGCCTGGCATCCTCTTAGGATTAGCAACCTGCATTTTTGAGATCTAACACCTTGCAAACAAACTAGAACAATGAAAGATCAATGGTTGTATGGACTGTCCTTCATGCAAAAGAAGAGGCCAAGGCTTGGGTAATTGACAGTGGATGCTCAAATCATACGACTATTGACAAGGAGAAGTTTATCAGCCTTGAAAAGTGGGATGGTGGTGCTATCAAGTTTGGTGGTGATGAGTCAACACAGATCTGTGGAAAAGGTGCTATAACTATTGATGGGAAGAACAAGACTGAGGATGTCCTCTATGTGAAAGGGTTATAACACAATCTTCTCATTGTTAGTTAGATGTGCAGCAAGGGGTATAATCTCACCTTTCATGCCAAGGGTTGTGAAATCAGGAAGGTAGGGTCAAAAAAACTAGTTGCAAAAGGTATCAAGACATATGGTGACATCTATCATCTGAAGGATGTAAATGGAAGAACATGTTTGTTAGCTCAATCCAGTGAATGTTGGCTATGGCACAAGAGAATGTGACACAATAAATTTGATAATATGGAAAAGATCAGTTCTACTCATGTAGTGAGAGATATTCCTAAGATAATCAATCCTACAAATACAGTATGTAGGGAATGTCAAATGAGGAAGTAAACAAAGAGAAATTTCAAAAGAAAGGAGTATTCTTCTTCAAAGCCATTGGAGTTGATTCACACTAATCTATGTGGCCCTAGAAGAGTATAGAACCAAAAAGGTGAGAGGTATTTCATGTTGCTTATTGATGATTATTCTAGAATGACTTGGGTTACTTTCTTAAGAGAAAAATTATATGCCCTTGATAAATTTAAAGTGTTCAAAGCTATGGTTGAGAATGAAGTAGATGCGAAGATCAAATGTTTGAGGTCTGATAGAGGAGGTGAGTTTACTTCAAATGAATTTAAAAAGTTTTGTGAAGATCATGGTATTAGGAGATATCTGTCAACTCCTAGGACCCCTTAGCAAAATGTGGTAGTGGAAAGAAAGAATAGGACTATGCAAGAGATGTCTAGGGCAATGTTGAAAGATGTAGATCTGCTTTATATGTACTAGAAGGATGCAGTTCACACTGCTGTCTATCTAGTTAATAGAGTGCAAATGAGGGTCAACAACACTAAGACCCCTTATGAGCTATGGTATGGAAGACATCCCATAGTCAGATACTTCAAGATCTTTGGCAACAAATGCTATATATTAGAAGAGATGAAGAAGACCTACGAAAGTTTGATTCATGAAGTGATGAAGGAATCTTTCTTGGTTACTCAACTAGAAGCAAGGCTTATAGATGCTACAACAAGAGGTTAGGAAAGATCGATGAAAGCACAAATGTCAAGGTAGATGAAGATCTATATTAGATCTCACATGAATTAGAGGACTCTGAACCTAATATCTTTCCATGCATTGTAGACGAAGAAGAAGTGAAAGAAGAAAAGGAACAAGAACTAGAGCAGATGCCTAATACTCCAGCAAAGTATGTGCAGAAGAACCATTCAGCAAATCAGATCATTGGAGATAAGGATGAAGGTGTGCAAACAAGGAGAAGGCTTGCCAAGACACGTGAGCAAGTAAACTTGTGTTTGTTATCAAAGGTAGAACCCAAAAACTTTGTTGATGCTAGCAAAGATGATGGATGGATAAAGGCCATGGAAGAAGAATTGGATCAAATTAAAAAGAATCAAACATGGGAATTGGTTCCCAAACTATCAAATTAGAATGTTATAGGAACAAAGTGGGCGTTCCAGAACAAACTGAATGAAGAAGGTGAAGTTGTAAGAAATAAAGCAACATTGGTATGCAAAGGATGCACACACGTCGAAGGTATTGATTTTGAGGAGACCTTTGCTCCTATAGCAAGGATGGAGACAATCAAAATGTTCCTTGCTCTTGCTACTCATAAGAACTTCAAGGTATATTAGATGGATGTTAAGTCAATATTTCTGAATGGTGATCTAGAGGAAGAGGTTTATATTGAACAACCAGATGGTTTCCAGCTATCAGAAGATCTGGACATGGTGTGTAGACTCAAGAAGGCTTTGTATGGTCTCAAGCAAGCACCTAGAGCTTGGTATTCTAGGTTGGACAAGTACTCACTTCAGCAAGGCTTCAAGAAAGGTACTACAGATAGCAATCTTTACATCAAGGAAGAATGAAACATGATATTGATAGTTACAGTATATGTTGATGAAATCATCTTTGGTGGAGATGATGATATGTGTAAGAGGTTTGCAGAGGAGATGCAAAAAGAGTTTGAGATGTCTATGATTGGTGAAATGTCTTTCTTCCTTGGACTTCAAATTAGTCAAATAGATGGTGGTATCTTTATATCTCAAACTAAGTATGTCAAAGAGTTGTTAAAGAAGTTTGGTATGGAGGATTTAAAACCAGTGAGTACTCACATGGTCACTAGATGTCACTTGAGGAAAGATGATGAGTCTCTAGAGGTGGATTAGACTATTTATAGATCTATGATTGGAGGACTGTTGTACTTGACTACTTCTAGACCTAATATTATGCATGTAGTATGTGTGGTTGCCAGATATCAAGCCAATCCCAAGAAAACACATGAGAAGGTAATGAAAAGGATATTCAAATACTTGAAAGGAACTATGGACTATGGCCTATCATATCCAAGAGGTAATGACTTTGATTTGAGTGCTTACATTGATGCTAACTAGGTTGGTTGTGTTGATGATGGAAGAAGTACAAATGGTGGTGCTTTCTTTTTAGGAAGCATATTAGTTTCATGGCAGAGCAAGAAACAAGATTCAGTGTCCTTATTTACTATAGAGGTAGAGTACATTGTAGTGGCATCCTATTATACACAAGTCTTGTGGATGAAGCAAACCCTGAAAGATATCAAGGTAATGTATGATAAGCCTATTCCTATCTTGTGTGACAATACAAGTACTATCAATATTTCCAAGAATCTAGTGATGCATTCTAGAACCAAGCATATAACAATTAGGTATCACTTTTTGAGAGAGAAGGTTGCAGATAAGAAAGTGAAGTTGGAATATGTTCCAACAAAGGATTAGATAGAAGATATTTTCATAAAGGCTCTTACAAAGGATACTTTGGGGGATCTCTGGTAGAGGTTAGGGGTAATTGCCCCTCCTTGTTAGATGCATAGTGGTGCATCTATCTAGGGGGATTTCATGTTATATCTTATTCCTGGACTGATGATGGCTACCTTTTAGGGGGAGCAGGTAGTGATTGATGGTGATAGGGGGAGTTTGTTTGCTGCAAGAACAAGTCATGCCCTAAGAAAGAATGTGCAGGCATGTGGTGATGAGCAAGTAGTGGTTGCCCTTTGTCCTTGATGTCAAAGGGGGAGAGAAGTAGAGATGTGTTTCCATCAATACCAAAGGGGGAGATTATTACACATATGGTTCCTAGGGTTTTTATTGATGTCAACATTGTCACTAGGTTGTCATTGATGTCAACACTATCATGGAGGTGTGATGGTGTTCATGGTTGGATGTCATGTCCCATCTAGCAAGAGAAGAGAGAAAATATAGTTCATATTAATAGGGTAATTCAAAGCACAAAGATGATCAGATGTGTTGTTGATTTTACTGATGACTTGAAGTATGTATGTTCCAAGTTTCATGATGATTGGATTACTGGAAGAGTGTTTTCTTGTTGACAATTTGAAGATAGTGTTGTCTCTGTGAAGGTGTTTTGTGTAGGACAATGGCATGATCCGCATTTGTAGATGTGGCCATGTGGTTCTAGAACTATGTTTAGGGTGTAGTGAAGGTGATAATTCCAAGTTTTTAGATCACTTGTCCTTCCGCTATGAAAGTATTGCATGATAGAGTCCGGCATGTGTTCTGATAGAGTAAGCTAGTGTTGAAGGCATGTTGGAATGCTCCTCATTCCTCTAGAAATGAATGATTGCCCTTGCGGTTTTGAGGACATGTTAATGGATGTGTATTACATGCCTCCTTGCAGTTTTAAGGTTCTTGGTGGTTTGCAGCTCAATTTTTCAAATGACAACATGTTGCAGTATGTTCCAGATGATAGATTGTTCTTAGAGTTCATGATTGAAGTTGTGCGGTACAAATATTTGATGTGCAGAGGTAAAGGAGTGTTTGGAGATCCTGTATGAGTCATGTGGACTCATCTAGAAGAGTTTCATAGAGATCTTTCTTCTTTTCTATACTGCACAAGGTTTTCAAGTTGTTGTGGTCGTCTTACTTCAAGTCTTCATATGTTTTGCTTAAAGTTGTCCTATTTCCAAATGAGTGGAGTGTGTAGATGTAATTCCTTGGTGTTTGAAGTTGTGAAGGATGTTTTGGACCTAGTTAAGCAAGTGTTGGTGTCCACAAAGCAAGGGTCTTCTGCTAGTATAACGTGTGGTTTTGTTTAGGATCTATCTTCTACACATTTCATGTGTGTGTGTTGTTTGGCCGACTTGTAAATGTATTTTTCATGTTGTATCTAGCTGATAAAGCAATGTAATCAATGTAATATCTTGTATAAATTGTAAATCAAATTGAGTGAGGTGAGGTGTGATTGCAAGTTGATAGAAAAGGTTTGCAAGAAAGATAAGGAGTAGAATGAATGCATTTTTTATGTGCGACTGAAGGATAAAGAGATGAAGTGGTATATGTTGTCCTGATTCATCTTGAAGACATTTGTGACAATGATCAAGTCTAGAGTGTGTCTAACTGATCTGATCATCAAAAGAAAGTGTGAAGAGGTAGAATTGCAATCATCAAAGGTGTGAATTTCAACGTCAGTTTTTAGGCAGTAGAACGATTGTCATACTGTAATCTTTTGTAAGTGTGTTCTCAGTTTAGGGAGTAGTAGCTTCCTTGGGAGTGACCCTAAACCAAAATTTTTAGGGAGTAGCAGCTTCCTTGGGTTGTAGCCCTAAAACAAAGTTGTTATTTGAGCTTCATATATTGTGAGTTAATCCTCACCGTCGTTTTTCCCTTCTTGGGTTTTCCATGTACATATGGTGTTATCTGTTGATGTGCATTGTGTTAATCTTTCATGATTATGTTAATATTGTAATGCTTAAGTTTTAATCTGCTCTAGATAAGTTAAAGTTGTTAAAATTGAAGATTGTTTAGATATTGATTCACCCCCTAGTATCTTGGTGTGTTCAACATAGGATTGGGATGACAAGGATTGGTATCTTTTGGATTATTGAATAGTTGGTTTAAAAGGGAGAATGAATGCTAAATAGAGTTAAAAGGAGAATGGTATCCTTAGATGACCTTTCCAATAGTTTTAGGATGATTTGGAGGGATGGCTTGGATAGGTGATCTTAGATGGATGGTTGAGATAAATTGTAACTTGGACTATAACACATTCAACTTTGGATCTTAGGGATATTTCAGACTAATTAAGATTAATGGATTTGGGCCCTAGGATGATTAAGGGTCCTAGTGGATAAATGGGATTCTTGTTTTGAAGGATCCAAAGGGAGTTTTAAATTTTCCAAGGCATGCTCCTAAGGATGGTGGGTTTGCATTATAAAGATGTGAGGTTTGGATTAATGTGGATTGGATGATTAAGGATATGGGATGTGGATTTACGGGATTGGGTTGGACTAGGTAGGTTGAAGATGAACCAAAGTGTTGGGGGTTAGGTTGATGGAACACTACAAAAAATCCCTGTGATTAGCTCCCTTTTTTGCTCTATTTTTTGCTTCCACCCACTGTTTTAATGTATTTTTCTCCAAATTTTTGAAAAAATTAGTGCTATTTATCAGGATGGCACTATTTTTGGCATTTTTTGTACCGATCAGAACAAGTAGGTGCTAAATTAGTTTCAAATTAGCAACTAATTTAACACCTAATTTAGTGCCTACTTTATTGCATGCTTTAGCACTTAATTTAGCACCTAATTGTTCTGATCTAGCAGGGATTAAGGGTTAAGGGATTAGGGGTTAGGGTTTAAGGGATTAAGGGTCAAAAGATAATGGATTTAGGGCTTAGGGGTTAGGTAGTTTAATGGTTAATGGCTTAGGGATTATGGTTGAGATTATGTAATATCTATATAAACTTTGATAAAAATAATAAAGGTATGAGTGGAAAGGTGTACCAAAACTCTGCTGGTGTAACTTTTGAGCTTATGAATGAAATAGAACATCTTATTATCAGAGTTATGATTCTGTATTTTTCTTATGTTTGCCATACTTATTTCTTCTTATATTTGAATTAATATCAGTTAATGAGCCTCAATACTGTGCTTATGTGAATGAATATGCTGATACAGTAAAGCATTTACTGTGGATGTTTTCATTTACATGTTTAAAATTATGTTCAACAAAAAAATGGAAACTATTTAAAAATAATAAAGTTAACAAAGTTGCTTATTTAAATAATTGAGTTACGTGCATTAATATTTTATTAACTTTTGTGTCTTCATGAACATATGTTGATACAAAATGAATGAAAGAAGCATCCAAGTAATCCTAATTTTTTCTGCCAACAATTCATACCAAAGATTTAACAATTTAAGGATATAGCAATAGATAATTTGTATCGACACAAATAATATTGGTGAAGCATTTCAAAGTTTAGGCCATAAGAATCATCCTTTTTTAAACATGGATTGCAAATAATTCTAAAAATTTAGAAGTCTTGGTTATTAACATTATTGTCTGCTACAATGTCATCCAATGTATCATTGTCAATGTTCATATGTTCTTTCAAGTATTTAATATTATCATCATCCTCATCTTGACTTGCATCATCTTCATCATCATTGAAATTTCACTGTAGACCATCTATATTGTTACCAGATGTATTTGGATCATCATTTTCTATACCATCCATATTGTTGTCTTCCATAACATCATCTAACTCTTGATTGTTGTCTTCTTGTGCCTGAACATAACCATCTTCAACATCATCATGGATGTTAATTTCTTCGATGTTCTCTAATCCCTCTCTCTCATTTTGTTGGTCATCATTGTTTTGCTCAGTATCCACTAATGCATCGTGAAATACATGTCTTAATATTGGATCATAATGTATGAAAAATATCCATTTCGGGTCCAAAATATCTTCATAGAAAAATACCTCCACATGAACGACATACATATATTAGACATATGTTATAACAATTTTATTGATTAATGAACAATGTATATATTCGTAATAAACTACGAATTAATAGATTAATGATCACTACCGCTTCTTGTTTGAGTTAAAGAAATACCTACTCACAATGAATTGGTAGAACATAAGGCTTCTTATCCTCCGGTAGGAACCATGATGAATCTATAAAAAACAATCCACTATGGGTATCATGTCTTCGTGTCCTTTCAAATGCTTCATACCATCTACTCTTAAAAATACAACATTTAAAAGAGTGGTAATCCAACTCAATAATTTCTTGTATTTTCCCAACATATTGTAGATTCCCTTCAATTATTTTCTTATCTTTTGAGATTGATCAACTGGATTGCTTGAAGTCAACCATGATGCAACAATCGAAGGATCGTCTCTTTATATCTACACTTTCTACACAATAATGTCAACCATTTGCCCACATTGCTGGATATTTCCTCACCTGTGAAAGACCATTTATTTCATTGAAAACAAATATAATGAAGAATATTAAAATAGTTAATAGTGTCAAAACTGTAAGGAAACAACATTTTGTAAAACTCCAACTGTATCTTTCTTTCACATCCTCTAGATATGTTGATTTCATCTTCTATTATGTTTGAATCTATAACATCTTCTAGTTGATTTTGAATTTGTTTAGTAACCCATTCTAGTATGCAATCTTTGCCCCATACCCCAAGAAGATCAGTGGGAAGTGGAGTATTCCTTGGGTTCGATCTCTTAAACTATCTCCTTGCTTCTAACACTTCTCTCTTTTTATCATACAGATCAATCCATTTGTTCATAAAGTCCATGTGGTACAAAATGAACTTGTCAAGTATAGCATTTTCGTCTACACCTATTACATGTCAACATGTTTATTTCAAACTACAAATGTCATGTTGTTAATTTGACAAATAAATTATAGAGTAAATTAATGATTGCAAGAAAAACAACTACACTGATCATGAATTTACTTACTAATTTCTACTTGAACACCATTAGATTGTGGTTTTTCTCCATTAATAATATTTGATGCTCGTTCTTCATCCCAGAAGCATGGCCCATCTTCAAAATCCTTACTAAAGAATTCACATAGGAAGAAAAATGCTTCATTTAATACATACCTTTTAGCCATGCAACCCTCTGGATGTGCCTTTTGTTGGACATATCTTTTTAGAGTTTTCATTTACCTCTCAAATGAAAACATCCACCTCATTAATACGACACCTGCTAATTCAATGTCATCAATTAGATGTATAAGTAAATGGACTTGTAGGTCCATGAAACTTGTAGGGAGCTCTTTCTCAAATACACATACAATTTCTACAATTTCCTTCTTCCATTTTGGCACTTCACATTTGTGGATCTCCTTGGAGGTCACCCACCTAATATAAGAATAGTAAATTAGTATGAACCTTTAGTCAAAAAGTAAAATGCAATATAATATATCTATGTCTCTCACACATGAACATTTCATATAACCACATACCTTGTAAATGCTGGCAATCGTCTTATGGCATTCCTTAAGTCAACTGTAAGACAAGAATCCCCCCTAATTGCCAATGACATGATATGCTATCAAACACATTTATGAAAAGGTCATTAGTAATTTTTTCTCACACAACAAAATATCAAAATATATTTAGTACTTAATCAATGTCACCAATAAATGTTAAATGATGATATATAATACCTTCATAAAATTAAAAAAATCATGTGTTAAATCATGTGCTATGTCCATAAATTGTAAAAGGTTTAGCCAATGATGACCCGTAGTCAGTAGGTGTCCTTATTGAACGAATGACATTTTTTAGTTGGTCTAGCTCTTTTTTTTCAAAATCCATGGAGCTTCTGCATATGTTTCATTTTCAATGTTTGGCCACAAATGTTTTCTATCAATTTTGGTACACAAAAGAGCAATATCTCTCCTCGAAGACAAGGTGTCCTTCTCTTTGCCTGATATATGTCAAAATATAGAATCTGGGACATTTTTGAAGATGTACATAGGATCTAATAGGTGAAATATTAATAGATACTTTCAGTAAGGGAGCTCATAAAATATGGATTTCCTTTTCATTCCTTCTGGCATATTAACTACAACTTGTTTCGGTTCCTCAATTGAATCACCCTAATCAAAAAACTCCTCCCAAGCTTTCAATTCAGCATCTTCATACTTCTTAAGCCAATCACCTGGACCCATAATCATGGGAGGGCCTCTATTTTCAACTTTTCCTTCAAATTGATTCTTCAGGTGATTTCTAAACTTATGATCTAGTGGTAGAAAAAACTTGTTGTTTACATAAATAAATTTATGTAGATCTTTAGAATACTGCCCTTGAAATTGTTCTACATATCTTGGACATGCAAATATCCCCTTTGTTTGAAGCCCTGCGATTCAATAAGTAATGTTAATAACATCAAAAAAATAGTATAAAACTAAGTATGAAATTTGGGATGAAAATAAATTATGAGCGTAAATACGTAAATATTTTATCTTACCAAACAAACACCAAGTCCTGGGAAATCATGAATAGTCCAACATAGCACACCACACAACATGAAGGACCTATTTGATGGAGGACGTGATATGTCATACATTCTTATGCCTTTCCATAGCAGTTGCATCTCATCAATCAAAGGCACAAGATAAACATCCATGTTTTTAACTTGATGTTTTCCTAGAACAATGAGAGTCAGCATAAGGTGCTCCTTTCTAACACTTATTCATTATACTATCAATCCAACTGGCCAAACACTATAATTTGAGCTTAGGAAAGAGAATGGGCACACTCCATCAATTGCAAGACCAAACCTGATACTACGGGGTTCATCTTTGAATTTTCTTGGCAATTTTTCCTCTATGTGTTTCATTGCTTTGGAGTCGGCTGGCATTCGCATGAATCCATCTTTACTCCTATTCTTTGCATGCCAATCCATCAATTGTGCAAGTGACTTGCAATGAAATATTCGTTGAAGTCTAGGTATAATTGGCATGTGACGTAAAAGCTTCTTTGGAACTGTAGGACCTTGTACATCTATACAATATCTCTTCTCTTTGCATATAGGGCATTCTACCTTGTTTTGATATTCATCTCTGTATAAAATGCAATCATTTTTACATGAATAAATTTGCTTATATTCAATCCCCAACTCAACCAACAATAGACGTGCCTCTCTGCAAGTTGATGGCAACACATTCTCTTCATGGAATATTTTAGTTTTTAGTGCCCTGTAAGATTGCCAGAGATTAAATCAATTGAATTTATTGACTTATAATGAACATGTTTGATATGTGAATCTATACTAGGACTATTTATATACAATATATGGTTTTAAAATCCCCTTAAAGAAATATAAATGAAGTTGATGAATGTTTACGAAAATTATGTACACCAATTGACAATGCAAAGTAAGAAATAGATTTCAACTCACTTCAGTAGGGTAGTGAATCCTTTGTCTGACCAACCAAATTATGACTTGATTTCTAATAATATTAATGTGCATGCTAGTTTTGAGGTTCTACTTGCACTTGATTTGAACATGGGTGTCTTTGTTGCTTGCTTGATGGAGTCTTTCAGGTTGTTATCATCAACATTACGTTAGTGGTAATTACCCCTACTATCATTATTAATGTCAACCATATGATCATTATTGTCATCATTGTTTCCATCCCCAAAGAAACCTGTAAGCATTTCATTCAATCCTTCTTCATGCATTGTATTTTCACTATCATGATCATCATCATTAAGGCTAGGTGGCATGTCATCAGTGTATGCGGATCTCATCAACTCTCCAAATTTCTTAGCTGGTAGTATTCTCTTCAATGTTACTCTTTTCACCCTGGTATTGTTTAAAGGATGGTTTGGAAAATCCTAATAACCCAGTTGGATCTTGGGTATTAGTATGTGTTTCATCAACATCTTTTACCTATCAACAAACGCAAGCATTATTTAATGTTTGGCAAAATTTGGATAAATCATAAATGTATCAATTTCAAAGAAATATAATCAAATATGGCTTAAAAATAAAAATAAAAATTGTATGAACATATATACATCAATTGAATAATGGAACATTATTTTATAGACTACCTTTTTAATACAATAATTTAAATAAAACACAATTTTGACAACATAGTTTATAAAACATCAGTCCACACTCATTTATTATTCTTTGGCTTTCTACCCTTAGGAACATCCTTAGGGAGACCTTGTTCTTCCCTTTTCTTTTGCGCAGGAGTGCGTTTTAAGAAGGGGTAATCAATAAATAACTCATCCCCAATGGTAAGGTCCATAATAGCCTCAACCATTATCAATCTATCAACCTTTATTTCTATATATCCATCTTTATCAAATTTTGTAACCTCAACAAATTGACAATTTGGTCTTACACTAGGGTCCCTTCCCTTACTACTATTTATAAATCCTGCAATATTTTTGTGTGTGTATGTACATCCATCTATATACATAAGATGACCTCAATTCATTTCTTTTCCACTTTCCGATTGGAGACAATGTGTATACATATTCAAATTTAGACCATATGTTGACATGCTAGGCTTATATTCTGCTAGCCTTCTCCATTCACTACTGTAATATGATGGACCATAATATGGCATTAATCTCCTAGTGTTTTGTTCTAAATTGTTTCTATGTTTAGATCCCACGTGTACATTTTGGACAATAAATAGGCCTAGATTTGCTCCATGAATATTGGAGAGTCATATCATGTAGTTGTATCCCCAAAATTGAAATACCTGATACACTCTAGGTAGTTGTTGATCACTAGGCCAAGCGCAATATAGTAAATGATCAAATGTCTCTTTGTAAAATTGATCTCAAACTTAGGGGCAAGTCATCATCTCCATCACATTCATTCTCATAGGGTATGTAGTCCACCTTCCCCTTGTCTTTAAGCAAATTATGCATCTTTAAACCGATTCTTGTTCTGTTACTTGTTTTCATCAATTCCTCATCTTTTGATCTAGTATATTGGCACATATTTTTGTTAGATGTATCATCTGATAAATGATCATTGCCCTCTAGGCTGGAAGTTGGTGATCTAGGAAACTTTAAACCAGGAAATTTATCCTACATGCATCCATGAAGAAAAAAATTAGTTATTTAAATAATATAAAACAATGTTTAAACGAAGTATACAGTTATTTATATCAAATTGGAAAATTCCTTACCACATTTCCTATTGGATTTTAATCGATTGTAGGAGGCATACTACCGACCGGAAGCTCATCATATATGTAATGTCTTTGTACAATTGCTCGTTTGAATTGTTTATTTCCATAACATACAGAACATCCACAAACAATAATTTTCTCAAAGTATTCATCTCATGTACTATAGACTTAACCAACCTCTTGTTCAGTCCAATCATTTGTTGTGTCTGTAGGATCCATTGTCATATCCTCTTCCAACAACTATCCTCTACATGATTTAACAGTTTTAGATCCATGTCCACATACATATCTTGTTATTTTGCTAGTTGAACGCTTAGGCTCTACATTTGCTCTAATCTCCATCTAAAATAATCAACAACATGCATTAATTTGTGTCAAGATTGGAAAATACATTATAAATTTCAATAATACTGTGAAAAAAGATGGACGTATCACAAAATGCCATCAGATCATTTTTTCCTAAGTTAAGTCAAAATTTGAGTACCTAATGTCCCGCTTCATCTGTTGTGTCCTCATTTGATATGACATGATCTATTGCCATGGCCTCATCTAGCCCCTATAATACACAACATAGAAATAATGTTTAGTACACCAATTCTATCATTTCAACGAATATGCTATCCAACACAAAACTTCATTTTAGTCTTATATTTGACATATTGATATCATGTTTTGGCCATCCTAATTTTCAAACATTTCCCTTGATCATAGAATCACATTTAATCACCATTCTTGTGCATTTTCAACCAATAAGTTTGATGTCAGAGGCCTCATGGACAAAAAAATGACTTTATCTTCTCTATTTTGTAGCATTTGTAAATTCATAAACACCTTCCTCCTTTGGTTGAAGTTGTTTTCTCTTCTTACCTCTATTGTATCTGCAGATTCCATTGTCATATCTATTTCCACCCACTTTCCTCTCTGCGATTTAGTAGTTCTTGTTACCTAAATTTTACTGCAGGTCATTCAGGTAGAGTTTTGATTCAAAACTCAAAAGGTACTTTTCATCTAATCCTTCATGCATTATATTTAAGTGCATAAATGAAATAATTCAAAGATCATGTTTATTATATTACTACATTTATCCAAGTTCATGTAACACTAACACAAGAAAGATTTATCCAAATCTTTTCTGAAGAATAAATAATCTTTATTGAATGTAAAATGTACATTATCTCACACAAGCTGTGAGGTTAGCTTTCTTATTCAATGAAATTGAAGAACAATCTATACATGAATAAGTAAATGTAAATAATGTGCATATAAGGTTAGAGGCTAGCCATTGCCTGAGAATGACTGGTTCTGGTTCTGATGTGTTGTCCTGTTGCCCCAAATTGTCTTTATCCTTCCTAGTTTCATGTCGTCTCTGGTCCCGGCATCTAGCAAATAGTGGTGTTAGAGCAATGCTCTAAGCAATGAATGGTCCCAAGCCATACATGAACAAGATACCATGCATGTATAAATTGATCCTCAATTGCATTAAACAAGAAATATATACCTTGGATGTCCTAGAGAACAATTAAGTCATCAAATACATCCAAAATATGCATTTATTTTCTAACAAGTTTGCTTCATGTGCAGATACAGGTGTATTTATGTTTTTGTTTGATTCATCAGGTTACATTATGAGTGGAAGAAATGTGGCTCCCACAAGGGTTGAGCCCAGCTCATAGTCCTTATAGAACATTTCATATGCCATATATAAATTCAAGACAGACTGCCAAGGAGACGAGAAACAGTCATAAGAGAACTATCTGGAAAAAAGATACAAAGTCACAGGAAGTGCATGAATGCTACAACAAGAAGACAGTGGTATATGTAATAAGGAATAGGGATAGTCATCTCATTGACTGTAGCATTAGATAGTTCAGAATAGTTAAATGATTGTCCAAGAAATCTATCTGTTAGAGATAAACTAGAAACATCTTGTGCTCAGAATGATTGCATGCTAATAGCAGTCAACTATCAAGCGAGAATAGCAAATGAAAGGTACATGAACTCATGATTAATTGTACAAGTATGAGCCATGAATACATCTACTGTAAAAAAAACATAATTGGTACTTCATGTATACAGTAGAATGTTAAAAGAATATAGACAATAGACTTAAAAGAAAGAACAACATTTCAATCTCAAGAAGAGAGGACACAATGGTTTGCATAAGAGTTGAGTAGATGAACATCATGTTGAGTAGATGCATTAGGAGTAGTTTTGTAACAACAATGAATAATAGAACATCCATGGATACTTAAGCAAATCCTGTTGACAAGGATCCAAACAACAGTGATAAGTGGTATCATTAGTGTAAGGGATAGTCAAAGAGTCGATAGAGAAAATCACCTGTGGAGAGGGCAGTAAGGACACTAGAGAAGTATTTATATGCAGAGATAATACGTTTTCTTCCAAGCAGAGTATAGTCTGTCATGGACTGTTATTATGAAACTCACCATAAACAGTGGTAACAAGGGCTGGTGACAGCCATATAACAACAAGAAGGTCATGAAGAGCAGTTTTAGAGACAGTCATGATGGCTTTAGAGTAGCCCAATAGGGAGTTGAGACCACTGAACACTATATAGGTATAGCCATGCCAAAGGAAATATAGTATATTCATACATAGAGAGGACAACAAGAGAAAGGTGAAGTATGGATATATAATGTTTTATCTTCAGTGATTCAAACTATTTTGAATGTTACCAAGATATATAATGAAAATGTCATCACTGGCATATCCCAAGTCAAAAATAGGTAGAATAGTTGAATAGTATAACAACAATATATTAAAAGACACAGTTATAAATAGCAATGTAAAAGATACAGGTTCATATTCCATAAATGCAAAAAAACATATGCTAGGTATAGGATAACACAAAAACACCAAAGTACCGTGCCAATATCAAAATGCATCATCTTGTTCAAAGATAGAAGAAAAAGTGAGTATCATGTATGCACACGAATAATCCAACTAAAGAATAGGATAGTTGCAACTATGAGCAAAAAGGCATACTCAGATATTAATGCCAAATGCCATGTATGGCTATATAAGTTCAAAGCAGCAGACATTTATGTTCTTTTACAGGGGATATAAATGGGAATTTATATGGATTTCATCATATACAAAAAAGCAAAAGAGGGAACAGCATGTATGATATCATTACAAAATGCAAAGGAGATGAACCTCATCATCCTTTTCTCATGATTAGCCTCATCATATGGCATCTTTGCAAAGAGGCAGAGATATCATAAAATAGAGAAATCAAGTTCTCATTGCACAGGAAGAGCATCTATAGGTTGTTTTGGCATTTGAAATGGGTGATGTAGAAAAGGCAACTGACATATGTCATCGTTATTCTTTAACTATACCTTCATGTCCAGTAAGGTCTATAAAGAATCATTATCTGCAATTGTCTGACTTTGTTTCAAAAGAAAATGTTACAGTTTTTGGCACAATTGATGAATTGGTCACTGCTAAAAAGTATTTTATTAAGGTCAAGGTGGTTGGAATAGATTGTGAGTGGAGACCAAACTATGTGAAAGGACAGGGACCTAATAAGGTTTCTATTTTACGGAATGCTACATCAGAAAAGATGCTAATCTGTGACTTGGTTATGCATTTCACAATGATCTGGAGCAGCTTTTTCAGGCTTATAGAGAGTTGAAGAGCTTCCACTTCTGTGAAGGTATCTTAGACCCTCAAAAGCTTCATGGATCCTCTAAGGAAGGTCTTTCTAGCCTTACAAAGATTGCATTAGGAGGCCATTTAAACAAATCTGCGGTCGAAAATGAGGAAAAAATGCAGATGTAAAGAAAAAATTGAGGGTTTTTGGACTCATTTCACACAAATATGCTCAAATTTTCATGAAATCACGCCTCAACAGTCAAATGCAAGACAATGTGTCAACCAAGACAAACACCGAATGCTGAGAAATACCAGATAGAGTTTGCGGCCTGTAGGGCTAGATAGCATAAAAATGAAGAAAGGTTAGATTCGAGTTTTATAATGCTTTACCTTGTTTTTCTGTCAAAAATCTTCATGGAACTACAGAAATACAGTGGAAAGACCAGTATTTCCAAGCTCCAAAACTCTAAATCATGGCAAACTCGTAGCACATTCACAGCCAGAGACAGTGTATATCAACAACAAAGGGGCAAACAGAGATAAAAAGATGCATCAAAATGAGTCAAGACCATGGCTTTAAAGCTAGAGTATTTCTCTTGAATGAAAGGTATGATTCAAATATATGACCGATGGCCACTTACCTACCGGAATATTCAAAAGAATGCATGGAATTCCCTCAGCAAATGTTTGAGAATGATGAAGCTTTGCTTCAAACCCTTCCTCTATGGTGGCGGTCAAGCATGGCAGCAAGCAAAGAGTAGAATGCAAATGAGATTCTTAGGGTTTCCACCTCCTTTTGGTCGAATTAGTCATGATCGGATTCTTTCTCATTTTTTTAACTTTCTTTTATTATCATTGTCATCTAAACATGCCCGAGGTCAACACTTGGGGAGTTTTGACCTAGTAATGCAAGTGAGCCCATGGGGCTATCATCATTTACTTGATTTTTCTAAGGTTGAGTTGGTGTTTAAAGTCAAAATTTGAGTATGATGGTATATATGGTATAATGATGATGGGAGATATAAGGTGGTATAAAAGGTAAATGTTGAATAAAAGCATTTGATGGGAGTTGTAAGGTAGTATTGAGTTATGATCCCTTTAAATGCATATGGAGGGATAAGGTGATTCATAATGCAAAATATTGTAATTACATATGCATGGAGGTATAAGGCCTTTTGTGTACATTATGAGTGATGGATAAAGCATGATGATGCATGTTGAGAAACCTGTGAATTATATGGGGTTATAAGGTGTTTTGATATAGCCTTGTGACACATGATATGATGCAAGTGTGTGAGTCGTGTTGTTTTTGCCTAGGGATTGAAGGTGTTGTTATGTCAATTTTACATAATCTAGAGCTAGATTAGATGTTGTAAATGAATGATAAAGTAATAAATTAGGAATTACTTTATCATTTGTAATAAAAATGCAAAAGGGCAATACTAGTCAGATTTATCACACATGGCAAAGTAAGTCTCGTCGATTACTTTGTCGTTCTTTCAGGACATTTGATTTGTCCCCAAACTATGCAAAATCAGGAAATTAAATGTTATGTCCTAAATGCCATTATTTTTTGCATAGGTTTGTAATAAATTTGGAATGTAAAACATTAACTAAGTGGTGTAATTATAAACCTCTTAGTCAATGTTAATTAAATGCAAAAATAATGTATATTTATGTCATTTATTGTGCAAATATCAAGCATTTATGATGCTGCAGGGTGAGGTTGATGAATAGGTTGAGGAGTTATTAAGAGGTTTGACTTGTTTTCAGTGACCTTAAAAAGCATTTAAAGGCATTTTCAAGTGCTTTTATGATTAGTGATGGCATGCCTTGACTATTTCTGCATTGGAAACCCATTTTGGAGGACTTTAGGCATATATTTTGGGGACATTTATGAGATGCACAAAAATGGAGTTTTCTCATCCTTATCTCATTACAGCTGCTTGGAGAGTATATAGTCACTCATTTGACTCTTTGTATGCAGTTCTTTTTCATGCAATTTTTGGAGTTAGTGGATTTTTTGCAATCCTTACTCAGTCTGAGCATGTTTTTGTAACCTTTTTGGCATATGAAATATAGAGAACACCTTGGATACCATTGATAGTCAGATTTTGCCTTCTTATTTTTGCAGTATTGGGTATTATCAAGCATTTGATTAGGTCAATTGTGAGGTATTTTTGTTTCCTTGTGACTTTGTCTCATGTTTCAATACCTTTTCTACAAAAGGTGTGTTTATGCAGTTGCAAACTATGTCTTAAAGTGTTATAAGGCTTTTCAAATTGTGAAGTTAGCTTCCTTTTAAAGAGTTTAATATATTTAGGCCTCTTTGTGAAATATTTTTGCAAACATATAGTAATAAGTTGTGCAAGTTTAGTTTCAGTTATCTATGGCCAAGTGTATGCAAATTTGAGTTTCATTAACCATATCAAGTTTGGTGAATCACCCTTTTTTACATTTTCTAGTTTTAACTTTCATTTTCAAAAGCATTCCTCTTCCCTTTTCTTCTCCAAATCTAGTAGATTCTAGGCGATAACCAACTAGGAAGTCGGCCTTCTCCGGAGGTTCTTTCCATCACAGGTGACCCACAAGCCTAGAAAGATCCCATGTTTTTCCAAATTGCCAGGTTCTACAACTCAACAAGGGTGCAAATCTGAGAGACAACAGTTCTATGCTGTCCATGTCCTCTCTCGATGGCCTCCTCTAGATCCTGTAAGACACAACAATGACAATAGTCACATAACAGTTGTGCACCAAGAGAATATTGTTGAAATTATCTTGTTAATACGCTCGCTTTTCATTAAGACACACTATAAAAAACAAAATAGGACATTGCAACATTTTGCTCTTCACAAAAAAATTATACGCAGAATCTTGACAACTAGAGCTCAAATCTTATGATTACAAGATGACTATAAATTCACATCAAAAGGACATTTGTTTACAAGCTGACTACAAATAAAACCTATTACTAATAATTTTAGCTGAACATCTCTTCCATGGTCCCTTGTTATCCTAGATGAAAGAAAACCTATTATTAATAATTTTAGCTGGTTCTCTACCTTACACTTCTTCCATAAATTCATTAAAACTATAGATATTTTCTCTTTAAAAACTAGAGATTGGATTCCTTATTCTTGATTGAAACCTACTTTACATTGGATAGTGTGAGAATATTTATCTTAGATAAGATCCAAAACTTTAATTCTTGATTTTTTATTTTTCATGATTGATGTTTATCCTCCATAGAGGCCGTGGTGAAAGCAGTTGGCTTGGTTATGTAGAAATCCCCTCATCAAATAAAAGTTAACAAATATTTACAAATGGCTCAACCCATATAAGACTTAACAATTTACTACAACTTTAAGGAAAGATTGATACATAGCATGACCTACTTTATGTTGTATGGAAATCATATTTTTAGCCTAATATGTTATGTTTTCACAATAGGTATTGCATGGAAGTCTAGCCACTAGCTAAAACCTTTGACATCTTGCTTGCTTTAGCTAGCATGTATATCTTCATTAACCAAGAGAAGGCATGAGATCTGAATTTATTTGTTTGATAGGTAAAAGAGTTTGGTTTTTAAGTTACTAAAACACAATACAACTTTTTTTAAGTTCCATCAAATTATTTTTTTATTACATATGTAAAGTTTCTAGGATGTAACCATTTTTTTCCAAGCTAGTTGGTGGTATGTTGTTGTCACACTAGATTCCAATGTTATAAAACCCTTACTACTTAAACATTTACCTCAATTCCAAATGTTTGCATGAGGAACAATTTGGTTTGGCACAGCTAGGCGCTAAATTAAGTGCACTTTGTGCTGCCTTTGGCGCCCCAAAGAGATTACATTTAGGGCTAAAAGTCGGTGCTAAAGTCAATGTTAACTACGACGACTATAGCATTGACTAATGAATCAAAAATAGAAAATTAAAAATCCCCGCCTACGTTAAAACATACCACACAACAAAAAAACACAAAACAAAACTTTCATACCACAAACTTGATGAAAATAATTTGCCATAGGTCACTCTCATTTTCTATTTCAATTGTTTTTGTTTGTTAGGTTGGTCTTGTTGTTGATCTTTTAGTTTTCATTTTTCTTGTGTGTTTGCATTATTTGGTTGCCCAGATTTATTTTGTTGCCAGATACAGAGTATAGGATAGACGGCGTTTACAGTGTTTGGTCACCCAATTTAATTTTTTTTCGAGATACAGAGTAGAGGATAGATGGATAGAAATCAAACCCCTGATTTCACTTTAAATGTGAAAACCAGGTATGTTTTGCCTTTTGGTTCAATTTGAATCCATATAAAGATATTTAGATAGAATTTTTACTAATAGATTTGTACAAAAGGGATGCCACCTGGTAGATAATGGTCGGGCTTCGGTTGATTTGGGTTATTTGGTGGTCTTATTTTTACATTATTCATTCCATCACATGGTTTGAACTCTTAGGAGATATCTCATAGACATTTAAATCCAGAAAGAGAGTCATTCAAGGTAAAGTTTTCTCATTAATCGCCTATTTCTTTTAAATCACCTATTTCTTTTAATTTATTTGATTGGTGGCTTGCTTTCATACCACAAAACAAAACTTTCATACCACAAACTAGACAAAAGCTTTCATACCTAGTAGTGTGTACTTCATTTGCCTCCACATACTGGACAAAAATAATTTGCCCTAGGTCACCTCAAAATGTCAAGCAATAGAGGGAAGGGAGCAAAGGGAGCAAACTCTGGCCACAATGAGGTAATTCATTGTCAATTTATAGATTTGAAAATGTTTCCATTGTTTCTTTGATTTTTAGTTTTTAGTTTTTTATTTCTTAATTTAAAAGAAGAAATTTATTTTATATATATAGGGACATGAGACTGACAAAGATAAAGAGGCATTGGCTTCCATATTGGGGGTAGAGGTAGTGAACAAATTGGATGGTGTGGACTTGACAATGCTTGCCAAATGCATAGAAAAATCATCTAGTAAATCCCCTGAAATATTGCAACCAAATCAACCATGTCAAAGGGAATCAATTGATTCCCCAACCAGTCCTAGATCGAGGAAAAGATCCAAGAGGAAATCAATAACAATAAAATCTAAGAATGTGGAAGAGGGAGTAGAGACTTCCAATGTCCCAGCCACTCTTGGGACACAGACTTCTTCCACCATGCCATGTTTTGCATCTTGCATTGGTAGCTACGATACCAAGATAGAATACGATGTGGTTTCAAGGGAAGTCCTTATGATAGATGCTGGAAAAATGTTTGTGAATAGGTTGAAGGAATCATGCCTTCAATGGTTCAAAGACCATCTACATTTGAGAAAGTAGTTATCAATGACATGGAGACTGAATTTGGCATAGGTTGGTTTGTAAAGAAGATAAAGCTACAAATGTCTCAAAACTGCAAGAGATTTCGGTGCAACCAAACAAAGAAGATAAAAAAAGTCCCTCCCAAGCTAAGGCTCAAAAAAAGGCTAATTGATGTAAGTGTGAAAGTATGGAAAGAGCTTGTAAAAGCATATGAGAAGTCCAATGCATAGAGGAAGTCCGGTGAGTAGAGTACGCAGGTATTTGAATTTGCTCATAAGATTATATCAAATTTATTAAACAATTTTTTAATTTTATTTGTGCATAGTTAAATTGAATTAGTATATGTTTCAGGACAAGGCCTCCAAGGCCAGGCTTGACAAACTTCGTGCCACGTATCACAGTGGCCAAAAAGGTTTACATGCGTTGATCTGTACATTTGTAAGTATATTTAATATGTTAAATGATATTTTTTTATTTCCTAGGAAAAGGTAAATGATTGCATATTAATTAGTTTAACTGGTCCATGTGCCATGTTTTGACAGGAGGAGAAATATGGCCAGAATCCAACGCAATTTGAAAAGGAAATGTTACAAAGCAAAAGTGGACCAATTTTGTAATCTGGATGGAGAACAATGTATCAATAGTTGACTTTCAATAACTTAGTTGGATATTGTTGTGTTAATATGTCAATTTACATTTCTTGTGTTGAGTTGTTTATTGATGTGTAGGATGAGTTCTAAAGTGCTTCTCTATTGGCCCTAGATCCCACTCAATTGTCCCATTATTTCATGTTGAGGAAAAAAATATTGTTTTCCTTAAAGGGCAGTGGGGGACATTCATGCCTTATTTTCATCGCATCTTTTAATTAATGACCATGGTCTTTTAATATCTCTTAAGTGTCTTCATTTAAGTTATGAGTTGTATCATTTGAGTAACTTAGTCCCATGTTGATTTGATTTATCTTCTTCTCTCTCAAACATGGTATCTCAAGGAGTGCTTCCTTGGTATCTCAAGGAGTGCTTCCTTGGTATCTCAAGGAGTGCTTCCTTGAATTCATGTTGCCATTCTACTAAGTGATCCACATGCATCTTTGCCATCCTTCCTCGTGATGCTACCATTCTTTTAACATGTAAGAATGTTTTGATGCATCTTGGTAGGCATCCTATAGATCTAACACATCCTTGTAGAACTCTTTTTGCACCAAGGCCAAGTCATCATGGATTTCTAATGCATATTCCATGAAATCACCTATGTCATACCTTGCAGCCTTGTAGTATTCCACTTGATGTTTCAAGTGCTCAATTTCCTTCTTGTGCCCTTCCATTTCTCATGTCATTTTAAGGATGTTTAATTCATTTGCCTGTGTTGTAGTGACCCTAGTCATAGCCCTAGCCACTAGATCCATATCATCTACATCCATTACCATTGCTTCCATGGCTTCATTAAATCTCAAGACTATAGTATGACATGCAACTTCTTGATCAACAACATGTCAGGTACATGCTTGGGAAAAGTATGGGGTGCCTTTGCGGTGCCATAGATCTTCCTATATGTTAACAACTCATATAGGGAGTAATCTTTTAGGTTCTCTAAGATTGTGATCATGTCTTCAAACAACCTAGGGAACCTTTTCTCAAATAATAGCTCATGCAAGGGAGCAAAGAATTGGTCACAGATGTGCTCATATTTGGATGAATATTTATGCTCCCATTGGTCCTAGCAATAAACATGGACAACATGACATGGGATGCTCCATGTCCAATTCATCCCCAAATAATTTATTAGTTGCACAAATAATATAACACAAGTAAGACTCAACTCTCATTATTTCATTGCACAAAGTGAGTGACAAAACAACTACCTAGTTTAAAATTGGCCTTTCTTTAAGCAACATATGTAGCAATGAGACTTAGGATTTTTGAAAATGAGAAGCATCCTTCTCCCCATACAACCTGCTAACTAGGGCCACTATGTTTTTTACTAAACCCTTGAGGCTGATGGAAGGGTACCATTTAGTGTTCCCAGAAGTTAATTGTCTAACTCCTCCTCTTGAGGTTTAGGCTATGTTTTAGGGTTGAAAACTAGGCACTTTTGTTGTAACATCTACTTCTAGGATCCATGGGTGATGTGGCATAGGGCCTTGAACCACCACATAGGTCTGTTGCAAATATGTGTCTAAGTGGTGTTGTCATTGATGTCAACATATCCTTGTTGCCATTGGTGTCAACTGTATCCTATTTTGTTGTCTATATAGATGACCAAATTGTTGAGGATATTGAGAAAATTAATGACAATCAATGCATGTGGACCATATGGCTATGTAGAGGATTGTCAGAGGTTGCTCCAGTTAAGATTTGAGAAGTCTGCATGAAGATTCGAAGAAGTTATGGCCATTTGAGTAGAACCAGATTTTGTAGTATTCAAGAGAGACAGTGTAACAGTAAGTTGGTCCAGATCACTCCGCAGTGAAACATTATGGTCTACAGATCTGAAGGCATGTTTGGGAAGTCAGTGTAGCATCAACTCTAGTGGTTCATGGTTTGGAGGTTTGCAAGCTATCTTTCTAGTTTGGCAGTCATGACAGATAGTGCTCTTAAGGTTCTGGAGGAAGATACAGATGATTCTAGTAGTTTGGTTTAGAGTGGATGTTATTGGTGAATTCAATATGCTTGTGGAGGTCTCTGGATTGTGTGACTACTATGTTGCAAGTCCGCATTGAAGTTTGAGATTATTGATTGAAGATTTTCTTCTTTGAGGTTGATGTTCTTCCCAATCTTGGCTGACTGGATGTTCCTGGCATGTTGCGGATGATCTAAGAACGTTCTATGAAGCATGACATGGTTGTAGAGGAAGATTCAAATCTCAGTTGTGTTTGGCCGACAGTGTAATAATCCACGTCAAGTTTAGCCAACCTTGTTGATCATTCCAAGGTTGATGAAGCATATAAATACTTGTTGAAGAGTTGTTGAAAACCATCCTTGTACAAAATTAATTAAATCCAAAGAAAGGATAAAAACTAGAGCAAAGAAGAAGAGGAGAAAAGGGAGTATAAAAGTGGAGAGTCAGTGAAGAAGTATTTGAAGATTGGAGTAGAAGTTTTGTAAGCCTTCATGTTACATCACCTTTTTGGATTCAATATTACTATTTACTTTTTCTTAAATAATACAGCCATGTGGATATGTTTTAACATCATAGAAAATGATGATATGTTTAGAAAAGGTTAACTTTATGAAATCATGGATTTTTACTTGATTATGATCAATATGATGTTATGAATTAAAATGTCTTTTCGATATGAAAAAGAAATGATTTAATGTAAATGTGTTTTGATCAGAACATTGGTATTCTGACCACAAATTGTATGTGAGATTGTCAATGATAGGAACAGATGGAACATGTTCACCAAGAAGAAAGAAGAAGAAAAAGTATCTTTGCGAAAGAGAGAATAGACTCTGGAATAACCCATGGGTACTTGCCACTGAAAATGAATATCAGGTAGATAAACCTAGTAGCCTTGAGTTAAGCTTTGATTTCAGGCTAAGTCAATTTTAGACGAGATGTCGAGGTTTGCAAGAATAGGTCTTTCTTCTTTCCGTAGTTGTCATAATGAGTATGGGAAATTGACATCTATGTCGTAATACTCGGTATCATGTCGTCAAATATGGATGACCGATATATTGATATATATATATATATATATATATATATATATATATATATATAAATGTATACACTTGAGAACGAGTTGTAAGTTGTGTCTTGTTTAGTGGTTTAGTGCAAAAGTTGAAAGTTGTGCATAAGTCGACCCCAAACCTTATTTTGCGTTTACGCTCAATTCGTCATTATCGTCACAAAGCTCTACGGGCGTATGATGTAAATGTCTACTTGCTAAATTCGACAGATGTTGAATTGTTTCTTTTATGGGCTATTATTGTATAATAAAAGGTTTAAATAATGTTTTAAATCTTGAGACCGTTGGGTGTAATACCTTTGGTCGTATTGTATTGGAATATACAAAATTATATTAGTTATATTTAAATAGTCATTTTGGGGAAATTCCTTTATTCTTTTATGATGTTGGTAATCAGGTAGTAGCTCGAAAGGGGCTCACTCAAGTTTTTACTATGATGTCTTTTATTTTGAAACAATCTATTTACCATTGAGCTTTAAACTTTATGAATGGGTTGTCGACTTAGCCATTATTTCTAGTTATGCATTTGATCTATACTCATAATCGATTATGAGTAGTGTGACAACTTGTACAAATTGTAAACTGTCACCTCGCGTAGTGTTGAGCTCCACTTTGCAGAGTAATCGTGACTTGAGTGGGAAAACCAAACCATTTCTGGTAGTGATTGCGAAAGGAGGAGATGGTTAAGCATGCAGGGTAGTTACCCAATTGTTAGGTGTGGTAATGCATGTGCCTCAAGTGCATTGCTAGTTCACCGTGACCAGATGGCGTAGCTTGTGGAGTCGTCATACTTGAATAGAGGGTATCTAGGGGATTGCATGATAACAAGTTACATAGGTCACAACACCAGTACTCAGATGGCAAACACCATTGGTTATCCTAAGTCTATCCTCTTTGAGTAGGGTAGGGCCACTTCCAGATAGGAATGAGTGCGGGAGACCGATAGTCTATTGTTGGAGGTTAAGCTCCTTGAAGATACTTTCTCTTCTATATTCTTGAGGCTTGCCGAGACTTGAATTTGGATGGTCGACAATCGAGATGAAGTGACTTTGGTAAGTTTCTATTTTGAAAATGTTCTAAGTAACTTTAATCAACATATTGTTTAATGTTGTAGATGGATATATCCCTTTTTATTATTTATAATTTCATATTATTGTTAGTCGATGTATGTACTACAAGGTTTTTTAAATGAAAAACAAATTATGTATCTTCTTTAATCTTAAAAAAAAAATTATTACCTTTGGTTAAACCTAATTTTTAGGGTGAAAACTAAACTGGGTGTTACATATGGTATCAGAGCTAACCAGATTTTGTACTAGAGCTGATAAGTCCACTAAGCTGATTAAAAATTAACATTATGCGGGTAGTTAATGATTTGATTTACTGTGCTAGGATGGTACGTCTCAAGAAAATTGCAAGGAAGTCCTTCGCTTGTAAGGAACGTTATCTGCAAGCTAAGCAGAGACGACTTGCGATGATCAAGACTATTGAGAAAACGAATGATGAAAATGACATTTGGCTAGATGATGTGGAAACTTTTACCAATGCTCTGTCATGACTCAAACAAATGAAAAAGGCACTGCTAGAGACATCTAGGACGACAGCTTGAATTATGGTCAATTGCTGTCCTATTAGTGTACCAATGATCACTAGGGATTCCCGTATACCACCTAGAGCTGAAATCATTGTACTATCATCAGATAGCAAATCTGAGGGTTATTCACCTCGTGAATATGTGTCAGACAATGAATCCGAAGGTTACACCCCTCTTGTAAATACTGAGTGAAACATGAAATATGTCTATCCTTAAAGAATGTATATATTGTTGTGCAAAGTATAATAAAGACAAATTTTGGTTTGAGGATAACTATGGTTATGAGCAATTGTTATGTTTTGATAATATTCAAAATGATAAATCATAGAACTGATTAGTACTTGCTAAAGTAGGTGAGAAAACAAATAAACATGGATCAATCAGATTTTAATGAGAGAGAAGATCGGGAAGGTCACAACTCTTAGGATAACTCCACCGATAAATTGGACAGAATTCTTAATATGCTTACTGAAACTAAGGAAAGGTTGGGCAAATTGGAAAAGAAAGTGAATGAAACTGAGAATACGGAGGGTGAAAATGAGTATTCTAATAATGCAAGTAAAAGTAAGCAATGAGAGCATGGCACGTCAAGTGAGAATCAAGAGAATAGTGAATCTCAGAGGGAGACAAAAGACAAACATACACTGGAACTATCTAAGGATATGAAAAAGATTATCCCTCCCAAATTTGATGGAATGAAAACTAGTGATGCAACAGAAGCATGGCTAACAGTAATGGAGAAATACTTTGAAATCAGAAATTATTTTGAGATTACGAAGGTAGTGTGGGGAGCATATCAGCTATCTGGAGAAGCATTCACTTGGTGGATGAACAAGAAGATGGAACTGGATTTAAGCCCCTTGAAGGTGACATGGAATGAATTTGTGGAAATTTTTCAAAAAAAGGTGGTTACCATAGCTCTATTTTGATCAAAAGCTAACAGATTTACAAAATCTCAGGCAAGGTGATTCATATGTGGTTGAATATGCGGAAAAATTTACTAGATTGTTGAAGTATGTTCGTCAATATCAAAAGGATGAAATATTTTGGATAAGAAAATTCATTATGGGACTCAATCCTCAGATTGGTGGTGAGGTGGAGGTGCACGGTCTGAACACAATGGACTAGGTGTATGAGAAAGCAATTAAGCAGGAACAGAAGATCAAATCCATTTCTGCTTATCGTGAAAAAAAGCATAAGAGATTTGATAAGAACTTCAATGATCAGACGTATAAAAGGAAGAATGATAGAGGATATGGAAATAGGAGGTACGATAAAGGAAATCAGAAAAACAAAGGGGGATTTGGTAATGAACGAAGAAATGAAGACTTTAAGAAAAATGACAATTTTAAGAGGAATGATGATGCTATGAGTAGACCATCTGAGAAGAGAGGACCAATTGGAGGTTGTTTTTCATGTGGTGGAGATCATTATGCCAACCGTTGTCCTAATAAAAAGTAGAATGGGCAGCTTAGGAACACGGTACTTCCTTCGCAACAGGAAGCGTTTCAACAAAGGATTCACGCCGCCCTCAACAATCGACAAGTTGAGTATCAGATTACTCCCATTGAGATGACAAGTACATTATTTGGAGTTCCTGTTTCTATTCTGTTTGATACTGGTGCAACAGAAAATTTTGTGTCATCCAGAGTCTTAAGTAAATTTCCTAGAAGAGCTGGTTTTATGTCAAAACCATGGACAGTTAAATATGCAAATCACTCAAAGGCTCAGGTAGAGCAATGTTTGTTCAAAGCTAAGATTGATATTTCAAACTTCTCCACCAAGGTAAATTTATATGTAGCACCTTTAGGGTCCTACGACGTCATTTTAGGAATAAATTGGTTGTGGAGACATAGGGCCAAGGTGGATTGTTTTCATAAAACAATTGAGTGTTTGGATGATAAAGGAAGCAAAGTTAATTTTCAGGGTATTCAAAGGGAAATAAGGATCAGATCTATTTCTTCAAAACAATTAAAGTGGGCTAGGCGTAACTGATGTCAACTTTTTGCAGTCAAAATGGACCTAGTAGAGGAAGCCTTAAAGAAGCAAACATTTGAGGAAAAATACCCATATCTTTGCAATTTCAGTGATGTATTTCCTGAGGAACTGTTAGGCTTGCCTCCAAAAAGAACCTTTGATTTTGCCATAGATATTAAACTAGGATCTGAGACAGTATCTAAAGCTCCATACCGAATGACCACTACTGAACTTATGGAGTTAAAGGCTCAATTGTAGGAGCTATTGACTAAAGGTCTAATTAGGCCAAGTGTATCACCATGGGAAGCTCCGGTTATTTTTGTCAAGAAGGATGGAACCCTTAAACTGTGTATAGATTATCGAATGCTAAATAAAGCAATGATAAAGAATAAGTATCCACTACCACGTATTGATGATTTATTCAACCAAATGTGTGGTGCAACAATATTTTCTAAGATAGATTTGAGATCTGGATACCATCAGTTGAGGTTGAAAGATGAAGATATTCACAAGACTGCATTTAGAACAAGATATGGTCACTATGAGTTTACTGTGTTGCCATTTGGATTGACTAATGCACCAGCCGCTTTCATAAATCTCATGAATAGTGTTTTCAGAGATTGCCTTGATAAATTTGTCCTAGTTTTCATAGATGATATTCTGATATATTCCAAAAATGAGGAGGAGCATAGACAACATCTTCAAATTGTTTTGCAAATATTAAGAGAACACAAATTGTATGCGAAACTCTTGAAATGCACTTTCTTTCATAAAGAAGTGTAGTATTTGGGACATACAATATCAGCAGAAGGGATATCAATTAACCCAGCTAAAATAAAGGCTATTATGGAATGGCCTATAGCTTCCAATGTTTCAGAAGTATGAATTTTTATGGGATTGGCTAGATATTACAGAAAATTTGTTTTGAATTTCTCAAGTATTGCTAGTCAAATTACTTCTTTGTAGAGAAAAGAAAAATGATTTGTTTGGACAGACGAATGTCAAAAGGCATTTGATTTATTAAAAGAAAAGTTAACAATAGCACCAATCTTGAAAGTTCCTAATCCTGAAGGGCAATTTGAGGCTATTATCAATGCCTCTGGAGAAGGGTTAGGAGGCGTGCTTATGCAAAATGGGCGTGTAATAGCCTATGAATCAAGAAAGTTGAAAAACTATGAGCAGAATTATGCTCCTCATGATTTAGAACCGGCAGCAGTGATTCATGCCCTTCAGATGTGGTGACATTATTTATTGGGAAAGACTTTTATACTAAAAACAGATCATCAAAGTCTTCGTTACATATTTACACAACCTCATCTCAATGCAAGACAAAGGAGATGGTTAGAATTAATATCAGATTACGACTTTGAGATTGCTTTCATCAAAGGTAAAGAAAACAGAGTAGCTAATGCTTTAAGCAGAAGAAGACACATAGTTTCTATAATATCTATTCATGCTAATTTTAAAGATTTAGTATTGCAAAGTCTATCTGGAGATGAATATTACGAGCAGGTGAAGCAAGCTCTATAATTAAACCCTAAGGATCCAAGATATGATAGATTTTGTTTTGAGTTAGATGGATTAATGAGATTTAATGGAAGAATCTACGTTCCTAATTCGGTTGAACTAAGAAACCTTGTTTGGAAGGAAGTTCATTGTGCACCTTTTTCCAAACACCCAGGAGTAACAAACTTTTAGCTGATGTCAAACTGCTATACTTCTAGAAAGGAATGAAAAGCGATGCTGCAAGGTTTGTGGCAAGTTGATTGGAGTGTCAGAGAGTGAAGGCTGAACACCAACATCCTATCAGATTGTTATACCCGCGTGATATTCTAGAATGGAAGTGGCAGGTTATTAGTATGGATTTTGTTCAAGGGTTACCAATGTCTAAGAATAGACATGATGCAATTTTGGTTGTTGTAGATAAACTAACCAAGGTAGCACATTTTATTCCTAGAAATTTGACAGATGGAGCTCATATTTTGGCTCGAAAGTTTGTGCAAGAAATATTTAGATTGCATGGGGTATGTGAAAAGATTATATCTGATAGAGATGCTCAAATAACCTCCCGATTTTGGCAAACTTTATTTTCAACACTAGGGCTAAACTCAATGTAAGCACCGCTTACCATCCTGAAACTGATGGACAAACAGAAAGGGTTAATCAGGTTTTAGAGGATCTTTTAAGAATGTATTGCATGGACCAGCAATATAGATGGGAGGAATATTTACCTCTTGTTAAATTTACCTATAACAATTCCTATCATTCTGCCATTAAGATGGCACCGTTTGAAGCATTATATGGAAGGAAATGTAGAACTCCTATAAGCTGGGACAAGCTAGAAGATAGGATAAGTATTGGACCTAAAATGCTAGCAGATATGGAAGAAAAAGTGAAAATGATTAGGAAGAGGTTGGCAGAAGCCAACAACAAACAAAAAAGTTATGCAGATCGCAAACGGGTGCCTAGACAATTCTCTATTGGTGAGAAAGTTCTTTTGCAAGTGAAACCCGATAAAAGCTCAATCAAATTTGGTAAATCATCAAAGTTGGCTCCTTGATATGTCAAACCTTTTGAAGTCCTTGAGATTATCAATCCAGTGGCCTACAAAATTGCTCTACCTCCAGTTTTGTCTAAAATTCATAATGTTTTTCATGTTTCATACCTAAAGAAATATTTTGTAGGTATTGACCACATTCTTAAATGAAATTATTTACATATACAAGAGCCAGGAGTGGTTGTGATTGAGCCACTCAAGGTGCTCGAAATGCGTAAACTTCATTTGCGTAATCGAGAGGTTTTGTAATGTAAAATTCAGTGGGACCAATATGGCAAGGATAGCGCCACTTGGGAAGACTATAATGACATCCACCAAAGATTTCCTTATCTTTTCAAAAACATTAATGTTAAACTATAAAAGTTTGTTTTATGTTAAAATTTTGCTTGATAAACTCAATCATCGAGGATGATGATTCTATAGGGGAAAGATATGTTACATCCCCTTTTTGGATTCAATATTACTATTTACTTTTTCTTAAATAATACAGCCAAGTGGATATGTTTTAACATAATAGAAAATGATGATATGTTTAGAAAAGGTTAATTTTATGAAATCATAGATTTTTACTTGATTATGATCAATATGATGTTATGAATTAAAATGTCTTTTCAATATGAAAATGAAATGATTTGATGTAAATGTGTTTTGATCAGAACATTGGTACTCTGACCACAAAGTGTATGTGAGATTGTTAATGATAGGAATAGATGGAACATGTTCACCAGGAAGAAAGAAGAAGAGAAAGTATCTTTGAGAAAGAGAGAATAGATTCTAGAATAACCCATGGGTGCTTGCCACTGAAAACAAATATAAGGTAGATAAACCTAGTAGCCTTGAGTTAAGCTTTGATTTCGGGCTAAGTCAATTTTAGACGAGATGTCGAGGTTTGCAAGAATAGGTCTTTCTTCTTTCCGTAGTTGTCATAATGAGTATAGGAAATCGACATTTGTGTCGTAATACTCGGTATCATGTCGTCAAATATGGACAACCGATATATTGATATATATATAAATGTATACACTTGAGAACGAGTTGTAAGTCGTGTCTTGTTTAGTGGTTCAGCGCAAAAGTCAAAATTTGTGCGTAAGTCAACCCCAAACCTTATTTTGCATTTACGCTCAATTCATCATTATCATCATAAAGCTCTACAAGCATATGATGTAAACGTCTACTTGCGAAATTTGAAGGATGTTGAATTTTTTCTTTTATGGGCTATTATCGTATAATAAAAGGTTTAAATAATGTTTTAAATCTTGAGACCGTTGGGTGTAATACCTTTGGTCATATTGTATTGGAATATACAAAATTATATTAGTTATATTTAAATAGTCGTTTTGGGGAAATTCCTTTATTCTTTTGTGATGTTAGTAATCGGGTAGTAGCTCGAAAGGGGCTCACTCAAGTTTTTACTATGATGTCTTTTATTTCAAAACAATCTATTTACCCTTGAGCTTTAAACTTTATGAATGGGTTGTTAGCTTAGCCATTATTTATAGTTACGCATTTGATCTATACTCATAATTGGTTATGAGTAGTGTGACAGCTTGTTCAAACTGTAAACCGCCACCTCGCATAATGTTGAGCTCCACTTTGCAGAGTAATTGCAAATTGAGTGGGTAAACCAAACCATTTCTGGTAGTGGTCACGAAAGGAGGAGATGGTTAAGCATGCAGGGTAGTTACCCAGTTGTTAGGCGTAGTCTTGTGAGTGGGAAGTTTAGTTTTCATTCGTAGGGAGAACGAGATATAGAAGAAGTAGGGAGTCAGTTTTGAGAAGACAGAACGCAGAGAGGAAGCGGAGAGGAGGCCGAGCATGAAGTGAATGTGAGTGGCTAAGAAAAGAATGAGCTTTTGGACCTAGTTTTCAAGTAGTCACTAGAGCTTATCTTCAAGTTTCTTTTCATCTCTTCTCTGCGCAGTCATGGTTATCAGGCATGTCTTAATAGTATTGGCTCTACTTGTAATACGATGGAACTTAGTATTTGATTGAAGATGTAATGTGTGAATTGTTTACCAACTTTAGTCCTATGTGTTTTCACCTCCTTCAAAATGGAAACAATGCTATTTGTTCCCTGCACCACACAATAGTCGAAAAACTCATAGTACAATACATTATTCTTTGAAACATCTTTGATGGTTGAGTTTAATTGTGTAGTTGTTTTGTTTAACTTTAAGAGGTATCTAGTTATGCAAAGAGTGCAAAGTAGACTGAGTGTTTGGTCGAAAGCTAGATTTAAGTTATCAAGCCACAATAATAAAATCTAGGTCGACGTTGGATGTGTCCTCAGTTGGCTTGCCGACTACAATTGGTTGGTCTTGATATATTTAAAGACAACTAGTTTATAAAAGACTTGAAGAATGTGTTAACCGTCGGTAGAGGAGAAACAATAGTGTGATATGTATGCCGATGCATGTAAGACTACTCAGTCCTCCACAAGTTATGAGTTTACAAATGGTTAGCCAACCATAGAGAATATAATTACCTTGCTGCGAATGGTAACCAGTTTTAGTCCACTTATTTTTGTAAATAACTCTTTTTGCTATAAAAATATTCAAACTGTTGTGTCTTCAAAAGAGGGTATAGAGTTACTATTTGGATTATATAGTCAAACAAGATAATTAATGAAGTTTTAAAACAAACATAATGAGTCTATAGTTAAGTGTTTAGTCTAGACTTGCATGCATTCTTCTTGCGGATAGAAACAACAAGATAGGATTTCTAAATGCTTAGTTTGACAAAAGAATAAGCTATGTCAAAGATTCGATAGGTTGAAGAAGATTCTTAAGAGTATTTAAATTTTAACTCAGGGTCTTCGAATATTTGTATTCTATAAATTAGTTTATTGTGAAACCCTTCTGAAACAACATAGTTAAGTTTAGTGTTCACTTTTGAGTGGATAATTTAAAGCAGTGGGCTAACTTGGAGATCAACTAATTAACTTATAGCATTATCTAATTAATTAGTAAGCTAGGAACTCATTCTTTTATTATATGGATAGAAATTTCTCCATGAGCTAAAAAGAGAGAAGTAAACCTTACTGCCATGAGTTAATGCATGATGAGTATGAAACACCTAGAGGTTATCGAAGTCGTTATATTAAACTTATACATAGGTAACTGTAGGATTGCGATTAATTTGAGTCGAGTTGGGGTGGGTGAAATTATTACTTGCATTGATACAACGCTAATTATATTCAAATCCTTTGGCCAAGGTAATGCATGTGCCTCAAGTGCATTGATAGTTCACCATGACTGGATGGTGTAGCTTGTGCAGTGGTCATTCTTGACTAGAGGGTATCTAGGGGATTACATGATAACAAGTTACGTAGGTCACAACACTAGTACTCAGATGGCAAACACCATTGGTTATCCTAAGTCTATCCTCTTTGAGTAGGGTAGGGCCACTTCCGAATAGGAAGGAGTGCGGGAGACCGATGGTCTGTGGTTGGAGGTTAAGCTCCTTGAAGATACTTTCTCTTCTATATTCCTAAGGCTTGCCGAGACTTGAATTTGGATGGTCGACAACCAAGATGCAGTGACTTTGGTAAGTTTCTATTTTGAAAATGTTCTAAGTAACTTTAATCAACATATTGTTTAATGTTGTAGATGGATATATCCCTTTGTACAATTTATAATTTCATATTATTGTTAGTCAATGGATGTACTACATGGTTTTTAAAATGAAAAAAAAATTACCTATCTTCTTTAATCTTAAAAAAAATTATTACCTTTGGTTAAACCTAGTTTTTAGGGTGAAAACTAAACTGGGTGTTACACTTCAAAGGGACTGATTCAGGCATGAATGTAGATGCTATTTCTCAGTTCATTATCTATGTGTAAATCATGATTTCTTATAGGTAGTGAGCCTCTTCTTGAGCAGTGAGCTCTGGGCAGTAAACCTGAAGGCATGTGCCTTCTATTTTATTAAGTACTTTTAACAGGGTACACATTTTTGTGGGTTAACCCCCATCATGGTTTTTCCCTTAACCAAGTTTTCCACGTCAAAATTCTAGTGTTGTGTGTTCATGTTGTTTCTACTCATATGTTGATTTATGCTAAAATGTTTACATCATTAATCTGGTTGTAAATTAAGAAAGAAGATTTGAAAGTTCAGAAAAAGTGTAAAGATTTAGGGACAACTGATTCACCCTCCTCTCAGTTGTCTGGACTAATTCCAACAATTGGTATCAGAGCCAAGTACCTCTAAAAGAAGCTTGACCACTTGAGGAGATCCAAGATGTCATTTTATAAGAAGGAAAGTCTGAGATTTGATGGAACAAATTACTCCAACCCTAATTCTAACCCCAACCCTAATTCTGTCCCTAACCTTAATTCTAACCCTAACCCTAATTCTACCCCTAGATCTAGTTAACCCTAATTCTAAGCCTAACCCTAATTCTTACCATAGTCCTAACCCTAATTCTAGACCTGATTGTAATAATAACTGTAACCCTAATTCTAACCTGAACCCCAACCCCAATCCTAATTATAACTCTAACTCTAGTTCTAAATATAACCCTAACCAAAATTCTATCAGCAACCCCAACCCTAACCATGTTTGTAACCATAATTATAACTCGAACATGAACCCTAATCATTACCCTAATTCTAGCCCTAATTTCTAATTTGAACCTAATTTGCAAGTAAAATTGTTTTATTTAAATTAAAATTAAATGTTAATCTCTTCCCTTAACCTTGTTATTCATTTATTTGTAATACTTACATAGAGGGGATTCTCACACAAAATGACATTTGGTAGCATATTTCTATGTATATTTCAGCAAATGTATAGAATTGTCTTAATTTAGAAGGAAAGTAAATTCTGTTAAAGTAAATTTTCACCTTAACCATGATCGTAATTCAAACCCTAACCTTAATACTAACATTAACCCTAACCCTAATTTTAATCCTAATCCTAATTTTAATTTTAACCCAAACCCTAACCATTATTCTACTCAAAACTCTAACCTTAACCTAAACCCTAATTCTAGCCTTAATTTGAATTCTAACCATACTTCAAACCTAATTATATATCTAATTGCAAATCTAATCCTAAACCTAATTTTAAATATAATTCTATTACTAACACTAAATGTAACCCTAATCGAACCCTATCCCTAGTCCAACCCTAACCCCAATTCTAACCCTAACCCTAAACCTATTTCTAACCCTAACCCTACTTCTAACTCTAACACTAATTTTAATATTAAACATAATCGTAGCACTAATGATAACCCTAATCTATCCCTAACCATAATTCTAACCTTAACCCTACCCTAACCCTAACCCTAATTCTAACCATAATTCTAGCCCTACCTCTAATACTAACCATAACCCTAATTCTAACGATAATCCAAATCCTAATTTGAACCCTATATGTATTTGTAACACTAACCTTAACCTTAATTTTAACACTATTTGTCTAGTTCTAACCATAATTCTTACCCTAACAGTAACCTAATTCTGTTCATAACCCCAACCCTAACCCTCTCCACAATACTAACCCTAATTCTAACCCTAGGCCTCACCACAATACAAATGCTAACCCTAACCTTAATTCTAACCCTAACTCTAATTCTACCCCTAGATCTAATTAACCCTAATTCTATCCCTAATTCTAAGCCTAACCACAACCCTAATTCTAACCATAGTTGTAACTCTAATTAGAGACCTAATTGTAATAATAATTCTAACCTAAACCTTAACCCCAACCCTAATTATAACTCTAACTCTAGTTCTAAACATAGCCCTAACCAAAATCTATCCCCAACCCTAACCCTAACCCTAACCATGTTTTAAACCCTAACTTGAACTTGAACCCTAGGTTCGTAACCCTAATTGTAGCCCTAATTTCTAATTTGAACCCAAATTGTAATTAAAATTATTTTATTTCAATTAAAACTAAAGGGTAAGCTCTTCCCTTAACCTTGTTATTCATTTATTTGTATTACTTACATAGAGGGGATTCTCACACGATATTTGGTAGGATATTTTCATGTGTATTTTAGTAAATGTATAGAATTGTCTTAATTTAGAAGGAAAGTAAATTGTGTTAAAATATTCTTTATAGTATAGCATAATTAAGAAATTATAATTAATATTCCATAAAAATTATAGATTCTTGAGAGTGTATTACAATCACGACTTAAATTTGACCCCTATATATATTATTTTAATAAACTCAAAAAACTTTTATAGGGCATTAAACAAATTTTAGAAACCTTTATATTCTACTAATTCATTTAGAAACTTCAATAAATTAAGAAGATTAAGTAATTTAAGTAACTTAAAAAATCTTAGTAACTTTTAGTAATTTTAATAACTTTAGAAATCTTGTTCATTTGTCTATTTTATTTGGTATTTACTTCATTGTATATCAAGATTAAAATAAATATTTAAGTATTCTTTAAAGAATAGCATACTAAAGATATTATAGTTAATATTCCATAAAAAAATATAGATTTTTTGAGAGTGCATTCAAATAAATAAATATATAATTTTATTTATAAAAATAAATGATTTTTATTTTATTTTTCTAATATAATATAAAGTGCTTTAGACTTGATATATCTTTGAAAATTTATATTAAAAAATAAATATAAATAAACAAATAAATATATATTTACATGAATTATTTTAATAAACTCAAAAAACTTTTATATGCAGAAACTAAACAAATTTTAGAAACTTTTATATTCTATGAATTCATTTTACAAAGTTTATAATTTATCCATTTTAGAAACTTTAGTAATTTATTGATTTTAGAAACTTTTATATTCTATAAATTTATTTTAAAAACTTCTGTAATTTATTCATTTTAGAAACTTAGAAAATTTAAGTAAGAAATAGGAATTTACTTCTTTGTATATTAAGACTAAAAAGTAAACAAATATAATTGGTTTATAAAATAAATTTTAATTCTTAATGAGTTGAAGCATACCTTGATTGAATATACCTTATTTAAACATTTTGAAAATATTTACATAAATCCAAACTCCAAATGGGGTACATGAATCTTAATACATTTAAATAGTTGTAAATAATTTATCTACACGAACCAAACATACCCAAAATGAAAGCGAGACATGAAGACAAACCTGAAGCCATCCAACTCCACTAATAAAAGCATACATCTAACTCCATTAAACTAATAAAAACATACATGTAAGTCCATTAAACTAACTTGTCATTCTTTATTTTTCTTCTGTGTTTGCTAGTTAAAAGATAAAATGAATCTTTAGTTTGATTGCCATTAGAACACCTGAAATGGAGTCTATCTGCCATTAAAATGCCTCCCTTCTGCAACAGGACCCCTCCCTTTTCCATGGAATCTTCTATCTTTGCCTTCTACTATGCACCCCTTTGATTGTGGACACAGATATTGTTGTCATGGGATATGCACATACCCAACAAATCATTGAAAATCTCTGCATGCTATCACTGGAGAAATACACTCTCACTACCTATAAAATATGGTGAAGGTCAGGGCAACAAAGTTACTATTTGCAATTCATTAACATAAAATTCAGTAAACAACTATCAGAATTGACAACACTCACCAACGCCAAGCATAAGAAGAGTGATAGAAAGAGGAGCATCCTAGAGATAGTATCAAAAGATCTTGATATTGCTTCCCATGGCATGCTAGTTGAGCTTGGAGCTACAATAATTTCAGGGGAGGACCTGGTTTCAAAACACAGAAAAACCCATAAAAATGCTCCCAAATAATAAATACAATTGATGCTCGTGTTTGGAAATGAAACACCAGAAATATGAAATGAAATGCCAGAATTAACACCGGCTATGAATAGAAAAGTAACCGCCAAGAGAAAAGAGCTTCCACTTCTAGTCTTAATTTTTTTTAATTTTAATTTTGTTTTTCTTTTTAAAAATTTATTTTTTCTTTTTTTTTTGTTTATATTTACAACTAAAAAATAAGTGCTCTCATCTGCACCCCCACTGCGACTGTAGTACGCCTCTCAGTGTAATGAAATGTAAAAGGTTGTCAAAAAGTTTTATGATATTTAAAGTTGAATATAAGTTGTATTTTAAATAAAAATGTGTTATTTTTTATAATAATAAATAATATTCTATGTTCAACTATTGGGCCATTTGTGTTGGATATACATGTTAGAGATAACAAGATTGATGGTTATGAAGATAACAAGATTGTGATCATTTAGGTTGCATATAAGCTATATTTTAAATAAGAATATGATCTTTGTTCTTAAGCCGAAGCTTTATTTTGAATAAGAATATAATCTTTGTTCTAATAACCAATGATATTTTTTGTTCAACTACTAAGGATTCATGATAAAATTTTGGTCAAATCTTCAAAAATTGATTTTAAGGGCACTTGTCATTAAACCTGATGATGTGGCAAGTTGAGTGATAAGTCACACCACACCTCCAAACCTTAGTTATAGATAGATAAGGAACGGGTCCCATGGAATTGTTAGAGGATCTATTTTTATGGTGCAAGGGGTTCCATGAAACAAAACCAAAAAAAAATGGCTACAACTAGAATCTTTTTCTTCAAAATTGGAACCTCTACTTTTTAGAGGACAGGACCCAGTAGTGGTGCACCCTAACTTCACACCTCTCAAAATCATACGTGGCAATTTCAAATCACTCAAAAAAATTTACAGTAGCTTACTTGGCAATGCCCTTGCTTATAACTAATGTTTCAGGGCCACATCATCAAATACGATGCCACATCAGCATGCTTTTTGTTGAAGTGTCAAATAGTTCCCAAAAAAAAGGGTGGACCAACAGGGGTGCATTAAGTCATGTTTTGTTGGTGGGCTGATATGGCATCACATGATTAGTTGGTTTTAAATTTAAAGGGTACATTTCATTCAATTATTAGTACTTATAGTAACACTAACAATCTTAAATGCACATATACTAGTATTAAACTTTAAAAATATTAAACCTTAAATACACATAATTTCTCAGCCATTGGAACTATCTCACCTATTGGGTCTTTCCCCCTATAAAAGCCTATTGGCTAATAAAAGAAATATTTGGAGGGAAATGAGAGGGCACGCTTCCCAAAGAGCCTCTAGGTGACTTTCTCGACAAGTTAAACGTGCACATCATGAAGGCGAAGTACTAAGGTGATTGGGAAGATTTTGCATGGCATATCAGGGTGGTATTCATGTTCGTGGACGGCAAAACCCCAACCCCAGGGTTTCGTTATATATGAAAATGATCTGCTCAGATATTGGTTCTGAAGGTCGAGAGAGCAAGAAATCTCTGCAAGTTTGTTGAGAGTATGGTTATTGGTTGAAAGATTGGAAGATCTATCGGGGGCACTTGTGGGCGTGATTTTTGTGAGCTCCGGGTAAGTTTGTAACTCAGTTGTTTCAAGAAAATGGAAACTGGAAAATATTAATGTCATAGTTAAGGGAAACGAGGAAGAGTACTTTTTGGTGCTAAATATTTTCCCTTAGTATTCCTAACAACGGATAGAACTGAGTTTGTTTGTTCTCTCTCTCTCCGAATGCTTATTTAAGCTCCTTCTTATTGTCATTCAAACTGTCCAGTATGTTGTGATGGTTATTGGTCTTCACTTTTGAATTGATATGGGTCCATAACATTGCTATCACAGTGATTGTCGACTTAGGAGGGTAGTCGGTTGAGTGGTTGCGCCTTCACAGTGATTGAGGTTTTGGAATCGATGTTGTTATGAATGCTTGATGCTTTAGGGTTTCTGTGTCAACTATTATCTCTGATATACTTGGCTCCCAGTCTACTTATATGACTGTGTTCCTAAATTAAAATTGCATCTCTGTAAAACATAATTCTGTGTCATACTTGATCTCTGTCATGTTTGTTACATGTCGTCTTGTTCTCTGTCAAACTAGATTCTACTTGTTAACTTCTTCACTGCCAATCTTGTCAGGACAAGAATCTGAGAATGAGGATAGAGCTATGTTTGCACTTTCTTTCTCCTCTAGATTGTCTATATGTGTGGATGGATGAACCTAGGGTTGACACTTTGATGTTCTACTTCTTGGGTTAGCCATTGAACTGGCTAATGAATAAAGGCTTCTTGTTCTCATTTTGGCTGTGACAGGTGTTTGTCTCTAAGAAACTGAGAATTTTCAGTTGCAATTTTGATTGTATTAGGGTTTCCTGTATCTGCAAGGGTTTCTGAGAAGCATAAGTAAATCCTAACAGCGGTGGCCAGGATTGTTTTCTCCTTGCTGGGTCCAGCCAAGGGCTCTTTTTGGCATTATTTCCTTGCTAGCAGCTGCAGTTTTGTTAAATCCATTCTTTGGTTGGCGGCTACCTTTCCTGGTGACAGTCCTATTTGCTGACCGTGGGTCAGACTTACTCTATCCTCCTCTCACTGGCGGCAGTTAGAAATTTCTGGGTACTATTCTTAATTTAGTGGGGTATTCATTGCCCAACCGTTACCCTTTGATCTCGGCGGCTGCTACTATGTCTATGTCTGTTCCACTCGCCCACTCAGAGCTTAGCAGGCTGCAGCGGCCTCTTTACCCAGGGCATCTCCTTGAACCTAATATGCGTATATGTCTATTTGCAGTTACAAAAGAGAGACGAGGCCTCATTTTCCTGTCAGGCGTTTAAATTTACCTATTTCAGGTCGTGTAGATTCCCTTGCTACCACTTCTGACAGGCTTACGCATATTCTAGGCCTGGGACATCATTGCTGGCTGGCGATTTTATAAAATTATGGGTCAATTGCTGGCTGGGGTTTTGTCTAGAAGCCCAGTTACATTTTAGTTCTCGAAGGTGCATGCTTGAATGAATTATTTTAGTATTTAATTTGAAACCCCATAGCTTAGATCCATATTGAACTGTTCTTTGGCCAACACTATGGCCTCCTTAACATGGAGGCTTGCCACAAGCCCATCCAACACCATGAGACTTGTTTGACCTCTGTTTAATCTGACTTGGTTTGAGCAGACCATTGTTTTCTTGCTACATACTTTTCTTCCATCAATAATTTTGGAATCGGTTTTAGTAGAGGTTTTACCTCTCCCAATTCCACGAGCATTCATCTTCACAATAGGAGCGCATGGCAAAGCATCACCAGTGTCTCAAGATTTCATAGTTGATGCAACTCGTGGCGCTATAGAAATTCTCAACCAAGGAAAAACAAACATAAGAGGAAATTGAGACAAAGAAGCAGCAATAACAACTAAAAGAGCAAACTTGTGAGGAAGAACTTGAATAGAATAGCAAAGAACCATGATGGCTATGTTCACCACCGTACGTGTAGCAGTCATTATCATGCTAAGATGTGACACATTTAGCAAGATTTAATGAAGGATTATCTTTGAAAGGTCTGAGGCCAAGATTGGGAGTACAACAGATAACTGATTGTGCGACCAGGCTCATCATCACAAACTCATCTAATGATAGGTTCAGAAGTTCTTGGGGGACATATAAATGAATGTTTCTGAATTCTTTTTAATGAGCTTCCGATTTTTGAGAACTGTCTTGTCAACATTGTTTAGATCCTTTTTATCATAATAGTTTTGGTTGACACTGTTTCTGAGATCCATTTTCAAACTTAAGTTCTCAGAAGTTAATCACTTGTTTCCCCTAGTTAGCTACAAAATATCCCTGGTTTCTGAAAATACCGTGACTAGCAGAGAGGAGAATTTTTAAAAGAACAGGGAATGACCTCTTTGATTGAGGTTTTTAATGTTACAGCCTTGAATGAGGGAAGCTGAAGCGAAAACTAGCTCTAGAATCCAAATTATCTATATATATTCTTGTATCTCTCTCCATGTTTGAGAGTGTTCCTTGTAAATGCACTGAAACCAATTGGCACCTGGGGCCTGATTAAGGTGCCAAAGAAACGAACTCCAAATCCTTGAGGTTTTCCAAATTTAATGGTTACATTTTGATTTGGCTTTTGTTAGAGGATTTTTAAGACGTTGAAGGGTTGATCCATTAATGTAGAGTATTTTAGTAGAAAAATTATCTTGCTTTGGATATTTATATAATCAAAAGAAATTTTGAGTTCTCTAACGACCCGAGCCATTTTTGTCTCTATTTTACATTAACAAGGGGTTGAAGTTCAGTACATTCTCCTTTGGTTTCTTTGCAGGAGGAGCTGCTGAGGTTGGTTTTAACTCCAGTGTTTGTACCCTCTTCCATATATTTCAGGTTCCCTTAGGATTTTGTCGATGCTTAGTATTTGAACTTACATAGAACCATTCTGTCTTGGATTGCTTCCATCTTATTTTGCATGTTTACTTGTTTCTTTTTATGAATTTATTGTGTCTTTATGTAGATTTATTTTTAGCCAAACAACAAACTGTAATCAAAATAGAAAAAGAATCCAATGAAGAAAACCATAGGTTGATATAACAGTTTCTTGGTTAACACAGCAGCAGCTATTGGTCAACCAATAAAAAGTATGACCAACAAAGGGTCAATTGGTTAATACATGTGCAGGTCAATGCTCTGAAAACTCACTGATGTTGCAGTTAGCTCCATCTATGTCAGCAGTATGTGCAGTTCCTCAATTGCCTTTCTGTTCTTAGAATAATTCACTTATCAAAAAGACAGAATTTAATTTCTGTGATGCAATCAATATAGCCCTCTGATTGTTTGAGTAGGTAATTATAGTTGATGTGGTAGTATCCTGCGCAGTCGGCTGTACCATTGTTTCTAAACTAGTTTGAGTGTGACTCATGAGTACCTTACTACCTTGCTGCAGGTGGAGTATATATTTAGTAAAGCAGCGAATTGGTTTTGCAAAGCACAGGTATGGCGAGAGATAAAGCTATTGGCATTGATCTGGGCACCACCTACAGTTGTGTTGGAGTTTGGCATTGTGAGAGAGTTGAAATAATAACAAATGAGCAAGGAAATAGAACCACTCCTTCCATTGTTGCCTTCACTGATACGGAGAGACTTGTAGGAGAGGGTGCCAAGAATCAAATAGTATCCAATCCGCACAACACAGTCTCTGATGTGAAAAGAATAATGGGAAGAAGGTTTTCTGATCCTGTACTACAAAGTGACATATTCCATTGGCCTTTCTCTGTTGTTGAAGGAAGTAATGGGAGGCCTCAGATACAGGTGACCTACAGGGGCGAGTCTAAAACTTTTGCGCCTCAAGAAGTTTCAGCCATGGTGTTGTTCAAGATGAAAGAGATTGCAAAAACATTCCTTAAATGTGAAGTAAAGAATGCTGTAATCACTGTGCCGGCCTATTTCAATGATTCACAGAGACAAGCTACAATGGATGCAGCGCACTTGGCCGGGTTTAATGTGTTGCAACTTCTGAATGAACCAAATGCGGCAGCCATAGCTTATGGGTTGGATACCAAGACATACTCTTCCACCACAGGTAAGAACATCCTTGTTTTTGATGTTGGAGGAGGCACGTTTGATGTTTCTGTTATTACCATCAGAAGGGGTTCATTTGAAGTGAGAGCAGTTGGAGGAGACACTCATCTGGGTGGGGAAGATTTTGATACTAATCTGCTAAATCATTTCATCAAGGAATTTGAAAGGAAGAATAAGAAGGAAATAGGCAGGAATTCCAAAGCACTTCGCAGACTTCGTACAGCATCCGAGAAGGCCAAAAGAAGCCTTTCTTCTGCTACAGAAACAACTGTTGAGATTGAGTGCCTCTGCGGAAGTACCGATTTCTACTCCAAAATTAGCAGAGCCAAGTTTGAAGATCTTAACAATGATCTCTTCAACAAATGCATTGATGGTGTGAGACTGTGTTTAGCTGATGCGCGAATGGCAACAAATGAAATTAATGAAGTTGTGCTGGTTGGAGGCTCCACCCGGATTCCAAAGCTACAACAATTGATTGAAGGGTTGTTCGGGCAGAAGAAGTTGTGCAGAAGTATCAATCAAGACGAAGCTGTGGCTTATGGAGCTGCTGTACAGGCTGCTGTGTTGACGGGGCAATGTTCAGATGTTGTTCTTGAAGATGTCACTCCTTTGAGCTTGGGCATTGAACTGAAAGGAGGTATCATGGGTGTGATAATTCCTAAAAATACCCATATTCCTGTAAAGAAAGTAAGGACGTACCGCACTTCCGCAGACTATCAAACAGTCGTGCCAATTTCTGTCTATGAAGGCGAGAGGACTACTGCAATGGACAATAATTTGCTGGGAAGTTTCCATCTGTCTGGTATACCAGCAGATCTACGTGGAAAAAAAACAATGGATGTGAGTTTCGAAGTAAATACCAATGGGATATTGAAGGTCTCTGCCAAAAACAGAGTAGCAGGTGAAAAGAGCATAATAATTAGAAAGGACAATTGTTGGCTGAGTAAGGATGAAATCAGCAGAATGAAGTTTGATGCAGAAAGGTACAAATATGAAGATGAACAGGTTACTCGCAAACACCAAGCCAGACATGCATTGGAACATTTTGTGTATGAAAGCAGGAATAGAGCAAGAGAGTTGAGCCTCAGAGGAACTATAACGGCTGCAGAGGCACATAAGATTGAGAGAATCACAAAATCGACAATCGATTGGATAGAACAGAATCATGATGCGGACACTGAAGAATTCAAAAAGAAAGTGGGAGAGGTGGAACAGCTATGTAATGCCTTCCCATCTTAACCTCTAATTTGCCACCATATTGGAATTATATTACCTCCGTCAACATCATCTAATTTGCCAGTATATTGGTTTACCTCCGTTTTTACAGAATCAAAAATAGTTTTAACTCGTATTTGAGATCTCACTATGCGTTGTGTCTAAGTTTCCTAGATTAGCGGATGGGTGGGCAATTTGATCTTTTTTGTCTTGTCAGCCAAAATTATAGAGGTGGCGTTTTACTAACTCAATATAAACAAAAGACTGTTAAAAATATTTATGATTTATGTAATTTGCTGTTGCAAGTAAGTAATTGAGTTCCTTTGGCTAAACTAGAAAGATATTTTATGATAATAAATATTTCAAAAGAATTATTGATTTGAATGCGTGATGGTTTCGTTAGAATATTTAATGAGACACGTAGCACTATTTAATTAGCACACAATTACTCATTTTGATTGTGGCCAAAGGAAATAAAATGAAGTTAGAATTTCCTGTACTGATTTCCATGAAAAGAAACTAAAAGCAGTTTAAACGTAATCTTGTATGATTTATGAAAAAAGAGTTACAGGCCTAATTTTATTTAGTTTGGAAAATAATATAATTCTTAAGGGATTGTTATTTACAATATTATAAATGCATTTTATGTCTGTTGTATTGAGGGATATGTATTTAATATTTGGGAGGTTGTGGTTTAGCGAGTATACAGTTTATATAGGAGTAATACATTTAATTTATCATTTGTAAAATGCATTTAATTTTGTAAAAAATATTTAATGCTTAGGGCATATGTAGTAAACTAATTTTTGGCCAACACATGACAACATCCATAAGAATTGCATCACACCAAACCTCATCTATATAAAGTCCAATGTGAAATGTTATTAAGAATTGCTTTCATATTCATGATCTGGTACCATTTTTAGATTGAACTTCTCTACCATCTTATTAGACACTAAGTTATCAATGTTTTCTCCATCTATAATCATCTTACAACATTGAATTGAAGATACTCTTCCTCAACTATCGTCCTTCATCTTCCTTAGCAAGTTTCAGCCAGGCCTTGCACAACATCAAGTTTTCTCCACCTTCGGGTGGTATGTCCTCTATCTCATTGCTTGGTGCACCACTCCCTTGTGCAATGTGCACTTTGTTAGCAAGTAAACTTGTTATTATAGTTTTTATGTTTATTCTCATGACTTGCCTAATAGTTAGTGGCATGTGCTTGCAATAGCAAGAGAAATTGTGTGACATACTATTTTTCTCTACATCTGAGAGGGGTAGCTCCTTCATATGATGTAATTTTTTTGGTTTTGTGTACTTTTAATTGAAAAGTATAAAGGAAATAAAAATGGAAAAAGAACCTGCATGCACAATTAACATATGAATGAAGATTAATCAATTTGCATTTGTACAAAATTTTAAGGTGCAATGAAGAAATAGATTTAATACTAAACCTGAGAAGAACATGAAACCCATAACAAATAAAAGAGCCATCAAGTTTTACAATCCTTCTTATTCCTTTGGAGAAAGAACACAGTGTCTTCTATATTTCCCCTTGTACAAGATTGTATAAAATATAGAAAAAAAAGAGAAGAAAGAAAGTCCTCTTCCCTATAGAGGCATAAGGAGTTTCCTTTGCATTATGCATTGGACATACAAGAAACATAAGGTGGAACAACTATTAATTCTTTAAGAAACATAAACATTTACTTTTATTGTATGCCATTTTTGCTTAAAAAACATTATGGATCTCATTGTGAATGCTTGCTTTTTATAGAGTTTTGTACAATAGATATGAGAATTTAATGAAATTCTGAAAGATTAACAAAGCTTGAAAATTTAATTTTTTTTAGTATAGTAATGATTAGTTTGAAAATTTAACTTTTTTTAGTATGGTAATGACTAGTTTGACGAATTGATGCATTTGCCATTTTTGTATTGTTAGGCATAGTTATGCAGTTAGCTTTTTGTTTCAGTTCAAAAGGTTAATGTGGATGAGTTTACGTTAGGATATTTTACACATTGAAAATGAAGAAATTATTTTTAGTTTTAAATTTCAAGTAAAAAATATTTGTGAAATTTATTTAAAAATTTATTATATTAATTTTAAAATAATAAATTATTGTGATGTGAGTAAATTTGCAAGATATTTTAAAATAAATATTTTAATGAAATTACTGTAATGTTAAAACTCAAGCTATTTCTCATTCAGTTTTGTGTCTATTTTTGAGAGATTGTCTTAATACATGTGTATATGCTAACAAACGACACAATCTTGTGTAAAGTTGGGCTATTTATCTAGTCATTATCTAACTCTATTTGTACACTTCTATACTTGAATCTTATTTGTATGTGTGCATATTGTTTCACAAAAATAGAAATAGAACACAATTATTCTATTAGATTGAATACTTCTATTGCATAGTGATTGACCTCTTTATAAAGTTTGATGTGAAGATACAATAATGCATGTCGAATGCATGAAAATTTATTCTAAAATTAAACAAACTAATATTAAAATAGACTAAACTATTTTAAGAATTAAAGCAACTTTATTATAAATGTAAGTATTAAATATCTCTAATACCCCCTCTTAAGACTTACTGTACTTAAAACAAAACAACCTAACATACGAAAACTAAAATTGCTCATAATCATGAATTTTTTAGAAGTTTTTCTCTAAAAATAGTTCTTCTAATAGGTAGACCTCCATCAAATTGCCTTGTAACCCTCGTAAAGGTGTAATTCTAGAGCTAAATTCCCAAGTTCTTAGATTACCACCTCCTTCAACTCCTGAATCAGGATTCCCTCGAACCATTGGACAACAATCCATGTTGAGCTACACTCATAGAGCTCCATCATGTTGTCTCATGACCCTCGTAAGGGTAGGACTCTCCAGATCCACAGACTCCCAAGCTAACTGAGCAACTATCAATACTAAGCTTCAACTACACTAGATTCCTTCTTATCTTCAAAGAACCGGGCTTCTTTAAAATGCATAAAAAACAACTTCTCCACCTTCTCCACCATCGTCGATATCTAGAGGATCTTCAACAATGGTTACATTAACTTCTCTGATCTTTCCCTTGAGAACATCAGTTGCTCGATTTCTACAGTTCCAAGTTGTGTGAACCATTTTCTTACAATAATAAAATTATGTCCCCCTTTTGTCCTTATCTGATCTTCTACGATTTGAGTATAAAGCTACCTTAGTTGGAGGTCCATCTTTTGTATCTCTTGCAATAGTCCTCTTTTCTTTAGCTATGAGAGCTAAAATCATATCTCCAAGAGTTTTAGTAGAAAGTTAACTAAGAGTAAAGATGACATTGCTGAACTTTGAAGGCAAATTGTTCAATAGAATTGTTTTAGCATCCTCATCATCCACTATAGCATTGACTTCTGCTAGTTGTCAAAGAAGAAATCTCAGATTGTTTAAGTGGCTCGACATAGTGACTCCATCAATCATCTTGAACTTAAGAAGTTGAAGCTTCAAAGAAAACTTAGCATTAACTATTTTTGCTCCAAACATGTTCAAATTTTTCCAGATTTCCTTAGATGATTTTGGGTGATCTATGTGATGTAACTCTGAATCAAAAAGAGAAAAGCCAATAATGGCTTTGGATTTATCATCTCTGCTTTGCCATTCTAGAAATTTACTAGCATCCATAGGAAGTTTCTCATTTCTGTTTATGATTCCCCACAAATTTTTGTGCATCAGTTGCATCTCAATTTTAACTTTTCGAGTGTAGAAGTTGAAACCAAAATATTTATCCAATGAAAATTCTATTTCTGGAAAATAAATTAAAATATCTCTCAGAAATTTTGCCCTTGTTGAAAATCAAACCTAGCACCTCTCAGAGGATAAATTATTTCAAAAACCCTTCAGCAAAACAAATGAAAAATCGCTGTGCCCTAGCCATATAAAAAAAATTGCCTTAGCTATCCACCAAACAAAAATTTTGAACCCACGATTTTTCAAAAAAATTGACAAAAAAAAGGGTGTGAAAAAATCAGAAACTCTCGCATTTTTGTATGCTTAGATACAAGAGACCAAAAAAACCACAAATCTGACATGATTTTTACAGAAAATCACCCACGTTTTTTCAAACAAAACATACTCCCGATTTTGTTGTTGTTTAAAAACGTGTTTTGAATGCATCCTAGGCATGATTTTCTATAGAAACTTGTCAAAAAGGGAGACGTGATTCAAACACAATGATTAAATCTTGCCTAGTGCGACTTCACATCAATTAAAAGTTTATAAATGACCTGCACGACCTCCTATTTCTGCTAAATAAAAGGAACCTGCGACTCCTAAAACTCCCACAACGGCCCTAAATCATGATTTATAGGAAAAAATACTAATCACCCATGAATGCGTACAAATTTGATACCATGTTTCAGAAAAATGATAGTAATTATTCTATTAGATTGAATACTTCTATTACATAGCAATTGACCTCTTTATAGAGTTTTACGTGAAGATATAATAATGCATGTTAGATACATGAAAACTTATTCTAAAAACTAGCAGTTGCACGAGTGAATGTGCAACGGTTTTACCGATAGGCTATTTGTAAAGTAAATTTTTTTGGAAAGTGTTTGTGTTTCATGACTTGTTGGCATTGTATTGTTTGAGAAAGGTAGTATAACTTATGATTTATAGGCATTGTAAGGGAGTGTCTATTTGTAAAGTAAATATTTTTTCAGAAGTGATTGTGTTTCATGACTTGTTGGCATTGCATTATTTGAGGAAGGTAATATAATTTGTGATTTATAGGCATTGCAAGGGAGTATCAATTCTCAGAATATAGTGGCTCCTCTTGCGTATATGTAGGTAGTTTTCTACTGCATCCTTCTTGAAATTGTCTATGGCATCAATTGCCATGCTATGTTTTGCAATTTAGAAATATGTTTTTTTAATTACATCTTGTTGTGTAATATATGTAGGCATTATGTAGCCAATTTTCTGCTGCATCCTTCTTGAAATTTTCTATGGCATCAGCTGTCATGCTAAGGTTTGCAATTTAGAAATATGGTTTTTTAATTACATTTTTTTGTGTAATAAATAGTTATGTAATAGTTTGAGTGACTACATACTACCTCTATGATAAACTTCGACACAGATTTGGACGTACCAAGTGGATTGTTGAACATATTTTGTACGTATAACTTTAAGAGGAGGGAATTTGTATATTTCCTTTGGATTCATATGTTTTGGAGTAGATTTTTAGCCCCATGTTTGTCAAAGAGTGGAAAGCACTATTGAAACTTTAATTGTATAGTGAAATCAATATTCTTCTCTTAGTAGTGTCATTTTGAAAAGTGTTACGAAGGTGGAGACCACATTGTAGTATATGGTTGACCATGCTTGTTTTCTAGTGTATTTGTCTAGTTGCCTCCATTGTTTTAAGAGTGTCTTAAAATGTAATTGATAACCTCTAAGTAATTTCAGTGTGCAAAAAAAAAATTTATGCAAACAATATTGAGTCATCTTTATTCTAATATTTAGAGATTTAATACTATAGAGCTACTTCAACTTTGAAGAGACCATTTGAACAACGAGAAATCTCAAGGAAAAACAAATGCAAGTACATATGGGAAGCAGTGGCATCCGGTTCCTAGCTGTCGTTGCTATTAAAAAAACAATAAGAAAACCATATGTGAATGAAAATAATATTCACTTGGCTAGAGAATCAAGTATTCTCCACATAATTTATAAGCAAAGTAAGTGTTGGAGTTTGTATTTTAAAATCTAAGGAAAATAAAATTTTAAAAACTACAAAATAGAAAAACAAAACATTTCGATTGACTACACAGCTGAAATAAATTATACACTTCCAATAGCTTTCCATTTAGTAAACTTTCAATTATACACAACTGAAACAAATTATACACTTCCAATAGAGCTTTGTTGTCAACGAAATATTTGGATACTTAATACTATAGAGTTAATTCAACTTTGAAGAGACCGATGTAACAGAGAGAAAGCTTAAGAAAACAACAAATGCAAGTACAAATGGGAAGCAGCAGCAGCTGGTTCCCAGTTGTTGCCGCTCTCAAAAAAAATAAGAAAACCATGTCTGTATAGTCGATTAAAGAAGAATGTCTTTTGTAGAAAGTGTGTTCACCTATGAAAATAATATTCAATTGGAGAGAATCAAGTATTCTCCACATAACTTGCAAGCAAAGGAGGTGTTTGAGTTTGTATTTTAAAATCCAAGAATTTTTTTTTTAAAAACTCTAAAACAAAAAAAATAGAACATTTTGATTGACTATACAACTGAAATAAATTATACACTTCCAAAAGCTTTCTATTTAATAAATTATTTAATATAGTAAACTTAACCAAATCAATAAATTTAAACATAATCAAAATAACATTTACATTTTAAAAATTTATCAACATTTTGATTGACTATACAACTGAAATAAATTATACACTTCCAAAAGATTTCTATTTAATAAATTATTTTATATAGTAAACTTAACCAAATCAATAAATTTAAACATAATCAAAATAACATTTACATTTAAAAAATTTCTTGTCAAGGCTTCCTTGTGAAATACATCCCACCACAAAATGATGCAAAATAAATTATTTTATATAGTAAACTTAACCAAAAGCTTTCTATTTAATAAATTATTTTATATAGTAAACTTAACCAAATCAATAAATTTAAACATAATCAAAATAACATTTATATTTAAAAAATTTATCATCAAGGCTTCCTTGTGAAATACATCCCACCCCAAAATGATGCATGTCAAGCTAACAACATATCCCTTTGTGATCTGATATATATCATTGCCTACTAAAAATATATCTCCTTGATGATTGGAAATAAATAAAAACTATGAGCATAACTAAAAAATAAATTCATCTTACATAGTATTTCTACAGATGTTTGGCCCATTGAAAGTCCATTTGGAATCAATTATAGCAGAATCCACAAATCTAGATCTAATTAAAAACTACAAAACATAAAAGGTGGTGATGCGAGTTATGAGGAGTTTTAAAATTTTACCTTTTCCTTCAAGTGGACTATATTTAAAAATATTTTATAGAATGAAATATTCACTAAACAAGGATTTTAGGGTCACATATCAATGGCTTAATATTTTAACCTTTGTATATAATTTGTAATGTTTATACAAATTTGGTTTCTGGGGAAATATTTTCTATGTGTTAATATTTCAATGAAATATTCATGTCCCACTGTAACCACACCACAAAAAAGCAATGATTGATGAGATAATATTATATTCATTATTATATATTATATTCTATATATGTTTAGTTTTTAATTTCAATATTTATATATATTTAATGTTTTTAATATTTATATACATTTTAATATATAATATTATATATTTAATATTATAGTTAGTTAAATATTTTATATATAATATTTTTATATATTTGTTATTTTATTTAATATAATATTTAATTTTGATATTATATTTTGTATTCATGGAGTTTAAGAATCCAAATTTTATTCTATGTGATAGAATATATTTATAGGACTAATTGTTAAAATAAATTTTTAAATAGTTTTTAAAATACTTGAAATAAATAGTGGAGTCTTTTGGGGACGCTTTTATCAAAAGTAAAATTAAAACAAAAAAAAATTACCCAAATAATGGTTGGTAGGTTTTTCAAAAGTAAAATTAAATTAAATAACTATAAAATAACTCTTAGGAATTATTTTATTATTAAAGAGTTATTTTGTTTTGTTTATTAAGAGTTACTTTATAGTTATTTTATTTGATTTTAATTTTATAGGCCTCTACATTTCTCAATAATAATCTAAATAATATTATAAATTAATTATCATATACAATATCTATATCAAATTTTAAATATTTTATCAATACTAGTATAATATTAATTTTTATTCAAAGTATTTAATTCAAACATATTATTTTTTTTGGATATGTAATAGTGATATTATATTAAAAGATGTCAAAAAGTTACATTTTCATCAGCCTTTCCATAGCTAGCAGACTGGGACTATCTATCAACCTATTCAAACTGAGAAAACAAGAAAGAAGACCACGTAGGGTCACAGTTACCAACAACCAGAGGAGACTAACTCTATCCTATAGCATCAAAGCAACACTCCTACTATTACAAAATGGAGCGAAGGGGACAAACATAACTAATTATTAACATACTCTGCTAATTGCCTGCTGAAATCTTCCATCCAACCAAAAACCATCAACCTCCTCTAGACCCAGAACCCTTTTAATGAAGCTCACTGCCACTGTCGCCTGGTCCTTCAGCACCACCAGATCAAAGCCCCTGATGTCCAGGATGAAAGGGAAGATCTTGATCACAGCGCCAAGGTCTTCGAAGAGTCTCCAATCTTTAGGACACAAGATACCGATCCCAGGGCTAGCCACTGCACAGACATCTCTAGATCCCCTAAATGCTCCGGGTTGAAGATACCCTTCATAATGGAAACTACCTCTGATATACCCATCCCCAATTCAAGCAGCATAGCTAAGACCTGAGATGAAATATCTGTATCAACTTGATAGCGCTCGTTGTTCTCCAAGAAAACTTGGCCCAATAACATCTTCACTGCCCCCACCAATAATTTGTTAGACCTGTGCAACATTCTCTGCAGATGGAGGTTGGTTATGGCGCTAAGGAAAGCCATCTACCTCTTCCTGCTGGTTAATCAAACTGGAGTGTCCATCCCCCCACAGTGAATGGACTCAACTAAAACAATGGCTACGAAATGTGAAGGCATTTGGCAAAGAACTAAGAGGAGAATACAATAAGGGAACATCGCCAGCCCTAAAAACCTTTTTAGACTGCCCAAAACTTCTTGAACCCAAATTGGAGAAGGATTGCCGAGCTTAACACTAAATAAAATGAATGTCATTTTCCTTTCTATTCGTGCCAACTGCTCTCCCTTCCCATCCATGATTACCTATTCTACTATCTTGACCTTGCCACCCCTGCTCGGTGGCAAGGCTCCCGCCTAGCCTCCCACTAATTCAAATATATTATTAATATATCTAAATATAAAATATATTTTATAATATTCATATTGATAATATATTATATAGTATTTTATATTTATAAATATAATTTATATATTATAAAATATATATTTATGAATATATTAAATATAATAAATAATTATATTTCAACTTTTTATGATATATAGATTAATTATTAATTAATTAAAATTTAAAACATATTATTTTGAACTTATTTTTTTAATTAATTATTATTTTGGTCAAATACGTACCTGTATCTAGCATTTGCCGTATAGATATTAATAAGTTATTATTTTCACGATTAATGATAAAACACGATGGATATTAGGTGAATCCCATGGTGCGGGAGCCATGATAGAAAAGCATAGATCCATGAGCTTTGAAAAAAGCCGCACAAGCTTTGTGTGACCCACTTTGACAATTGAATTGCTCTTGTCATGACAATATTTATTTGTGAGTAATCCCAGCATCAGAAGAACTGACGAGTTTAGAAAATGAAAAGCAGAAAATAGGAAATGAAACATCGTGAAAGATTTAACAATGGAAAAAACAAATGGTGAAGGTTTTTTGGACCGGAGGCTGACACTTTCGGCGTGAGATAGTTTTCTGGGACAAAAATGTCCCACATATAAGCTTATCAACTAATAAACAAAATAATATTATTTAAGAATTAAAGCAACTTTATTATGAATGTAAATATTAAATATCTCTAATACATATCACTATACATTTGGCCTCTCTGATTATCATGCTTATCCATTCATTGATCCCAAGATAGTTGTTGCTTGTCATGGTCTAGGCGATCTCTGATCTCAAGTTGGGGTTGCCATTGTAAGGTTGATCTCATGAGGGAAAACTCCTACCTAAATTCAAATTTGGCTTCGCCCCCTTCATCTTTCATACCTAGAGTTGACTAAGCACATGTTTTTACAAATTGATGTCATGCTAGTATTTAAAGACATTCATTCTAGAGTAATAAAGCAACAAAGAATAACAATACACTTGGATTTGGTGCTTAAAAGAAGTAAAGAATCTACATTCTAAAATGTGGTAAAATTGATTCTTTAAAACTTTAAAAGTTTCAATTCAATTAGATTTGTAAATAAGAGAAATAATGTAGAAATGCTATCAACACAATGATAAATAAATTTAGCATTTAGTCTTATCTATGCATATTTTTCCTATCTAAATTACATTTATTTCCCAAGTAATAATACTATACTTTTGTCTTAGAAATACAAGAGAAGCAAAAAGAGAAAACTAGGTATAGAGACCAAAAAGTGGATATTATGTCAAAGCAAGAGAATGGAAAGAAACATGAAGAAAATGTACATTGGGATGAAATTGCACACCCTAGATGTTAGTGTGGCCATGCTAGAGTGTATGGACACACAAACGTCCATGGCAAATAGAAAAAGAATAGACAATATAGAAGTTGAATGTCTACAAAACAGTAACAAGTACACGACAATAACAAAGATAATACTATAGGGAAAAATAAAGAGAATGATTTGATGAGGTAAATTAATTAAAAACCATGTTAAATCAAATCAAACAACTAAAATACAAGACAAGGGAAGAACTTTTAAACCACCAAATGATGTTGAATCTGAAGAAAATAACTCAAGAAGCCACTTTTGTCTGGGACAAAGGAAAAGTAGATGATTGTTTGGGAGTTTGCCAAAATGGTCAAGCCCCTATTTTAGTCTTTTAACTTCCATAGGCAGTCAATAAAAAAAAATTGTTTATATGTACTATTAATCCTATGTGTATGTAGAACTAAGAACAATAATATATAAACAATAGTGGAAATAGTAGTGCATCTAGAAAATGGAGTTGGTTATGTGATGCCAAGAGGAATGAAGAAACAAGTGAAATAAAGTTAAGATGTAGAAACACTTCCTACACTAATTTAAGAGGAGAGGTGAACATAAAATACAATCTAAAACAATTTATAGGAAAGAAACAACATAGTAAAATCATTCACCATAACACAGTGATGTATCTTGGGAAAGCACTTTTGAAATAATCTTAGCCTCAAAGTTTGAAACAATGTATTAATCAACAACAATATCGATCACAATACAATTCAGCAAGGAGCCTTCATAGGAGACAACACCAACATTCAAATCTAGAGTAATACTAATAGCATAACAATACCTCCAATATACACTATGGAAACATCATCCCAAGGACTCCAAAAATAAAGAAACCAATACCTGAAACCACCAAAGGAGAATAAAAAAACCATGAGTTAATACCACGAAGAAGTGGTACTCAAATCCCAAGAAAAGACTCATGCGAAATCTAGCATATTCCTTAGATTTTTTAAAAATCTATCATAACATGTCAATTATTTTCCAACTTGGGTTCTTTAATTTGTTTTATCCAAACCCTTCAATGATACTTTATTACAGTTATAGTGATGTCATAGGATGGTGAATTCTTAGTCAACATGTGTAACTCCCTTCTTATATCTTTTATAGATCATAGATGCCCTTACATTTATAATGTGGTTAGTCTAACTTACAGAGGCTATAACTTTTGATCTAGGAAGTTGATTGAGCTTTTTTTTTAAATTGAAGATCTCAGAGAGTTCCACATCAGTGTAACATGCTTTTAGGTAATTAAAATTTGTTTCAATAATTTATGGAGCAAAAAATGAACTCTATAGTCTATAAATTTTGTTTTAGTGTTCTCAACATCAAAATGTAAGGTTGAGACACCTTTTCTAACATTCTCCCTCTTTTTGGACACTTTTTAAGAGCCAAATTACTATCAACTAAGTGCTAGGGGTTGAGAGGCCCATAGTCTTGTAGCACCATCTAAACTTCTTTGTGCTCATTGATTTCATCAATCTATTTGCAACACTCTTCAAACTGTTAAATTTTTCCAACATCAACCTTTCGTCCTCTACCATGTCTCAAAAAATGGTACTATACATTAATATGCTCTATTTGTACATGAAAGGTTATGTTCATTGCCAAATAGATGACACTGACTATCATGGTGAACTCTAGCAGATATCTACTTAGCCCCACAACTGAATGTAGTCTCAAAACTTAATTCACCTCCTTACTGGCATAAATAATTTCTATGTACTCTACCTTGTGAATAAAGCAACTGCAACCTATTGCTTAGTCATTGGACTCACTACCCCACCAAATAACCTAAACTTGTATCCACTGGTAGACCTTTTGGTCTCAATACCAACTGTCCAATTTAAATAAACATAACCTTGAGTATCCACTAAGTGTTAGACCTCTAAAATAGAACCATGATAGCATATGGAGTACTTATAAATACCCCTCAAATATTTAAATATCCTCTTAACTACAACCTAACATTCTCATCCAAGATTAGCCATGTAATGACTCAAGACTTCCATTTCTTGGGAAATGTTTGGTTGGGTGTAGACCATATCATACACAAGGCTCTCAACTACACTAGCATAGGGCATAAACTCATCTACCTCATCTCTATGGGTTTTGAAGGACACCATTCAACTAATATCTTAGTTCCTATAGAAATAGGAATATTAATTGGTTTACTATCGACCATACTAAAACATTGCAAAATAGATTCAACATGTACTTCCTTTGTTCAACTAAAAGATGTATATTAAAGTTATCCCATCTAATTTTCATCCCAAGGATTTACTTAGTAGCCCTTAAATCTTTCCTTTCAAACTGTAAAGAATGCTAAGATTTCCCTAGACATTTCATTATCATTACTAAATAACATTGTGTCCTAATAAAAATGATCACAGCTTTATTTATAATAGACACAATGACTTAACCTAGACCTGATAAAATCCAAACCCAAATATATAAATCAAACCTTTCATACTACATTTCTAGGAGACTATTTTAAACCATAGAAGGATTCCTTTGACTAGCAAACCATGTTTTCTTTACCTTTTTAAAGTAGTGCTCTGGTTGTGAGATGCAAATCTCCTCCTCTAGATCACCATGCAAGAAAATTGTTTTCACATCCATTTTTTCATCCTCAAGACCAAAAGCAATAGCACTAGTTAATAACATTATGATAAATGTTAACTTTGCAATAGGAGAGAATCTCACTAAAATCTATTTCCTCAACCTTTGGCAACCAATTGTGCTTTATACTTCTTAATGTTACCATCAAAGCATAGCTTCTTTTTGAACACCTATTTGCAACCAATGAGTTTTTTCTATTAGGTAGCTATGTCAAGCCCCATGTATCATTCTTCCTTAGTGCAACCATCACATCATCTATGGCTAATTGTCAAGTCTCATATTATCAATTTCCATTATCTCTTTAATTGTTATGGGCTCATTAGTGTTAGTAAACAAAGCAAATATACATCTAAAATTAGGTGGGCTATACCTTTTTAGTTACCTCTTTTGTCAAGTGGACCTCCTTAATAGTCAAGGTGGAGGTTTTACTTTTTTTAAACTCTTTGATCTCTGTACTATCCTCCTCATCTAGTCCAACCTAAATCTCTAGTTCATCATTTGGTGCAATATTTTCATTCTTAAGTTGTACTTGCACAATTGACCTTCCATTCTTCTTTTGTTTCTCACCTATAGAAGAATGTTTGATCTCCTCGATGATCAGATTTTGACTTTACAAAACCTTCTTAGTCATAGGATCCCAAAGGTTGTACTCTTTTATACAAATGGCATAGCCAATGAAGATAAATTTAATAACCTTGTTATCGAAATTTCATTATTTCTCCTTATTCACATGAACATACATGCCTCACAACCAAATACACAAAGATGTTGAAATGAGGTTTCTTTTCCATCCAAACCTCCATGGGAGCTTTCCCCACAAGAATTTATGTAGGGGAACTATTGATTAGGTAAAATGTAGTAAAAATCACTTTTCCTATAATTTCTATTCGAGGCCAAACCCACCGACTATACTCCTAGCTCTCTCCATCAACATCTTGTTCATGTGTTTTGAAACTCCATTTGGTTGAGGAGTGTATAGAGTTGTCTTATGCCATTTTATACTAGTCTCCTTACACAATCTATCAAACTTTGTAGAACAATACTCACCACTATTATCAATTCTAACACATTAATATTTCTACCATTTTGGTTTTCCAAGAGAGCTTTAAACTCTTTAAAGTAACTAAAAATCTTGATTTACTTATGAGAAAATATACTCATGTCCTACAATAAGCATAAATAAATGATACATAATATAAAGATTTTGACAAGGAAGGAACATCTATAGGATCATATACATCACAATGAATAAGATCTAACAACCCAAATTATTTACAAGAACTAGAGTAAAAATAAATATAGTTATATTTTCCATAAATGTAATATTCACAAAAAATAAACTTAAGACAACAATTAACAAGTCCCTCTACATTTTATTTTTTATTTTTGAATGTTTGTGGACCTTTCTCACCAATATGGCCCATGTGTTAGTGTCATAATATTGTCTTCTCGGTAGGTAACTTGATCTCTAAGGTAAGAGTGTGCTTAGATACCTAGAATGCACAACCATCATAATTTAATACAATAGATCTTTTCATTGCAGGTTCTAATGGTTGCATTGTAGACTCTATAGATCTCTTCACCATACATACTAAATAACTATTACATGATATGTAAGTGCATGCATCAAGTTGAAAGAGAGTACCAACTCAAACCCCTTTCACAAGCACCATAGCTCCTCAAACCATCTTACAATTTTCAACATCAAAGACTTGCATCATTCATTTTACTCATAGATAACAAGCTTAGTCTTAAACCAAGGATGTGCAAGAATCCACTAATCCCTTTGATCCTCCCATTAGAGAATTAAATATTGACTCTCCCACAACCAATTATGCTAAGATATGAGTTGTCACCAAGGTGTACCTTCCCACCATTTTATTTCTTATAATCTAAAAATCACTCTTGATGGGGAATCATGTGGAAAGAAGCTTTGGAGTCTATCATCCATACATCCTCACATATGTGCATTACCAAGGTTATGGCAAAAGCATCTCTATTACAAGGCTAGAAATAATAGGGATATTAGACTAACTAATCTTTTAATAGAAAAAACACTAGGCAACCTTTCTCATTTAAAACTTAGTTGTTCTTGACCCAAGAAGTTATTCACAGAGAGTAAACAAATGAGGCACATGCTAAAGAAAAATACAAACTATGATGTTCCAATGCATGAACTAGTATAGGTGAATAGTCCCTCAAGACATCATACAAGTTGATTAACTGCCCATTCTTTCCCAAGTCAACTCCTAAGCTCACATATTTTGGTCCTTAAGACTCAACTCTTAATAGTATCAATAAGGTTTCATTATTGCATAGATCTTTTTCATAGCTAGAATGGCATAGAAAATATTATAAAAGTGATATATTGACAAAAAGAAATGCAATAAATAAGCAACTATAGAAGCTCTCTCATACTTGAATCAAAGATGATCACATTTGAGGTAAGTTAAGTGAGAAAAAATTACTATTCAAAAAACCAATCCCTGAGCCCCAGAATTATTAGTTGTTCATATCTAAAACTACAAAACAGGAGGTGAAGTGTTGGTTCCATAATGTTAGGAAAAGGGTGTTGTACACCTTGCAAAAGTAATGAGTTATTTTAATTATGTAAAACAAATATTTATTTTTGGTGCATCTAGGAGATGTGTTTAGCCACATTAAATATTTATTTGGGTCCACTTGTAAAGTTGTATTTTAACATTGGTTAGATATTTTATGTGTGGGAGACAAAATAAATAATTAATATTCAAGAAACTTAGTACCCAAAAGTAAATGAGGGGATCATTGGGTTTGTGCTCTCATGGTTTTGAGACAAATGGTTTTGCCAATACCACAAGTTGTATTTGTGTGAGTTTGATTCTATAAAAGCAAGCACATGTCTAGTGGTTTAGGTTGGTTGGTTGAGTGGGTATCATTTTATTTCCTCTTGTGAGTGCATATGTGAAGCATGGCATGGGATGTGTGGTTACATGCTTGGACACATGGAGGATGCATTCAATAAAATTGATGTTTCATAAGTATTCATGAACTCTATAAGTGTATTTTAATATTTTATTGCTGAATAATACATTGAGTGTGGATACTTTTGGAGGTTGGGTTTTTCCCTTTTAAGGGTTTTACCAGGGTATATCTTGTTTCACCTTGTGGTATGTTTGTATATTCTTTTGGCATGGTGGATTATAGTTATTCTAGTTATTTTGAATATGTGTTTGCATATTTATTGTTGATGATCAAATTTTCACCTAATTACACACTTGTATTTAAACCTGCACCAACATGGGAAACCTCGCAAGGATGGGACTATTGTAGATAACTTAGGTATACTTGATGGTGTACTAATTTCTATTTTATTTGATTTAGAAGCTTTAGATTCTTTTATCTCCCCATCCTTTGTAGTCTATTGTAGGATGGTGGCATCAAGGTAGAAGTGTGGTTGGTAGGTTGAGTTATCCATGAGTTCAAAAGTGGTGGTGGACTCACTTATGCATGGGTGCATGTTGGGCCTTTGTTCCTTCACCACAACCATTGATTTGTGTATCCTACCCTTGGAATCTTATGAGATAATTCTTGGTATAAATTGTTTCAAGTCTCATTAGGCCAACATTTGTTCAAAGACCCATCTCTCTTCATATGATCTTTGCCATGTAGCTTAAGTTGTGCATGTACAAAAGGGGTTCTAAATGTTAGCTATCATGGTAAGTGATCTTTCTGAGGACGAGTTCCATAATATTTCCCTAGATGATCATCCACTCTTGAGGGAATTTATTGACATGCTTCCTAGTGTCATACTGGGTATGCTACCTAAGCAAGATGTGGACTTCCACATTGACATTATTCTAGATGTTGAGCCTACCTCACATGGAAAATATAGAATGGATACTTAAGAACTCAATGAGATTCATTTGAAATTAGAGGAGTTAATTGAGAAGGGGAATGTATTTCCTAGTGTATCTCCTTAGGGTGCACCAGTCATTGTCATGAAGGACATATCTCTTCATTTGTGCATTGATTATCAGCAATTAAACAAGGTGATGGTGAAGAACCATTATCTCTTGCAATAAATCGATTACTTGTTCAATTAGATGAAGGGAGACAATGTGTTTCCTAAAATTAATCTTAATTATAGCATCAACTTCATATTCAAGAGGCAAATATTCATCAAACAACTTTTTATACTGTCTATGGGCACAATGAGTTCACCATAGTCCCATTCAGGTTGAAAAATGAGCCATTAATGTTCATAATACTGATGAATGGGGTGTTCCATACCTACTTAGACCAATTTGTCTTGGTGTTCATTGATAACATCTCGATTTATTCAAGGATAGTGTAGGATCATGAGGCCCACTTGCATCAGGTACTACATTGCTTGCATTAGAATCAACTTTATGGTAACTTGGAAAAGTGTGAATTTTTTATTTAGAATCAAAGGACTTAAGTCGTGTCATATCTATTGCAAATATGTGCCTAAACGGTGTTGTCATTGATGTCAACATATCCTTGTTGCCATTGGTGTCAACTGTATTCTATTTTGTTGCTTGTTTAGAAGACTGGAATGCTGAGGATATTGAGAAAATTAATGAAGATCAATATATGTGGATCATATGGCTATGTAGAGGATTGTTTGAAGTAGCTGTAGTCAAGATCTGAGAGGTTCGCATGAAGATTTGAAGAAGCTATGGCCATCTGAGTAGAACCAGGTTTTGGTAATTGTTTAGAAGTCACAGAGTGACAGAGATTTGGTCTGGATTGCTCCACATTGAAATATTATGATCTATGGATCTCGAGGCATGTTTGGGAAGTCAATGTGTATCATCAACTCAAGTGGTTCATGGTTTGGAGGTCCGCAAGTAATCTTCTAGTGTGACAGTCATGGCAGACAGTGTTCTTGAGGTTCTGGATGAAGATGCAAGTGATGTTGATGATTTGGAGGAGTGTGGATGTTTTTTGTTGAATTCAATGTGCTTGTGGAGGTCTTTGGATCATGTTACTGCTATGTTGGAGGTACGCATTGAAGTTTGAGCTCTATTGTGAAGATTTCCTTCTTGGTGTTGTTGTTCTTCCCGTCTTGGCCAACTAGATGTTTCAAGCATGTTGCGGATGATCTAAGAGCAATTATTTGGAGCATGACATGTTGTTGGAAGAAGATTCAAGTATCAAATATATTTGGCTGACAGTATAGTGATTCACATTAATGTTTGTAGTGTCGACCTTGATGTTCATTCCAAGGTTGATAAAGCATATAAATATTTGTGAATGAGTTGTGGAAATGTGTCCTTGTTCAAAAATGATTAAATCATAAGAAAGGTATAGAGGCAGAGTAGAAAAGAAGAGGAGCCAAGGAACAAGAGTAGTAAGGTATGAAGAGATGTTGAAGAAGTGTTTGGGGTAGAATAGAAGTTTTGTGAGCTTTCAAAGGAACTAAACCAGGCATAAAGAAGATGTTGTTTCGTAGTTCATTCTTTCTGTATTAAACATAAATTCTTGTAGGTAGTGAGCCTCCTATAAGCAGTGAGCCTCCTTGAGCAGTGACCTCTGGGCAATTAGCCCTAAGGCAAGTGCCTTTTCATTTTTTTCAAGTACTTTTAACAGGGTACAAATCTTGTGGGTTAACCCCCACCATGGTTTTCCCTTAACTGGGTTTCCACGTAAAAATTCTGGTGTTATATGTGTTCAATTTACTTATGCTCATGTATTGTTAATTCATGCTTTAATGTTTACATCACTAATCTAATTGAAAGAAGTTTAAAAGAAGAAAAAGGTTAATTTGTGGGACAACTGATTCACCCCCCCTCTCAGTTGTCCGAACTAATTCCAACAATTGGTATTAGAGGCAGTTCCTCTAAAAGAAGCTTGATAGCTTAAGGAGATCCAAGATGTCGACCTACAAGAAGGAAAGTCTGAGATTTGATGGAACAAATTACTCCCTCTGGAAGGTATGCATGCAGTGTCATTTAGAGTGTATGGGTGATGCCTTTTGGTTGATAACTAAGAATGAGTATAAGATTCTAAAGAATGGCCCTAGAACTCTAGATGAACTCAGGGAAGCTGAATGCAATATTCGAGCTAAAGAAGCATTATTGAGTGCCCTAACTGATACAGAATTAGTAAATGTCCTAGATTTGAAAATTGCCCATGAAATCTGGAAATAGTTGGAAAATCTGTATGAAGGTGACAAATATGTCAAATGTGCCAAGCTACAGAGCTTGAAGGGTAAATATGAAAGGTTGGTAATGAGAGAAGATGAAAACATTACATCCTACATGCAGAAAGTGAATGAACTTGTGACCGATATCAGAAATACTGGTGGAGTATTGGAAGAATTAGAAATTGTTGCCAAAGTGCTTAGATCCTTACCTACAGCATACAAGCATAAAGTTGTTGCCATTGAAGAGATCAGGACAATGACAACTGTTACAAGAGATCGGTTAGTTGGTAAACTTTTAGCATTTGAAATGAATGAGTTTGGTGATTCTCTTCCTAAGTCTGAATCTGCATTTAAAGCTAGTGTATATAGAAAACAAAGATATGATTTGGGTGAAAGCTCTTCAGGATGACCAAACAGATTTGCTAAGGCAAGGAAGGATCTTGAAATGATGAAATTGAGTCTATAGAACTTGAAGTTCTTATTGCCAAAAGAATGCCAAGAGGATCCGGTAAGTATGAAGGAAAGTTGCCATTCAAATGTTTTTCTTGTAATAAGATTGGTCATTTTGCCTCAAGATGTCTAGAGAAATTTTCAAAGCCAAACCCTAACAGATATAGAGGTTAGAAGAAATGTTACTATGTCCAAGAAGCTGGAGAAGGAGTCACAGATGATGAATCTGATCATGGAGATTCCACTGAAGGTGATTGGGTGTTCATTGCTATCAAAGAAGAAGATCTGGTGTCAACTGAATCTGCTAGCTATGCAAATGTGGAAAGTGCCTTGGCTTCTCAGGTTGTTGAAAAGGATGAATGGGTGATTGATAGTGGATGCTCACATCATATGACTGGTGATAAAAGTAAGTTTGTAAGCTTTGAAAAATATGAAGGTGGAATTGTGAAATTTGGAGACAACTCAGCTGGTAGAATCCGTGGCAGAGGATCCATCTATTTTAATGGTAAGAATAACACTAATGATGTTCTCTATGTGGAAGGACTAAAGCATATTCTTCGCAGTGTTGGACAATTGGTTGACATGGGTTATGATCTTAGATTCAAGGATGCAAAATACAGAATCTTGGTAAGCTCTGGAACTAAAATTACATCTAGTACTCGGACTAAAGGTAACATCTTTCACTTAAGTAGTTTCGGTAAGAGTTGCCTGATTGCCCAGATTGATCAGAGTTGGTTATGGCATAGAAGAATGTGTCATGTAAATTTTTATAACATTGTCAATATAAGCTCTACTCAGGCTGTGAGAGATCTACCAAAACTTATGAAACCTAATAGCATGTGTAGAGAATGTCAATTGGGTAAATAGAATAGAATTTCATTCAAGAGTATAGAACAATTTTCAAGTGGACTACTGGAACTTGTGCATAATGATCTATGTGGCCCTACCAAAATTAGGAGTGTGCAAGGAGACAGATATTTTATGTTGTTGATTGATGATTACTCCTGGATGATGTGGGTAACCTTCCTAAAAGAAAAATTAGAAGCTCTTGACAAATTCAAGGTGTTCAAGGTTATGGTGGAGAATGCGATTGGTGCAAAAATAAGGTGTCTAAGATCTGACAGAGGTTGAGAGTTCACCTCCGGTGAGTTTGATTCATTCTGTGAAAAGCATAGAATAAAAAGACATTTATCTACGCCTAGGACTCCTCAGCAAAATGGAGTTGTAGAAAGAAAGAACCGGACCATTCAAGAAGCTGCTAAGACCATAATGATGAAAGCAAATGTTCCACAAGTCTATTGGAGAGAGGTTGTGAGTACTGCTATCTACACTCTTAACTGGGTGCAGATCAAAGGAAATTATGGTAAGACACCTTATGAACTATGGTTTGGTCATCCTCCTACTATGAGATATTTCAAATTTTTTTGGTAGTAAACACTATATCAAAAGAGATGAGGATCTAGGCAAGTTTGATACAAGAAGTGATGAAGGAATATTTTTGGGTTACTCTACTCAAAGAAAGGCTTGCCAGTGCTTTAACAAGAGACTAGAAAAGATTGTTGAAAGTACAAATGTCAGAGTTGATGAAAGCAAAGAAGGTCATTCCGAGTCTTGCGGATATGACTCAGATGATCAAAATGAAAGTCAAAGTCAAAGAAGGCAAGTTCAAACCCAGACTTAGATCTAGATTGATCCGAAAAATCTAGTTACTCAAGAGGATAATACAGAAGTTGAGGAACAAGTTCAAGAAATAGAAGTTCAAGCAAATTCCAAAACTCCCAGGTATGTAAGGATGAATCATCCTGAAGATCAGATCATAGGAGATAGAAATAAAGGTGTTCGAACTAGGAGAAGAATTACCGAAGATCAAGAAGAGATTTGTTTGATTTCAAAGATTGAACCAAAATCAGTAAGTGAAGCCTGTAATGATGAAAACTAGATAAAAGAAATGGAAGAAGAATTAATGCAAATTGAAAAGAATCTCACTTGGGATCTTTTTTCTAGACCAAAGGACAAAAATGTGATTGGAACTAAATGGGTCTTCCAGAATAAACTAAATGAAGATGGTGAAGTTGTAAGAAACAAAGCAAGGTTGGAATGCAAAGGATATTCTCAAGTGGAAGGGATTGATTTTGAAGAAACTTTTGCTCTGGTAGCAAGAATAGAAGTAGTTAGTTTATTTCTTACATTTGCTTCTTTCAAAGATTTCAAAGTATATCAGATGGATGTCAATTCAGCATTCCTAAATGGAGAGCTAGAAGAAGTCTACATTGAGCAACCAGAAGGATTCTAATTGTCTGATCAAAAAGATGTGGTCTGTAGATTGAGAAAAGCTTTGTATGGACTTAAACAAGCCCCAAGAGCCTGGTATGCAAGATTGGATAAGTATCTGCTAAAGATAGAATTTAGCAAAGGCACTACTTACAGTAATCTCTATTTCAAGATTGATCATGAGCACATATTAATTGTTGAGGTATTTGTTGATGATATCATTTTTGGTGGAAATGGAAGCATGTGTAAGAAATTTGCTGATCAAATGCAAAGTGAATTTGAAATGTCCATGTTTGGTGAGATGAATTTCTTCTTAGGTTTGCAAATCACTCAGTCAGATAAAGGTATCGTCATATCTCAGTCTAAATATGTGAGAATTGTTGAAAAAGTTTGGAATGGAGGACTCAAAACTAGTAAGTACTCCTATGGTAACTGGATGCAAGTTGAGTAAAAATGATGATTCACCTAAGGCAAATCAGAAAAGGTATAGATCAATGATTAGGGGACTGCTTTATTTGACTCGGACCAGACCTAACATTATGAATGTAGTTGGACTTGTTGCTACATTTCAAGCTGATCCTAGGGAATCCCATGTTGTAGCAGTCAAAAGAATTTTTAGATATCTAAAGGGAACATCTGATTATGGCTTATGTTATCCAAAGGATAATGACTTCACTCTTCATGCATATAAAGTGTTGATTGGGCAGGAGATGTGGATGACATGAAAAGTACTAGCGGTGGTGCATTCTTCTTGGGAATGAGATTGGTTTCTTGGTTAAGCAAAAAGCAGGAGGTAATATCTCTGTCTACTGTAGAGGTAGAGTATATAGCAATAGCAAGCAATTGTACTCAAGTTTTGTGGATGAAGCAAATGTTGAAGGATATCAGAATTGTGTTTGAAGAACTTGTTACAATTTTCTGTGATAATTCAAGTGAAATGAATATCTCAAAGAATCTGGTGTTGCATTCAAAGACTAAGCACATATCCATCAAGTTTCATTTCTTGAGAGAAAAAGTAAGTGAGAATGAAGTCAAAATGGAGTTTATATCTTCAAAGGATCAGATTGTAGATATATTCACCAAGCATCTGCCTAAGGATACGTTTGAGTATCTCAAAGAGAAGTTAGGGGTTATTACCCCTCCTGCTCAGAACTAAGATGCACTAGGGTACATCAGTTCGGTGGAATTCACAGTCATATCTTATGATCCAGATTGGTGTTAAGGAGATACTACTTAGGAGGAGTAGTCAGTATGCAAATTTTGGAGATCAGTCTGAAACAGAAAGGGGAAGAAAAGATTGCAAATATGTGCCCTTTTCCATTAATGTCAAAGGGGGAGAGAAGTCATGCGAAAAACTAGTTGCTGATGAAAGGGGCAGCAGTGAAGAAAGTAGTTGCAGAAGTGAAGAAAAAGGGGGAGAAGTTCTTGTCTTGATGGTTGAATTAGCTTTTCACATCATATGTTGCCATCAATTACAAAGGGGGATATTCTTTCAAATATGTGCCTAATCGGTGTTGTCATTGATGTCAACATATCCTTGTTGCCATTGGTGTCAATTGTATTCCATTTTGTTGCCTGTTTAGAAGATTGTAATGTTGAGGATATCGAGAAAATTAATGAAGATCAATGTATGTGGATCATATGGCTATGTAACGGATTGTATGAAGTAGCTCCAATCAAGATTTGAGAGGTCCGCGTGAAGATTTGAAGAAGCTATGGCCATCTGAGTAGAACTAGGTTTTGGCAGTTGTTCAAAAATGACAAAGTGACAGAAATTTGGTTCGGATTGCTCTGCATTGAAATATTATGATCTGCAGATCTAGAGGCATGTTTGGGAAGTCAGTATGTGTCATCAACTCAAGTGGTTTGTGGTTTGGAGGTCTACAAGCAATCTTTCTAGTGTGACAGTCATGGCAGATAGTGTTCTTGAGGTTCCGGATGAAGATGCAAGTGATTCTGATGATTTGGAGTAGTACAAATGTTTTTGTTGAATTCAATGTGCTTGTGGAGGTCTTTGGATAATGTTACTACTATGTTGGAGGTCTACATTGAAGTTTGAGCTCGATTGTGAAGATTTCCTTCTTGGTGTTGATGTTCTTCCCATCTTGGCCGACCAGATGTTTCAAGCATGTTGCAGATGATCTAAGAGCAATTATTTGGAGCGTGAGGTGTTGTTGGAAGAAGATTCAAGTATTAGATATATTTGGATGACAGTATAGTGATTCACATTAATGTTTGTAGTTCCAACCTTGATGTTCATTCCAAGGTTGATAAAGCATATAAATACTTGCGAATGAGTTGTGGAAATGTGTCCTTGTGCAAAAATTATTAAATCATAAGAAAGGTACAGAAGCAGAGCAGAAAAGAAGAGGAGCAGAGGAACAAGAGCAGTAAGGTATGAAGAGATGTTGAAGAAGTGTTTGGGGAAGAACAAAAGTTTTGTGAGCTTTCAAAGGAACTAAACCAGGCATAAAGAAGATGTTATTTCACAGTTCATTCTTTTTGTATTAAACATAAATTCTTGTAGGCAATGAGCCTCCTGTAGGCAGTGACCCTCCTTGAGTAATGAGCCCTAAGGCAAGTGTCTTTTCATTTCTTTCAAGTACTTTTAACAAGGTACAATCTTTTGGGTTAACCCCCACTGTGGTTTTCCCTTAACCAAGTTTCCACATAAAAATTCTAGTGTTATGTGTTCAATTTTCTTCTGCTCATGTATTGTTAATTCATGCTTTAATGTTTACATCACTAATCTAATTGAAAGAGGTTTAAAAGAAGAAAAAGGTTAATTGTGGGACAACTAATTCACCCCCCTCTCAGTTGTCCAGACTAATTCCAACAATACCTAGATAGAGTCTCTGGATAGATTTATTAAAGATTCAAGCCATCTTGGGTTGGCCAATGCCTATGAACATGTCAAAATTTTGTAGCTTCATGGGATTAGTAGGTTACTACAACTAAGTTGTCATGAATTTCAAGAGTGCCACATCCCATTAATTCTATTTAATGAAAAGGGAAAGAGTTTATTTTTTATACTCAATGTGAGAGAGCCTTTTAGGTTCTCAAGGAGTGGCTAACTAGTGCACTAATCCTTGCAGTGCCTGATTGTGTAGTAGATTTAGTGGTTTGCATTAATGATTCATTAGATGGTTTAGGTGTTCTCCTTATGCAAGAAGATTGAGTGATTGCTTATGAATCATAAAATCTCAAGGACCATGAGCTAAATTACCCTACCCATGATCTTGAGTTGGTATTTGACACCCACGTTCTTTTGTAATGGAGGCATTTTCTTCCATGCAAGTATGACTTTGGTGTTCATTACATCAAAGGGAAAGGGATCATTATTGTAGATGCCTTAAGTAGGAGGTATAACAAAGTGTTAGTTTTGTTCTTGAGGATAGATATGTGGAGCTATATTCTTGAGTAGCTCCTAGAGGATACATGGAATCAAGAGGTTTAGGCCAAGATAGATTCTCAAAGGGCCTTAGTGGTAAACTTTTTTGGCTATTCATTGGAGCTAGATGGACTATTACAACATATTGGCCATATTTATGTGCCAATTTCTAGTCATCTTCACACTATGGTGTTGTTTAAGGTGCATCAAGCACCTTATACAACACATCTACATATGAAGAAGATGCATGCCAACCTTTGACAACTATATCAATGGGTAGGGATGGAACAAGATATTATTAATTTTGTGTCAAAATGATTGAGTGCCAAAGAGTGAAGATAGAGAACCAACATCCTAAAAATCTTTTGCAACCACATGATATTCCCATGTGGAAATGGGACATGATATTTATGAATTTTATTATGGATTTACCTCTATCTTCTCATCATTATGATATTATCATGGTGATAGTGGAAAGTTCACCAAGGTTTCATATTTCTCACCCATGAGAACATTTTATAATGTTGAGTCAGTAGAAGGTACCTTTATGAGTGATATTATTAAATTATATGGAGTACCTTGAAAGATCATCATAGATTGTGCCTCCATGTTCTTGTCTAGGTTTTAAACATCATTGCAACACATGTTGGGTACTCATCTAAACTTTACTTTGGCCTATCACCTAGAGATAGATGGTTAGATTGAGAGGGCAAAACCAAGTACTAGAGGACATGCTTAGTATGTATGTTATGGATTAGTAGTCCAAGTGGGAGGACTATTTGCTCCTTGATGAGTTTTCCTTGAATAATTGATATCATAGTTCTCTTGGTATGGATCCATATTAGGTTTTACATGGCCATCCTTATCAAAATCCATTGAGGTGGAACAAGATTGCGGATTGAGTAACCCTTGGGCTTGAGATGCTTCAGGATGTGAAGTAACAAGATGTTTAAATTAGAGATTAGTTGTTGACTACTTAGGATAAAAGAAGAAGCATATTTATGGCAAGAGATTGGATCAACATTTCTCAGTTGGGGATCAAGTGTTCTTGATAGTGCAATCATACAAGAGTTTGATCCATTATGGAAAAGGTTCTAAGCTTGCATCATGTTTTTTTGGGACTTTTAATATTCTTGAGAGGATTGGTCCTATTATGTACAAGCTTTCCTTACAACCCATTCTTTCCCATATCCATGACATGTTTCATGTTTTTATACTTAGTATATTTTTGTGGCACATTGTCTTGATTGTTGGGAAAATGTTCCCAACCTTGCAATTATATAAGGTTTATTGTTGATAGGATATATATATTTATATATATTTCATAGTTACACTGATAGGTGTAATATACAATGGGAGCATGGGGTGGAGTGGGATGCGTGTTAACATTTTTTGTTAACAAAAACTGTTAAATGGCCGACATACATTAAATTAATGATATATTATAAATCTGGACCATGCATTATTAGGTTTTAGATCTGATTGTAGATATTTTGTTGGCTTGTCTTTCCCTAGAAGGTAACCCTATTTTATGAGGGCATTGTATTATGACTGCGGTATCGTGATGTATTCCAAGAGTTTGATACCGGTCGTGTTGTCTCTAGATCTCTGATGGTGATACTCTTGTGAGAAGATTTCTTTGCAAATATATTGTAATCTTTGTGATTTCTGAATAATATATTAGGTGGCTTTTGGAGTGGGGTTTTTCTTTCGAAAGGGTTTTCCCTATGTAGATCACTGTGTTGTGGTATGCATGATATCTATGTTTATTTCTATTTAAGTTTCTGTAACTGTTAAAGATCTGTAAAGTTTTGCATTATCCTCCTCTCAAGATTAGTGTAGGAAGTTGTTCTACTACCTTAGCCTCCTTACAGGTGGTATCAGAGCCTGATCACCTTTGGTTTCAATTGTGGTTTGTTGGGTTTTTTGAACTAATCCAGATTTGAGTGGGAGCTTGTGTAGAAGACACTTTGTGATCTTGTTGCAGAAATTTTCAGATGGCAAGTTTATCAAGAAGAATAGAGGTGGATAAGTTTTCTAGAAATAATTTTGAAATGTGGAAGCTGAAGATGGAGGATCTGTTGATAGATCAAGATCTGTGGGATGCTATTGATGAGAAGGTTTCAAGGCCTACAAATCCTACTTTGGCTGCTCAATATGATGTTATGGAGTGTAAAGCCAAGGGTCTAATCAAATTGTGTTTAGCAGACTCTATTTTAATCAATGTCCATGAAGAGACCTCTGCACATAAGCTATAGAAGAAGCTTGGTGAGATCTATCAAGCTAAATCTTTAGTGAACAAGATTTTCTTGAGGAAAAATTTGTATTCCTTGAGAATAGAAGAGGGTGGACAAATTATAGACCACCTGGAAGCATACAATATGCTAGTGGCTCAATTGGCATCAGTTGGTGTAAAAATGGATGAGGAGGAGAAATGTCAGATACTTCTTTATTCTTTGCCTGATTTGTGGGATTCTCTTGTTATGTCTATTAGGAGTACTTCTATTATATTGAAGACTAAAGATGTGATTTCCTTTCTTTTTGAAGAGATGAGGAGGAAGGTATCCATCAGTGCCAAGGAGGCCCTAAATATTTGTGGAAGACCTAAGGAAAAAGGCAAGAAGAATGAGAAGCGTGATAAATCCAAGTCCAAGGAGAGATCCAAATCTCCTAGAAAGTCCAAAGTTGTTTGCTGGAATTACGGTAAGCTTGGACATATTCGTAAGAAATGCAAGAAGAAAACAAGAAGAAAAAGAAGGGATCTGATTATGATTATGAGTTTGAGAAAGAAGATGGTGATGCATTCATTGCATCTTTGGCAACTTGTGCAGGTAATGATGCATGGTTAATTGACTTAGGTGCATCTTTCCATATGACCTTTAATAGAGATTAGTTTTTTTATTATAAAAATTTAATGGAGGTAAGGTGTACTTGGGTGATGATTGTTATTTAAATATTGTTGGTTGTGGTAAAGTTAGAATCAAGTTTCCTAATGGTAGAATAAAAAGGATTAATGGTCTGTTGCATATCCCTGGATTAGCACGAAATTTGTTATCTATGAGAAAACTAATAGATGCAAGTGTGCAGGTAGTATTTTTTGATGCAAGATGCAAGATGGTTAGAGGTGGTATGGTGATTTCTAGAGGTGTCTGATATGGCATATTATATAATCTTGATGGATGCACTGTTGAGTGCAATAGTACTTCTATGAAAAGGAAGTATGTGGAAGAGGTGAGGGTTTCATCTTCAGCAGATGGTCATGGCTTTTGGGTACCCAAGGGTGCTCTTTCTTCTAAATAAAATTTACCTACAGAGAAAACTATGTTATGGCACTAGAGACTTGGCCACATTGGAGAAAAGGGTCTAAGGACCTTAACAAAATAAAAACCTTGTTGAAGGGTTGTTTGATTGTAATCTTGAGTTTGATTTCTGTGAGCATTGTATTTATGGGAAACAAAACCGCATTTAGTTTTACTCGAGTTCTCATAAATCTTGTGGTGTATTGGATCTTATTCATTCTGATGTGTTTGGTCCTGTAAATGTTCCTTCAATTGGAAAATCCACATATTATGTTTCATTTATTGATGACTATAGTAGAAGGACATGGGTATACTTTCTAAAGAGTAAATCTAAATTTTTTAGTCAATTTAAAGAATTTAAAGCAATGGTTGAGTTGTAGACTGGAAAAAAAAATGTTTGAGGACTGATAATGGTGGTGAATTCTTCTATAATGATTTTGATAGATTTTGTAAAGATTGTGATATTCATAGACAAAAGACAACTCTGTATTCTTCACAATAGAATGGAGTTGTAAAAAGAATGAACATGACACTGATGGAGAAGGCTAGGAGTATGTTGAGTGGTGTTGGTCTAGAACAAAGGTTTTGGGCTGAAGCTATTGCCATTACCTATTACCTGATTAATAGGTCTCCTACATCATCTCTTGTTGAGAAGATGCCTATAGAGGCATGGTCAAGTCACAAGCCTTCATTAAGAGATCTTAGGGTTTTTGGTTGCAAGGCATATGCACATGTGCTAAAGGAGAAGCAAACAAAGTTGGAGAATAAGGCTATAAAATGTATCTTCATCAGATATAGTTATGGTGTGAAAGGATACAAGCTTTGGGATCTTGTTGCACAGAAGGTAATGTATAGCAGTAGTGTTATTTTTAGAGAAACTAATCCTTCTTTTGTTACATTGCAACCATAGCAAAGTAAATAGGAAGATGTGATTCAATTTCCTTCTACACCTGAGAAAGTTGAATCAAGGCCCATGTATAGACAAGAAGTTGAGGAGAGCTCATCTAGCTTTGAATCTTCAGAAGAGGAAGAAGAACCTCCAACTCATCTTGTTCGTAGATCTACAAGGCATAGACAACCACCTGAAAGGTATTTACTTGATGATTGGAGATGTATTTTTTCTTTGAATATTAACATGGATGAACCCATATTTGTAGAAGAGGCATTAGGTATGAATGACATGTAGAATCATGGAAGATTGCTATGGATGAAGAAATGAAATCTTTAAAAAAGAATGATATATGGGATCTTGTACCTTGCCTGAAGGATGAAAACATGTTGGTTGCAAATGGGTGTTCAAGAAAAAGATTGGTTCAGGTGGAGGTATTGAGAAGTACAAAGCAAGGTTAGTTGCGAAACATTCCTCTCAAGTTGATGGTGTTGATTATGGTGAGGTATTTTATCTTGTTGCAAAAATGACATCCATTATATTTTTGCTTTCTATTGATACTGCTTATGATTTATAGGTTGAGAAAATGGATGTGAAAACTTCTTTCCTTCATGGTGACTTAGAGGAGGATATTTATATGACACAGCCAGAGCACTACATGGTGAAAGGTAAAGGTAATTTGGTTTGCAAATTGAATAAATCTTTGTGTGGCCTAAAACAAAATCCTAGGATGTGGTACCAAAAATTTGATACATATGTGTTGAGTTTGGGATTTGAACATTCTAAATCAGATCATTGTGTTTATTATAAAACTGATGGTGATCATTTTCTGTTTATTGCATTATATGTTGATGATGTGTTATTTATTGGTAAAGGGAAGGGTATGATTTCAAAACTAAAATCCCAAATTGCTGCTATATTTGAAATGAAAGACCTTGGTGTATCTAGACACATTCTTGGGATGGAAATTAGAAGAGATAGAGTGAACAAAAAGTTATGCCTTAGCCAAAGTAAGTATGTCAACTCAATTTTTATAGAGGTTTAACATGTAGGACTGTAGACCATTATGTGTTCCCTTTTTAGTTGGAACAAAGTTATCTATTTTAGATTGTCCAACATCTCCATCAGAGATGGAAGAGATGAGAAGAGTGTCTTACTAGAGTTTAGTTGGAAGTTTGATGTATTCTATGGTTTGTACTAGACCAGACATTGCCCAAGCAGTAGGAGTCCTTTCCAGATATATGTCTAATCCTAGTAGAGTTCATTGGGATGCAGTTAAAAGAGTCTTTAGATATTTGTGCGGTACCTCAGAGTATTCATTGTCTTATCATAGCAATTTGACTGAAGACAATATTTCCCTTGATATTCATGGTTATGTGGATTTAGACTGGGCAGGTAATATTGATAGTAGATGATCCACCAGTGCTTATGTGTTTAGTTTATTTGGTGGTACAATTAGCTGGATGAGTAAGCGATAGGCTATGGTTGCTTTGTCCACTACTGAAGCTGAGTATATGGTAGCTACTCATGCTTGCAAAGAAGCCATTTGGCTTAAGAGACTATGTTCAGATATTGAAATAAAACAAGGTGCAGTGATAATTTATTGCGACGGTCAGAGTTTAATCTGTCTAGCTAAGAACCTGACATTTCATGCCAGGACCAAGCACATTGATGTATAATATCATTTTGTTAGAGATATGGTCAAAGATGGCAGGGTGAAGCTAGTTAAGGTAGAGACTTTGATGAATGTTGTTGATTCTTTAACTAAGCGTGTGAACACAAAAAAGTTTAGATGGTGTTCAGAGACTATGGGCCTTTTGGCCCCTAGCAATTAAGAGATGATGTTTACTCCCTCTCGTTGCTCTTGCAAGGTGTTCAACAAGTGGGAGATCTTTTGGTAAAATGTGTCTCAACCTTGCAATTATATAAGGTTTATTGTTGATAGGATATATATATCTATATATATTTCCTAGTTACACCAATAGGTGTAATATACAATGGGAGCATGGGGTGGAGTGGGATGTGTGTTAACATTTTTTTGTTAACAAAAATTGTTAAATGACTGACATATATTAAATTAATGATATTGTAAATATGGACCATTCTTTGTTAGGTTTTAGATTTGATGGTAGATATTTTGTTGGCTTGTCTTTCCCTACAAGTAACCTTATTTTATGAGGTTGTTGTATTATGGCTACAATATCGTGATGTATTCTAAGAGTCTGATAGAGGTCATGTTGTCTCTAGATCTCTGCTGGGATACTCCTATGAGAAGCTTTCTCTACAAATATATTTTTGAATTGGATGTCATGTTGTATATCCACATCCGATTAGCTTATAGGATGGCCTAGAAATACTGAGAAACATAGGAAAACACACCGACGATTCTCTAGATCGCCATTAACGCAAAAGATAGTGATGGACCTCAAGGTAGCTCAAACAATGTTTGATTTTAATGTGCCAATACTAAAGGTGGATGAAGAAGATGAAACAGTGTATGTGAGTACCCCAAATTGATGAATTTTCTAGGGACACATTTGACTAAAGGCCCTCCTACATTAAAATCTTGTACCAAAGACATGGGCAGCCTTCTAGACTACGGTTTTCCAACATGCTAAGGATATTGGCATCCTCAAAATCTATAGGTTCTTTGACATGGACCATCTGCCAAATTTATTATAGTATGGGTGACCTAGGCAATTTGCCAAAATGTGTTGATTGGGTTTTCTCGCGTCCAGGGTTGCACAATGATCTGCAAAAAGCTATATAAGCATTTGAATGATGTATTTTTAAGGTTAGCTATTTCTTGGGCCATCACATGGACATGAGGGATTCATTTGCAAATTGGACCTTGTGTCTCTTCCAAGAGCTAGGTGGATTTGATGGGTTGTGCTCTCTTTTGAGCCTTTCATGTCTCTATTGCTAGTTTGACTATGAATGGAAGTCATTATTTTGTGTCTATATCTCTTTGTATTGAATCATTCCTTCTTTTTTAATGGCTTTTGGCCTTCATGATTAATATAATAGACTAATATTTTGCCTCTCTTTATACTTCTACACTATGTTTACCTAGAATCTATAGGCTTATTCTATGGATGAATAGTCCCTCCTATAGTTACAGTTTCTTATTCAAACCTCTATTAAAGTTTATATGTATGTGTGAATTCATATCAATATTTGAGATCATTGTTGTGTTATTTCAAGATCACCTAAACATTATAAATCTGGTGTATCACCTCCCTTTCATTTCGTCTCTCTTTCTTCCCTTTTCCCTTGGTGATTCATAGCATTAGGTTTAGTTATTTTTCTCTAACCTTTCAATTCAGAAGAGGAACTAGCCTTCTCTGGAGGTCTGATCTCAGTCACAAGGTCCCACACCTTGAGATCATCCCAATGTTTCACTGAATTTGTTAGAATTGCCAAAAGCTTCAACAACAGGGTGCAATAGTAAATAAGAGCAATAATGTAGAAATGCTATCTAACATGATGATAAATAAATGTAGCATTTGGTCTTATTTATGCATATTTCACCTATCTAAATTGCATTTATTTCCTACATAATAATACTATACTTCTATCTTTGAAATACAAGAGAAGTAAAAAGAGAGAACTAGGTATAGAGACCAAAAAGTGGACATTAGGTCAAAACAAGAGAATGAAAAGAAACAAGAAGAAAATATATAGTAGGATGAAATTGCACACTCTGGATGCTAGCTTGGCCATGCTAGAGTGTATCTAGACACAAAACGTCCATGGTGTACAAAAAAAGAATAGACAATAGAGAAGTTGAATGTCTACAAAACAACAAGTACATGACAATAGCAAAGATAATACTATAGGGAAAAATATAGAGAATGATTTGATCAGGGAAATTAATTAAAAACCATGTTAAATCAAATCAAACAACTAAAATTCAAGAGAAGAGAAGAACTTTTAAACCACCAAATGATGTTGAATTTGAAGAAAATAACTCAAGAAACCACTTGTGTATGGGGAAAAGGAAAATTAGATGATTGTTTGGGAGTTTTCCAAAATGGTCAAGCCCCTATTTTAGTCTTTTGACTTCCATAGGTAGTCAGTACAAAAAATAATTTGTTTGTGTAATCTTAATCATATGTGTATCTAGAACTAAGAACAATAATATATGTAAACAATAGTGGAAATAGTAGTGTGTCTAGAAAATGGAATTGATTATGTGATGCCAAGAGGAATGAAGAAACAAGTGAAATAAAGTTAAGATGCAAAAACACTTCCTACACTAATTTAAGAGGAGAGGTGAACATAAAATACAATCTCAAACAATTTATAGGGAAGAAACAACATAGTAAAATCATTCACCATATCACAATGATGTATCTTGGGAAAGCACTTTCAAAAGAAACTTAGCTTGAAACTTTGAAACAATGTATTAATCAATAACAATATCTATTACAATACAATATAGGCAAGGAACCTTCATAGGAGACAACACCAACATTTGGATCTAGAGTAATACTAATAGCATAACAACACCTCCAAAATACACTATGCAAACTTCATCCCAAGCAATCCAAAAATAAACAAACCAATATATGAAACCACCAAAGGGGAATCACAAAACCATGAGCTAATACCACCTAAAAGTGGTACTCATTTCCCAAGAAAAGTACTCATGCTAAATCTAGCATATTCCTTACATTTGTCAAAAATCTATCATAACATGTCAATTAATTTTTCCAACTTTAGTGCTTCGATTTGTCTTATCCAAACCCTTCAAAGATACTTTATTACATTCATAATGATGTCATAGGTTGGTGAATTCTTAGTCAACATGTGTAACTCCCTTCTTATATGTCTTTTATGGATCATAGATGCCCTTACATTTATAGTATGGTGGGTCTAACTTATGGAGGCCATAACTTTTGATCAAGGAAGTTGATTGAGTCTTTTTTTTTTAAATTGAAGATCTCAGAGACCTCCACATCAGTGTAACATTCTTTTAGGTAATTAAAATTCATTTCAATAATTTATGGACCAAAAATGACCTCTATAGTTTAGAAATTTTGCTTTAGTGTTCTCAACATTAAAATGCAAGGTTGAGACACCTTTTGTAAGATTCTCCCTCTTTTTGAACACTTTGTAAGAGCCAAAGTACTATCAACTAAGTGCTAGGGGCTGAGAGGCCCATAGTCTTGTAGCACCACCTGAACTTCTATGTGCTCATTGACTTCATTAATCTATTTGCAACACTCTTCAAACTATTAACGTTTTCCAACATCAACCTTTTGTCCTCTACCATGTCTCAAAAAATGGTACTAGACATTAATATGCTTTGTTTGTGCTTGAAAGGTTAGGTTTGCTACCAAACAGATGATACTGACTATTCACGATGAACTCTAATAGATATCTACTTAGCCCCACATTTTAACGTAGTCTCAAAAGTTAATTAGCCTCCTTACTGGCATTAATTTATTTTATGTACTCTACCTTTGTTGTGAATAAAGCAACTGCAACATATTGCTAACTCATTGAACTCACTACTCCACCAAATAAGATAAACTTGTAGCCACTAGTAGACCTTTTGGTGTCAATACTCTCTGTCCAATTTGAATACACATAACCATGAGTATCCACTAAGTGCTAGTCCTCTAAAATAGCCCCATGATAGCATATGGAGTACTTATAAGTACCCCTCAAATACTTAATTATCCTCTTAACTACAACCTAACATTCTCATCCAAGATTAGCCATGTAATGACTCAAGACTCCCATTGCTTAGGCAATGTTTGGTTGGGTGTAGACCATTACATACACAAATCTCTCAAATGCACTAGCATATGGCACTAACCTCTTCTACCTCATGTCTATGGGTGTTGAAGGACACCATTAAGTAATAGCTTAGTTCATACAGAGATAGGAACATTAATTGGTTTACTGTCAACAATATTAAAACACTGCAAAATAGATTCAACATTAGTTCCTTTGTTCAAATGAAAGATTTATATTAACCTTATCCCATATAATTTTCATCCCAAGGATTTACTTAGTAGCCCCTAAGTCTTTCCTTTCAAACTATAAAGAACGGTAAGATTTACCTACACATTTCCTCATCATTACTAAATAACATTGTGTCATTGACATACAAAATGATAATGATAAAATGATCACCACTTTATTTATAATAGACAATGATTTAACCTAGACTTGACGAAACCCAAACCCAAACATATAAATCAAACCTTTTATACTATATTTCTAGGAGACCATTTTAAACCATAGAAGGGTTCCTTTGACTAGCAAACCATGTTTTCTTTACCTTTTTTAATGTAGTGCTCTGGATGTGACATGTAAATCTCCTCCTCTAGATCACCATGCATGATGATTGTTTTCACATCTACTTGTCCATCCGCAAGACCAAAAGAAATAACACTAGTTAATAACATTATGATAAATGTCAACTCTGCAATAGGAGAGAAAATTTCACTAAAATCTATTTCCTCAACCTTTAGCAACCAACTATGCTTTATAGTTATTAATGTTACCATCAAATCATAGCTTCTTTTTGAACACCTATTTGCAAGCAATGTGTTTTTTCCATTAGGTAGCTATATCTGAAAGCCCCATGTATCATTCTTCGTTAGTGCAACCATCTCATCATCTATGGCTGATTTTCAAGACTCACATTATCAATTTCCATTGTCTCTTTAATTGTTATGGGCTCATCAGTATTAGTCAACAAAGCAAATATACATCTAAAATTAGGTGGGCTATACCTTTGTAGTTACCTCTTTTATCAAGTGGACCTCCTTAAAAGTCAAGGTGGAGGTTTTACTTTTTTCAACTCTTCGATCTCTCTGTACTATCCTCCTCATCTAGTCCAACCTAAATCTTCGGTTCATCATTTGGTACAATATTCTCATTCTTAAGTTATTGCATAATTGACCTTCCATTCTTCTTTTGTTGCTCAACTATAGAAGAATGTTTGATCTCCCCAAAGATTGGATTTTGACTATACAAAACCTTCTTGGTCATAGGATCCCAAAGCTTGTACTCTTTTATACAAATGGAATAGATAATGAAGATAAATTTAACAACCTTGTTATCTAACTTTCATTTCTTCTCCTTATGCACATGAACATACATGCCTAACAACCAAATGCATAAAGATGTTGAAATGAGGATTTCTTTCCCATCCAAATTACCATGGGGGTTTTTACCCACAAGAACTGATGTAGGAGACCTATTGATTAGGTAACATGTAGTAGCAATCACTCTTGCCTATAACTTCTTTTCGAGGCCAAACCCACCGAGTATACTCCTAGCCCTCTCCATCAACATCTTGTTTATGTGTTTTCCAACTCCATTTTGTTGAGGAGCGTATAGAGTTGTCTTATCCCATTTTATACTAGTCTCCTTACAAAATCTATCAAACTTTGTAGAACAATAGTCACCACTATTGTCAGTTCTCAAAACATTAATCTTTCTACCATTTTGGTTTTCCAAGAGAGCTTTAAACTCTTTAAACTAACTAAAAATCTTGATTTACTTATGAGAAAACATACCCATGTGTCTAACTCCATTATTAACCAATAAATTGATGCAGAAGGAGCATGCACTCAACTCAACGAACCAACAGATCCTTTATCAAACAACTTAATGGTTATAATGTGTTACATTTAAATATGTCAAATTAGGGAATCATATTCTTCTTGGATGGCACCTATATTGTATGTACAATCAAGGATTTACAAGTCTATCCTAGAGGTTGTGCATATAAACAAACTATAGGAAAGAAAACAAATTCTATTTTGTAAACTCTAATGAAGAACAGTTCCTACGAGTAGGTAATTTTATTAAGAAATATCCAACATTTATTCAATACAGTTGTAAACACATACTTGTTCAACTATCTAAGGTAACTTCTTGTGAAATGACTAATCACAGTAGAAAACAATCTAAATACTAAATCAGTGATCACCTTTATTATTATCCAATTCAACGAATCATGACAATCAACAAACTATTAACACTATAAACTAATAAGAGAACTACAGTTACCTCAAGTGGCCCTTGCTTGAGTGACTATAACCTCATAGAATCTAAATCAAATCTTTAACTGTATCAATCACTCATTGACTGAATCTATCACTCTTTATTGAATTCTAGAAAATGTAATACAAACTAACAACAAAAAGTATTGATAACAAAATTCTCTAGATCTTTATCATATACAAAATCTATCATATATAGACATGATCTGAATCTCCTAATTTTTTTGAACTTCTAAACAAATTCTATCATACACATGTTGATTCTTCCCACAAACATAGGAAGAAGACTTATTCCTTGTCTAAGAAAAACATAAGTACGAAAAAGACTATACAAAGATAATTTGAATATCACAGTCCTACTATGATTCTTCTTATTCACTATAATGAAGGCAGAGATAAATGAGAACTCACATAATAGAGCATCATTGGATAATTATGAACCATGATCTATTGATGATAAAATCATCGAGGAGTGCAATGAGTTATGGTGAAACCATGACCACATAATTTGAGTTCTTTCTCCTTTGGTTGTGGGTTGTTGCATTCTCAATTGTAGATAAACACCTCCTTTGTTGTGGGTTGGTAGATAACCTTTGCTATGGGTAACTATTTCCTTGTTGTATAGGGGTTAGTTTCTCTATATAGTATTTACACATCATAAACTACCATAATTAATAGAAATTACTATCATATTCTATAAACCATCATTAACACACACAATCATCCATCAACATATTATATACTATTCTTAATGCTTCAAGACTTAAAAGGTAATCATAAGGAATGGATAATTTCTTGAAATTTTTGGAAATGTCTTTGAGAAGTATAAACTAAAACAAGAAAATTAGAACAAATTGAAGTATCATCACCATGTCCTTCTACAATAAGCATCAATAAATGATACATAATACAAAGGTTTTGACAAGGAAGGAACATCTATAGGATCAAATACATCATAATGAATAAGATCTAACAACCCAAATGATTTGTAAGAACTAAAGTAAAAATTTAAATACAGTTATACTTTCCATAATATAATATTCATAAAAAATAAACTTAAGAGAACAATTAACTAGCCCCTCTACATGATTTTTATTTTTGAATGTTTGTGGACCTTTCTCACTAATATTGTTAGGAAATATTAGTGCATGGCATAGAATAATGTAATAAACATTAAATTAACATCTAATGTTAATTTATTAGTTATGAGTTAGTTGGTAGTTAGTGGTTTGGGTAGTTAATAAGTTGAATGGTTTTATAAAGCCATAGAATGTAATCATTTATGTGTTGAAGATGAATGGTTGATTGGTATGTTAGAGCTTTTGACTCTCTTTGTGTGTCATATTTTCAATGTGGTATCAGAGCAGGTGTCTTGGATCTCTCTGGTCACCCTCCATTTGCTTCTTTTATTCTCCAAAGCAGTGCTCAATGATGATGTAGTGAGGACCACATGAAAATGTCATTGTTTTCTGCCCACCATTCTTGCATTTTGTCAACAGAGGAGCAGTGTAGACCATGTACAAATCTGTTGGCTTCATCATTCATATGAATTTTTTCAATAGAGGTGCAGTGCGAACCACATGCAAATCTGTGGCATTCATCATCCATTTGCATTTGGTTTCTCTTCTTTCTCCATCTTGTTCCTTCATTTGGTTTCTCTCTTCTCTCTCCATGATGTTCACTCTTTTCATAGTTTTCACTCCATTTTATTCATTTCATATCAAAAAATTAGAAAAATTTAAAAATTTATACATTCAAAGTTGGAGAAATCTTTGGTGTTGGTTAAATTTGTTTTATATCAGTCTCACTAAAACAACAATATATTTGTCATTATTTAACAAAATTTAAAAATTTAAAATGTTATGGAAATTTGTTAAAGAGGAGAATAAAACCCAGAAAGTGTTTGAGAATGCTAGTAATATTTAATGAGAACTTTGATGCAAAAGATAGAGGTGAAATTGTATTATTTTTTCAACATCGTGTAAATGGAGAAATAAGGATTTTGAAGTCATAAGGGTGTAATAGATTTTTTATTTACACATTGTAATTTGGTGCATTATTGGTAGAAACTGACATCCAAAGAAATTCTTTCATTGAAGGGGAGGAAATATGAGACATGCCAATTGTCGATATTGTGCAACATCAAAATAAAGTTCCTATGTCAGCACTAAAGGGGGTGTTAGGAAATATTAGTGCATGACATAGAATAATGTAATAAATAATAAATTAACATCTAATGTTAATTTATTAGATGTTAGTTGTTAGTTAGTTATTAGTTATGAGTTAGTTTTGATTAATATGGTCAAACAGGTTTTGAAGGGGACCCCGAAACCCTTTACAAAAGGAAACAAACAAAAAGCAATAAGCCAACCGACAACCAACTAAAAGCTACCATAATTAATAAAGCATAGAAATTGTAGCAAAAAAGACAACAGACCAAACTAAAGTAGTTCATTTTCTTGAGTGTCTCAGCTGCCTCTAATTCCTGTTCATAAAATAACTCGTGTATTTTGGCAAAGTCAATCAGCTCCTTTTTTTAGCTTCAAACTCCTTCTTTTTACTCCCCCTTGTGCGGGTTGAGGGTCCACTAGAGTCTTCAGTAGCCACTTGTTTACTTGTGTTTTTAGTGCCATCACCCTTGTCCTGAACACTCAGTTCTTCAACATTCATGAAATCCTCAGCTCTAAAATCCTTGAACTGCTCTTTCCTAAGCTCTTTTAGCTTCTCAGTAAGCACTCTCATCCCATTAAGGCTATTCTATATGGTAAGTTTGCTAATGTTCATGATTTTTTCTAAATTGTTGTTCACGTCCATGATTTTCTCCTCCAGGTATTGGATCCTATTGTTAAAATCTTCTCTCAACCTGCTCAGTTCATGGTCCATTTCCTCCATTTTAAGAATAGCCTCCCAGTTTTTGAAAATTAAAGTGTCCTATTCAGCAGTAGTGTTGTTACCTCTCCCCAAGCTTTCCTGCATTAGTTGGAGCTTGATATTGATTCTATTAATTTCAAGGAGGAACCATTTTGTCATTTTATGATGCGAATTAACAACATTCTTAACTAGTTCAAACACCTCCTCAACCTGGTCTCTATTTTTTGCCTGGGCCAGTAGGTCATCAAATTCCTCAGGAAGGTTGCTCAAAGGATCATTGATCTCAAGAAATTTGAGGCCAAATCTAGGGTCAGGGATTTGTATTGTCTTGCCCTAGGTTTCCATCACACTCTCAACTCCCTTCTTAGATGGTTTATCTCATTTCCCCTGCTTCAGTATGGTCCCTTATTTTTGAGAGACAAAACCAGTACCTGGAACAACCCCCTCATCATCACTTTCTTTCTCAATAGGTTTCTTGTCTTTCTTCACAAGAGTGGGGATTTTCCTTCTTAGTGGTGTTGCCTTCTTGTCTATTATCTCCTTGACAGATGTATCTAAATCATCACCCGTGTTAAACCTATCAGACCAAGAGATGTTAACTTCCCTTTTTTGAGTTCTTCTCCTCTTTTTTGAGGACTCTACTTCACTTTGCTCCTCTTCATCTTCCATTCTCCACTCCTCATCATCCGAGTGGGTCTCCTCCTCACTTGACACCACATATCCCTTTTTCTTAGCACTGTATTTTTATTTTAGCCCTTTTTTAAGAGTGTTACTCTTCATGTATTCCATGATAAACAAAATTAGACTCATGCAGAATAGGGAGCTTAGGGTTTTTGTTTTTTTCTTTTATACCAAACTCTAGAGAAGAAAGAAAGTAGAAGGGGAAACAAACAAACATACCATGGCGGAAGTGATTGAGCAGGTTGAAGTGGTAGTTGTAAATGGCAATGTACCTCCCATCTAGTGTAACATATCTCATAATCACTTCGGCCACCTCAGCCCAGATGGTTTTGATGGAGAGATGGTTATACCCGCCTGACTACATCTTAACCAGCTTGTCCCTTTCATTGCCTTTGAAGAAATTGTTTAGGGCTTCATCACTTCATTTCCTCTCACGGAAGAATTTCTTCCCTCCGGTGGATAGCCCTATAACTATGGCAATAAGGTCCTCAGTGATGGATAATTCTCATCCATACACTATGACCTTTTTATTCTTGTAGCCTTTGACAAACAGAGCAGTCACATTAGGGTGAGCTCCATGAAGTTTTTCTATAAACAGAGTGAACCCCCCAGCCTCCATGATATTCCAGACCTTTTGTTTCTGCCTGGTCCCCTCGCAAGATGATGGTTCAACCATGTTCCTATCTCCCCCCATGCTAGAATTCTGATTCTTGATAAAACCACACTCTCTACAGATCGAAACAAAGACAAGAATGAGAAGCAAAACAAACTTGTTTTTCCAACCCATAATCCGTGTGAGTTGATTTATCTAGAGAGAAGAGGCCTTTGAACAAGCCTTTGAACCCATCGAGATCATGATGATCTCTTTAATGAATCTCGAGCTTCATACCTTGGGAACAATCATTAGAAATCAACTCTTTAATATTTCTTGGGATTAAATTCATGTCATCCCATATGCATTTAGAATGGCTATTAACCCCTAGGATTGGGTTAATAGTTAATAAGTTGAATTAATAAGTTGGGGTTAACAGTTAATAGGTTGGTAGTTAGTGGTTTGGGTAGTTAATACTTTGAATGGATTTATGAAGCCATAGAATGTAATCATTTGTGTGTTGAAGATGGATGCCTGAATTGTTGATGTGGTTGAGCCTTTGGCTCTTTTCTTCATGTGTTGTATTTTCAATAAATATGGCCCATGTGTCAATTCCATAATATTGTCTTCTTGGTAGGTAAATTAATCTCTATGGTAAGAGCATGCTTAGATACCTAGAATGCACAACCTATTGCAAGGTGTGTGCCCTTGGTCTCCTTGTGCCATGCAACACAATGCTTGGGTTCATGACAAGGCTTAATCACCTCCCATGGGTTCATTAACTCTAGCAGTTGTATCAGGCATTAAGAGGTTGATCTTTTGGTGCAATGACAATTGTCTTGCTAACAATTGGTATCAGAACCTAGGTCACGGGTTTGAACCCATCGCTTGCACTAGGGGGGGACTGTTGCAAGGTGTGTGCCCTTGGTCTCCTTGTGTATTGTAGCATAGCGCTTGGGTTCATGACAAGGCTTAACCGCCTCCCGTGGATTCAATAACTCTGGCGGTTGTATTAGGCATTAACAGGTCAATCTTTTGGTGTAACAAAAACCATCTTGCTAACACAACCATCATAATTGAATACAATAGATCTTTTCATTGCAAGTTCCAATGATTGAGGTGTAGACTATGTAGATATCTTCACCATACATACTAAAGAACTATTACATGATATGTAAGTGCATGCATCAAGTTGAAAGAGAGTACCGACTCAAACCCCTTTCACAAGCACCATAGCTCCTCAACCCATCTTACAATTTTCAACATCAAAGGCTTGCATCATTCATTTTACTCAGATAACAAGCTTAGTCTTAAACCAAGGATGTGCAAGACTCCACTAATCCCTTTGATCCTCCCATCAGAGAATTAAATATTGACTCTCCCACAATCAATTATGTTAAAATATGAGTTGTCACCAAGGTATACCTTCCTACCATTGTATTTCTTATAATCTAAAAATCACTCTTGAAGGGGAATCATGTGGAAAGAATCTTTGGAGTCTATCATCCATGCATCCTCACATGTGTGCATTACCAAGGCTATGAAAAAAGCATCTCTAATACAAGACAAAAAATAAGAGGGATATTAGAAAAACTAACCCCTTAATAGCAAAACACTAGGCAACCTTTCTCATTCAAAACTTGGTTGGTCTTGACCCAAGAAGTTATTTACAGAGAGCAAAGAGTAAACATATGAGGCACATGCTAAAGAAAAATGCAAACTATGATGCTCCAATGCATGAACTAGTATAGGTGAATAGTCCCTCAAGATATCATACAAGCTGATTGACTGCCCATTCTTTCCCAAGTCAACTCCTAAGTTCACATATTTTGGTCCTTAAGAATCAACTCTTAGTAGTAATCAATAAGGTTTCATTATTGCATAGATCTTTTTCATAGCTGGAATAGCATAGAAAATCTTATAAAAGTGATATATTGACACAAAGAAATGCAATAAATAAGCAACTATATAAGCTCTCTCATACCTGAATCAAAGATTATCACATTAGAGGTAAGTTAAGTGAGCAAAAATTACTATTCAAAATCCAATCCCTAAGCCCCAGAATGATTAGTTGTTCATATCTAAAACTACAAAAGAGGAGGTGAAGTGGTGGTTCCATAATGTTAGGAAAAAGGTGTTGTACACCTTTCACAAGTAATGAATTATTTTAATTATGTAAAATAAATATTTATTTGTGATGCATCTAGGAGATGTGTTTAGCCACGCTAAATATTTATTTGGGTTCACTTGTAAAGTAGTATTGTAACATTGGTCAGATATTTTATGTGTGGGAGACATAGAATAAATAACTAATATTGGAGAAACTTAGTACCAAAAAGTAAATGAGGGGGTCATTGGTTTTGTGCTTTCATGGTTTTAAGACACATGGTTTTTCCAATACCACAAGTTTTATTTGTGTGAGCAAGGAGGATGCTTGCAAAGGTTATGGAATTTGGTTTTACACATTCTAGTTGCATTTGCTTGAAAGTTTATAAATCCTATTGAAAAAATCTAGTTTGTGCATATCTTACAATCATTGCATTCCATAAGATGGCATCTCTTTGAGGCATCATGTCAAATAGTTTGCATGCCTTGTCTATGCTTCCACACTTTGCATACATGTCTACAAGGGTAGCTGCAAAAACAACATGTGACAAAATTCTTATATCCTTTATGCTTTGATGGTTGTCCACACCTTGTTCGGAAGATCCCATTTTGGCATAGGCAATGAGGATATTGGATAAGGTTGTGGAATTTGGCTTGACACCCACCAATTACATTTGCTTGAAAATTTCTTTAAAGCCCTATCAAAAAATCCATCTTGTGCATATCTTGCAATCATTGCATTCCATGAGACAACATTCCTTTGAGGCATCATGTCAAACAGTTCGTGTGCATTGTCTATGCTTCCACACAAGTTGCATACATGTGTACAAGGGCAGTTGCAAATACTGTTGGAATTAATCTAGACAACTAAGAGGGGGGTGAATCCGTTGTCCCACAATTATTAATCTTTTCTTCTTTTAATCTTCTTTAACAACTTTCAATCAGATAAACATTAAAGGATGAATCAATAACACAAGAGCATAAATAAATTGAGCACACATAACACCATAATTTTTTTACGTGGAAACTCAGTTAAGGGAAAACCATGGTGGGGTTAACCCACAAGATTTGTACCCTATTAAAAGTACTTAAAAGAAAATAGAAGGCACATGCCTTCGGGCTCACTGCTCAAGAGAGGCTCACTGCCTATAGAGTTTATGTTTAATACAGAAAGAATTAACTGATAAATAGCATCTACTTCATGCCTGGTTCAGTTTCTTTGAATGCTCACAAAACTTCTGCTCTGCCCCAGATACTTCTTCTCTAATTCTTCATCCTAAACATATCTTGTTCTTCTGCTTCTCCTCTACTCTACTCTACCTTTGATCCTTTCTTTGGATTTTATTTATTTTGCACAAGGATAATTTTCCACACCTCAACTACACACTTTTATATACTTCATCAACCTTGGAATAAACATCAAGGTCAGCACTACAAACATCTTGACTTAATGCAAATCATCAAGTTGTTAACCAAACATAATTGGTACTCAAATCTTCCTCAATCAACATGCCACACTTCATAAAATTATTCTTGGATCATCCGCAATACACTTAAAACATTTAGTCGGCCAAGATTGGGAAGAACAGCAACACCAAGAAATCTTCAATATTGAGCTCAAACTTTAATGTGAACCTCCAACACGGTAGCCACATGATCCAGAGATCTCCACAAGCACATTGAATTTAACAAAAGCATCCACACTCTTCCAAATCATCAGGATCACTTGCATCTTCATCTGGAACCTTAAGAACATTGTTTGTCATAACTGTCACACTAGAAAGATTGCTTGCGGACCTCCAAACCATGAACCACTTGAATGGATGATACACACTGATTTCCCAAACATGCCTCTCGATCCGCAGATCATCATTTTACACATCCAGAACAATCCGGACTTCTTTCCTGTCACTCTGTCTCTTCTAAACACTGTGAAACCATTTCTTTTTAGATGGTCATAACTTCTTAAAATCTTCATGCAAACCCTTCAAATCTTAACTAGAGCTTCTTTAGACAATCCTCTACTCAACCATATGGTCCACATACATTGTTCTTTATTAATTTTCTCAATATTCTCAACATTCCAATCTTCTAAATAGGCAACAAAATAGGATACAGTTGACACCAATGGCAACAAGGATATGTTGGCATCAATGACAACACCGATTAGTCACATATTTGCAACAAATACAACATATGACAAAATTCCTATATCCTTTATTCTTTGATGGTTGTCCATACCCTGTTCTAAAGATCCTGATTTGGCACAGAAAGGGAGGATGATTGCAAAGGTTATGTAATTTGGTTTTACACGTACCAATTGCATTTGCTTGAAATTTTATAAAGCCTTTTCAAAAAATCCATTTTGTGCATATCTTGCAATCATTGCATTCCATGAGATGGCATCTCTTTGAGGCATCATGTCAAACAGTTCACACACCTTGTCTATGCTTCCACACTTTGCATACATGTCTACAAGGGCAGCTACAAATACAACATCTGACAAAATTCCTATATCCTTTATGCTTTGATGGTTGTCCACACCTTCGTTTCGGAGATCCCATTTTGGCATAGGCAAGGAGGATGTTGGATGAGGTTGTAGAATTTGTCTTGACACCTGCCAATTGCATTTTCTTGAAAGTTTCTTTAAAGCCTTATCAAAAAATCCATTTTGTGCATATCTTGCAATCATTGCATTCCATGAGACAACATTGCTTTGAGGCATCATGTCAAACAATTCACATGCATTATCTATGCTTCCACACAAGTTGCATACATGTGTACAAGGGTAGTTGCAAATACAACATCTAACAAAATTCCTATATCCTTTATTCTTTGATGGTTGTCCATACCCTATTCCAAAGATCCTAATTTGGTATAGGCAGGGAGGATACTTGCAAAGGTTATGAAAGTTGGTTTTACACATGCCAATTGAATTTGCTTGAAAGTTTCTAAAGCCTTTTCAAAAAATCCATTTTGTGTATATCTTGCAATCATTGCATTCCATGAGATAGCATCTCTTTGAGGCATCATGTCAAATAGTTCATGTACCTTGTCTATGCTTCCACACTTTGCATACATGTCTACAAGGGCAGCTGCAAATACAACATCTAACAAAATTCTTATATCCTTAATGCTTTGATGGCTATCCACACCCTGTTTCAAAGATCCCATTTTGGCATAGGAAAGGAGGATGTTGGATAAGGTTGTGGAATTTGGCTTGACACCCGCCAATTGCATTTTCTTGAAAGTTTCTTTAAAGCCTTATCAAAAATCCATTTTTAGCATATCTTGCAATCATTGCAGCCCATGAGACATCATTCCTTTGAGGCATCATGTCAAACAATTTACGTGCATTGTTTATGCTTCCACACAAGTTGCGTACATGTCTACAAGGGTAGTTGTAAATACAACATCTAACAAAATTCCTATATCATTTAATCTTTGATGGATGTCCATACCCTGTTCCAAACGTCCTAATTTGGCACAGGCAAGCAGGATGCTTGCAAAGGTTATGGAATTTGGTTTTACATGTGCCAATTGCATTTGCTTGAAAGTTTCTAAAGCCTTTTCAAAAAATTCATTTTGTGCATATCTTGCAATCATTGCATTCCATGAGATGGCATCTCATTGAGGCATCATGTCAAACATTTCACATGCCTTGTCTATGCTTCCACACTTTGTATACGTGTCTACAAGGGTAGCTACAAATATAACTTCTGACAAAATTCCTATATCCTTTATGCTTTGATGGTTGTCCACACTGTTGATGTGTTTTCCTTGCACATACAACGCAGAATAAAATACTGGTGTAGTCTATCCTCTCTTGAACAAAATCCCTCAAATGCTAAGCTAAGTGATTAGATGAGTAGACTCCAAGGTTCTTGATTAGTTACTTTTTGTGTTGTGACTTGGGATAACTTAGCAGTAGGATGTGAATTACTGTTTGACACAAAGGGACTTACGTAAATGCTCAACAATAGGAAACTTGTTTCTCTTGGATAACATGTAACACAGCTGCTTTGAAGGTCTACCAATTCAATAACTTAAGATATGACAATGGAAGCTCTTGAATCTAAATCTAACAAGATTTTAAAGAAAATGCAAAAGGAAAATAAGTTTAGAAGGCTCTAATCTAAATGCAAGCAATCACCACTGATTCACCGGAATCTCAACCACACTTTGCTTCGCCATAAGGAAACAACTACACAAAAGTGGTGCTATCTTCTAAGGGTAAAGTAAGATTTTTAGATTAAGCTCAGATGATGTTCAGACTAACCATGCACTACAACCTGCCATCGACAAATTATAAATGGTATGAACTATGGAGACACCAAACATGAATCAGCAACAACAACTTCCATAAAACATAAAACTAAATTGCTGAAAACAAACTAAATAGATCTTATTCTATGAGTGAACACTTAGAAACCATGCATTCATTTGAAACAACACAAATCACCATGAAAATTTCAGCAATGAATTTGTATTTATTTCAGCAGAGTCTTGAGCAACAATTTCTCAGAGCATCCCCCCTTTACAAATGAGAGAAAAAATGGGTTTATATAGGCCCCAAAACCCAATGGATGGCCAAGATTAAAACTTTAAATTGAGGGTCCATATCATGCCACACAGGCAAGTGGTTACAAATTTTACTAAAATTAGACCTTGCATTAATGATGCACCAACCAAGTGGAATACCCTCATTTATGACCTTTCCTTTTCACGGTAAACTCCACAAATCTAGCGATGACACGTGTAACCTCCTCCATAGGTACACTTGGCAGAGTCTGAATGGTGCCCTCTACGATTTGCAGCGCCTCTGTAGATTTGACAACTGTCATTTCCCAACTAGCCATGGATGTCTGAAACGTGCCCATGAAAGTGGAAAGCGTGCAAATTTCATCCAACAACTCCCCGAAACAGCCTGTGTATGCCGAAAATACTTTGCATGCATCTTGTCTTTCAACAAGTATTCATCAATCTCTCCATTAGAATCAACTACCCTGTTTACGAAAACAAGTATTTTGTTTTGCATTTCCCGAAGTACCTCTCTTGCTTGAGTGCAATCACCTTCAACCTTTCCCAAAACTTGCTCCTTTATGCTGAGTGCACAGTACCAAGAATGGAAATTATATGTTAGCCCCTGCTCAATCACCCCTTCATCCAATAATGTGGCACTTGGAGTATAAATCAGCCTTTTCAACTGAGGCATAACTTCTTCCCTTACATTTCTGAATTGTGCACAAGTAATTAGAATATTCTGAACTCTGTCAAATGTTGAAGTAGCTTCCTTGTACAGCTTCACAATCTCATCCATGAACCTATCAGCCTTGATCTTGAAATTTGCTGCCCAGTCCTGCAATATTCGAGAAGAGGACCTCATTTCTTCCAAATGAACCACAGACTCCTGCGAGAGCAATGCCGGTGGTGCAACCATCACTTCAGCTTGGCTTAGTGGCCTCATTAATTGCTGAATATAATGCTGAAATGCCAAGTTATCCTTCTCTAACTGAATCCTCTGTTCTTGTTCCTTCTGTAGCCTTTCTTTGATGACAGCAACTGAATCTTCCAACTCTTCTATCTCCTGCTCTACTGTGGTTGGTCCCAAATCAAAAGTATTGATGTCATATGCACTTGGAACGCCATCATCTGCCTCTTTGCTGATTCTTGGGACAGCAATATGCACTTGCCTTGACCCCGAGCTGCCTCTTGTGATCTTTGAGAATTTAGTAATTTCCTGCTTTCCATTGTCAGTTTTGGCCCTGCTCAACAAGTCTTCTAAACTTAGTATGGGTTCCCTTTCAATAACAGACTTTTCCTTGACTCGATCTCTTAACCACTCAGGCAGATTGGACAGGTCTTCCTGACTTTCTTCTTGAACTCCCTTATGCTGAACAGTGGGAAGAGCCTCCTCATCAAACTCATACAACTCTTTGTCACCTTGATTTTCAGCTTCTGTTTCTATCATGACCACTTCTTGCTCCTTAGCTGATTTTGACACTACTTCACCAATTTGATTACCTTGTTTGTTTCCCTGATCATCTTGGATTTTCAAGGATGTCTGCTCATCAGGTCTCACTTCATCTTCATCGATATTTATTATATTGTTACCCTCCATATTTATTATATTGTTACCCTCCTGTCTTGAAAATGCACTAGCTGCCTCCTGATCATTAGTCTTTGCCTTCTTACTTGGCTGAATATCCCCATGTGGACCATCATCTTCACCCTCTGAGCCATTGGAATTATTGGATGACCCACCACTTGAAGCATCCTTGGACTGATGTACACTAACCCCTCCCATCAAGTTGTAAGTCAATTGGACATTCTTCTCCTAGAGCCTACGAATCTGGAAGTCCACATACTTTCTTGTATGCGATATGATTGGCATCATCAAATCATCATTGCATGTGGCCTCCTGCTCAGACCAATTGATGGTGAAGGGCCTATCTCTCTTCTCTTCATACGAACTTTGTGAAAGTCTTTTGTGATTCTCCTCAAGTTGATCCGGAATGTTGATCACTCTTGTTGATCTGACCAAGTCCAAAGACAATCGGTAGCAACTCTTCTTTATTATTTCTATATCATCATATGTATCTATCCAATGATCCTCGAGCTGTGGTTTGTGCTCATATTTGCTCCCAAATTTCTGCCTGACCATTCCAAATGGATCGAAGTTACTGCGTGCATCATTGTGGCATACCAAGTTGTAAGCCTGCAACTCTATCTCTGAATTTTCAGTGGCTTGTAAGGACATGCAAGTCTCAAGCCTCCCGATGCTGATTGGAAACTTTGTTGTAGTCTTTTTCCTCTTTCTCTAGACCTTGTCAAATGCAACCAGCTGTCGTGTTACTTCCAACAACACCATTCTGTCAGTGGGGTACCTAGGCAATCTGTAAGGCAGTGATGAGAAGCCCTCTACACGGATGTATGTGAACCTTGGAAACTGAATAAACCATTTTCCGTATTTTGCGATGAAGCTCATGGCCTCCTTCGACAATCTCCTGCATGTGCTACCTTGTAACAATCTAACAATATGCATGGAAAAGGCATCATTAAACCTTCTGTAATGGGATATAGCCTGTAAGTGCAGCTGAGGATAGCAATCATAAACCTTGAACTGTCCTTCTCCATTTCCAACTCTCCCCTTGCAGTTCAATCCTAGATATCTCTCGTTTCTGGCAAGCATATACATAATATATGAGCTCATGTAAAATGTTTTCGTTTCCTGTAAACCTTTCAATTGATCATCAATGTTGCTGCTGATCATTTCAGCCCAATCTATCATTCTTTTTCCACTTATAATTTCTTCAATGAAGAAGAACATCCAGGGCTCGAAATTTGCCGATTGTGGGCAGCCCATGATGCGGTTCAAAAACACAACCATATAGTTGATTTCTTGATGAAAGTCAGACTTGTGAAGCTTTTTACGTACCTTACTCACATGTGGCCTTGGTTGCACCAACCAACTATTGTTTATTACCTCCATACATTTCTCAGGTCCCGCCAAATAAAGTTGCAAAGCAGACTCCTTGTCGCAGAATGTAGTAGTTTTGTATGAGGGGATGTCAAAAGCTTCCGCGATCGCCTCATTTCTCAGATAAGCAAGTACTTTTCCCTCTCTAGTCATAATACATCTCTTTTCATGATTATAATGCTTGGCGCATTCTAACATCAGTTCTGGACACAGCATTGTTGGCAGGAAACAAGCAGCTTGCACAATCCCGTTCTTCAACATTCGTCTGACTAGATCCGATGGATTGGGTTTGTGTAAATTTTTCCGAATCTCTTGCATATTGGTCTTCCCCAGATTGGTGTCACAGAGGTTTCGCCACTTCGAAGTGACCTTTGTCTCTGGCCACGTTCCCTTCATGTCGCTCCTCATCAATGCTTGTCTGTCCTTTGCACTCATCCTTCACCTGCACAACCGCCTTATGTCAAAATCCTGAAAATGATATTCAGTAACAACATAATAGTAACAAAACCTACATTTAATACATGCGGGATTATTTGAATGCAAGATTTCAATTTTTCTCACCCCTCTGCTAAAGAAAAACAACAATAATGCGATTCCCACGAGAACAAAATGTCCAAATGTCTCACCAACACACTTAGCTCCTATTTGCCCCTGTCAAATCTGATCTCCTAATGGACCTGCAATAATCGTGTGTTGTAATCCCTTATGTGCTTTAATGGAGGGGAAGTCGATTTTCAAGCAATAGAAGGTGATCTTTCTTAAACTTTAGAAGACTTCAACCAAGGAAGAGACTCCTAAACCTGCACTCAGGAAGCTTCGAGAACACCGGGCAGATTATGTAATATTAACCAGTTCAACATCCAAGCACCCACTCAGACAAACCTCATAAGGATCCCCTTTTGCAGACAAAACTCATGAACACAGTCAGGTTTTGAAATACTGATGCAGGAGGTGAAGCTCACTGTTCAGCACAAATGACAAAACACCTTCGAATCCCTATCATCCCACACAGTGCAATCACCTTTTCTGGAGGACAGTGCATACCATGAATGCTCAGAAAGTTGGCACTTTACTCACAATAATGTTCAAAGATTTTGCTAACATAAATAGTGCGCTCCACCTCCTCTACCGCATACATGTCATTATTTGAATAAAAACGTGGGGCTAAAAATAGGACGAGCCAATATTTGAAAGATACGTGACTGAAAATCCTGCCAGGAATCTCAATTTATTCCCTATCCATGCATTTTTTCAGAGTGCAGTGCCTATTTAATGGTATGCTAAGAATAGAATTGATTCGTTCTGCACAAAAAAAAAACGTTCAATGATTCCTTCAACAGGTCATCATGATTGCCAAAGAGGTGATGGTGTCATAGCGGGTCAACGCAAATATTTGAGAGCCTGGCCAAAAAAGAAAATTGCAAACTTAAGACCTATCTCTGCCCTAGTGGTCCCTTTGCTTCCACGTGCACAACGCAAGATTGCAGTGGACTCTCAAAAGTCCGTCCCTTCATGAATGATCGACATGGGGTGAATGCTATACTTCACATTTTACACGATGCTAAGAATAGAAATTTGCGATGTTCTGCATAACTGCCCAAAGGTCCATTAATAATCCAGTCATCCAAAGATACCCCGCCCAAACAGTCATTCAAGCCTACCAAAGACTAACCCAATTATGGAGATTTCCCAATACATCACGAAAATCCGCTCGAGCGGTCATCCAGCTTGTTGAGAGAATAGGAAATGGAAAGCAATGCCAGAAGGTAACTGAAGTCCGCTTAGGCGGAGATCCAGGGAGGAGCGGGCATGTTGTTGAAGGAAGATCTCAATGCAGTGTAAGGTGAATGAAAATGTCTGCTAGGATAGAGATTTGAAATGAAAGAGCTCAACGCCTAGTTAGGATATTTCCTATGCATTGTAAGTCATATACCGACCAATAAATGGACTACAACGCACCCTAATGACCCCTTCAAATAACCTTGCCCAGATAAGTAACTTCGGCCAGCACTACAGACCAAAACACCAAACCAAGGGGTCCCCAGGCTGATGGGGCGATGTTGGACCATGTCACAACACACACCTTGTTCTGAAGATCCCATTTTGGCATAGGCAAGGAGGATGTTGGATAAGGTTGTAGAATTTGGCTTGACACCTGCTACAACAAGTGAATCATGCTACAATGAAGCACAACATGATGAAATAAGAAGATGCATATTCACAACACTTAAGAATTTGTAGTAGTTTTGCTCATTTCATCAATACATGTTATATCCCTTACTTTCTCATGTAAATGGATAAATTATGTTTTCATCTTCACATACATGGCTTACAACATGTGACAATAAACCACAAGTTGTATATGTGCTTAACAAGAAGTATACACATGGTACAACACCCCAAAACATGCATTGACTTAGTTGAGTGGTTCTTTGATTAGAGGTGGTGTTCATTTTGGACATAAAATAATAATGGTTATTTTTATACAAATTATTCATGGAACTTGTAATTTGCAATCTTGTTCTTTATTTGTAATTTGAAACAAAAGATGGAATTCTTACCCACATTCTATGCACCTACATTAGTGACCAATGCACTTTAACACATAGGGAGAGAGACATAGGGAGAACACCATTGATGAAAACCAGGGTCTTTGTTTATGAATAAAACATCTTCTTGTTGCTACTATAATCTTAGGACTGTCACAATTTTGCATGCTTTTGACAACGATAATGAGGGTTTTGGATGCTCAAAAGGGTTACCCTCCACTTATGACACCCTCATAGTAGCCTCATAATACTTTCCTTGATGATCTAATGACTAACTCAATAGGATAACTTCATGGATTCATTAGAAAAAGGCAAGCCCATGATGTAATATTAAAGACAAGAACCCTAGCAGCCATAGGTAATAACCCTACACACAAACATTAATCAAATATGCATGGAAGCCCATGAAACCACAATGTAAGTTTGAAAAGATGAAATTTAATCCATTTTGAAACTTCTACCATAGCTACAATACTCAAAACAAAAGTAGATGCTTCATTTTTTTTCTAAAAATCATCATAAACCCTAGTTTCATAACCATTTCATGTTATTTTTGTAGCACATTCTTTAAGGTTTGATTTTCCATTATGTTTTGTATACTTAAACACTAGATACACGTGCTTACAAGATTATATTTTTTTGTTTTAGATGATGCTATCTGTCCCATTATTACATTTTTCTTGTGCTAACATGGATTGAAATGGGTTCATCATCTTCAAGACTATTTGAACCTTTGATTAATGCCCTACAACACATTGGATCAAGTGAGAACACCATATCAACTTAAGGAGAGTAGAGGAAACACCTAAACATGAAGATTACAACATAGCTTTTAGTTTAGTTTCATCACTAGAAAGGTGGTATGACTAATTTTTTGCATTTGGCATCTCTTGGGGCCAAACAAATGGTGCCAACATGTTTGGGTGGGTGGGTAAATGCTAGGGGAGGTGTCTTTTCAGTGGTGAAACCTCTTGGTTGTTCTTAGTTACATTGGACAGAGACAGTCTCTTAAGAGACCTAAGACAAAAAAGGTGTGAAATTGTGGACCAGATGTTCCATCAAATTGTGACAACTAGGAAAATCTTCTTTGCATGTATAGGTGGATGTCAGGTCCACCTACAAATACATACCTTGTTTTTTTTTTTTAAATCAATTTCGTTTGCCTGTGGTGGCAAGGAACACATTGTTCCAAAATGCTTTAGTTTCATGCAGTGGAAAGGTTCTAGGAGTGAAATTTTACATTCCACAACCTTGTGGGGCCCAACGGACTGCGCCAACATGTCGAGGTGGGTGGATAAACCCTAGGGGAGGTCTCTTTTCATGCGCCAAGTTCCCCAGACAATCTGGGCTGCAAGCTACTAGAAAAGTTAATTGAGATTCTTAAGAGCAAAAAACTGCCAAACTTTGACGGAGTGATTCTCAGAATTTGTGGCACCTGGTAATGTTCCATTTATATCTATAGGTGCACCTGGGTCCATCCCCAATAACCTATCTCAATTTTTGTCAACTCCAATCCATTTGACCGTGTCGAAATTAAACACATTCTTGCAAAATACTTCAATGCCATTCAGCATAACCTTGTCAGGAGCCATAGTTTTCATTCTACTCATTGTGGGGCCCGATAGACTGTGTCAACACATCAAGGTGGGTAGGTAAATTCTAGGGGAGGTCTCTTTTCATGCGCCAACTACAATAGACGTTCCTGGCTGTAGGCTATCGATAAAGTCACTTGAGATCCATGAGAGCAAAAAATGTCAAACTTTGATAGAGCAATTCTTGAAATTTGTGGAACCTAGAAATGTTTTGATTGGACATAAAATTGCATGTGGGGTCTATCCACAATAACCTCTCTCAGTTTTTGTCAAATCCAATCCATTTGACGTGTTGAAATTAAACATATTCTTGCAAAATGCTTCAGTGGCATTTAACACAACCTTGTTAGGAGCCATATTTTTTGTTCTGTTCATCATGGGTCCCAACAAGCTACACCAACACATTGAGGTGGGTGAGTAAATGCTAGGGGAGGTTTCTTTTCATGTGCCAAGTGCACCAGATGTTCCAGGCTGTAGGCTACCGGTAAAGTTCATAAATGTGGCTTTGTCAGTAGCCTGCAACCTAGAACGTCAGGGGCACTTGGCGCACAAAAAGAAACCTCCCCTATAATTTACCCATCCACCTCGATGTGTTGGCATAGTTCGTTGGGCCCCACGAAAAGAAAAAGGAAAAATATGGCTCCTGGCATGGTTGTGTTGAATGCTACTAAAGGATTTTGCAAGAATGCGTTTAATTTTGGCATGGTCAAATGGATTGGAGTTGTCAAAAACTAAGAGAGGTTATTGTGGATGGACCCCACATGTACATGTGGGTCCAAATAGAACATTACTAGGTGCCACAAATTTTGAGAACTGCTCTGTCAAAGTCTGGCAATTTTTTGCTCTTAGGAATCTCAAGTGACTTTGTCAGTAGCTTACAACCCAGAATGTCTGGGGCACTTAGTGCACAAAAATAGACATCCCCTAGGGTTTACCCACCCACCCTAACATATTATCATAGTCCATTGGGTCCCATGAGGTGTTGAATGTAAAATTTCACTCCTAGCACCTTTCCACTGCATGAAACTAAAGCATTTTGGAACAATTTTTTCGTTGCCACAATAGGAAAATGAAATTGATTTAAAAAAACTAAGATATGTATTTGTAGGTGGACTTGACATCCACCTATACATGCAAAGAAGATGTTCCTAGGTGTCACAATTTGATAGAACAACTGGTCCAAAATTTGACACCTTTTTTTGTCTTAGGGCTCTTAAGAGACTGTCTCCGTCCAATGTAGCTGAGAATGACCGGGATGCTTCACCACCAAAAAGACACCTCTTCTAGAATTTACCCACCCACTTGGACATGTTGCCACCATCTGTTTGGCCCCAAGAGATGTTGAATGCAAAAATTCAGTCCTAGCACCTTTCTAGTAGACCCTACTATAAAGGTGTTCTCACTTGATCCAATGTGTTGTAGGGCATCAATTAAGGTCACCCTTACCAATGTTATCAATTCTTAGCACCAAATGTAAAGAAAAACATGAGGGTTTGTAAGATGGAATCCTTGTCATTAAAATTCATAGTAACATCATGATATTATGGTCTTAATCTCCTCATATGATATGACAAAGCCAGTTTGAAGTAAGATCCTTGTATGATTTCATTATGTAAAGATAAGTTTGATATGCAATTTACAACTTTGGCTTCCATGAATGTAACATGATGAAACAATATTTGAAGGAATCATCAAGTTGACTCCTTCAAGGAATGACAAAACTATGAAACCTTCAAAATCTCAGGGCCTGCAAGACAAATGAGAACAATCATCAAGTTGACTCCAAATGACATAATGGCATGACCCTTCAAGCAAACAAGACCCTTCAAGAAAACATAATGGTATGACCCTTCAAGTGCACGAACAATCATCAAATTGACTCTAAAGGACATATTATCATGAAATAATCATGAAAACCTACCTTACTTTCCTTCCAAAACCATCTTCATAAGGATTATGCCTACCTCCATCATACTCAAATCCTGCATGCAAATGTAATTGCACTATTTAGCTAAACTGAGTACACCAACATGATGAAATGAGACAATACCATCAAAATACCTCCCAACAGTACAATCTTTGGGTTGTGCATTGGTTGACTTAAACTGCGTACTTTGTTATTTGTATCAATGTTGGTATTCATAAGCTAAAAAGCAATAATATTTTCACGCACCCTATTGTTTGAAATATATTAACCTTAAAATATGAGTTCCTATTGAAATACATAAGACAACTAAGAGGGGGGGTGAATCAGTTATCACAGAACTTTAACCACTTATGAATATCAACACATCAAGTTCTTAATCACTATTATTATGATTAACCATGAAAGCATAAAACAAGAAGCTCAACATAGTAACACATGAGATGCCAGAATGTTTACATGGAAAACCCCATAAGGAAAAAAATACAGTGGGTGTTAGCCCACAAAAATAAATAAGTTATAGCAATACCAAAAATCAAAGGCTCATTGCCTTAGGGCTCACTTCCCAAAATGCTCACTACAAATGTTAGGGCCCATTGCCAAGATCAACTCACTACAAAGCATTGGTGAACTGCTTTGATAGCATCTACTTTATGCCAGGTTTCAGTTCTATTGAAGCACAAAATAACACCTCTGCTCTGCTCTGCTCTTCTTACACCTTCACACTAATCTTCACATTTTTGCACAAGGACATCTTTTTTTGCAACTTCATTACATGTTTTTATAAACTTCATCAACCTTGGCATGTACATCAAGGTCAGCATTACATTCATCAACCATTGGAATAGTATCTAAGGTCGACATTACAAACATACATAGAAATAGGTCTGGACCTAAACAAAATTAGCTAAGGGAAAGATGTATGTGGATCATATTATGCCTTAGCTGGGACTCAAATGCAATCTTCCATGCCACAACACGCTTCCATAATCTTTGATGAATCTCTGCAAGTAGTGAAAACAACCAAGTTGGCCAAGATTGGTTTAACATTAAGTCTTCTAAGAACAGCCTTCATCCATGCTTGAAATTTCTCTTTGCAGACCAATCCAAAGGTAGGAAAATGATCAAGAGACATCCACAAGCACATTGCAATCACCAGGAACAACCACACAATCTCTAACCATTCTATCAAGAATTTAGATTCTTCAAACTATAACACATAAACAATATTGTTAGCTACTGTCATAAGGAAAAGATCACTTGTGGATGACCAAATCATGAACCATTGGAGTTGAAGGTACTTATCATCATTACAAACTTGATTCCAAAACTGCAAACTAAAATACTTAACTGCGGAGGAATGCAGAGCATAATACATTCTCCCTGTCACCACCAAATATACAGAAAAAGTAGTTTTCACTCTGGTGAACATAACTCACTCAAATCTTCATACCGGAGGCTCAAACTTGGAACATAACATCTTTAGACATGCATCTAAATAACTTCCAATCCAAAGACAAGGATATTCATTCTAAAGGAAATGTAGAGCATTCTACTGAACTATTATGCTGCATCAGGAATACTTATTATCTTCAACACTTAACTCATTACAAGCAAGCATCAAAACAAGAGCACAGTTGACACCAATGACAACACAGATATGTTGACATCAATGACAACACTAGTTAGGCACATGAAACAATCTCCCCCTTTGTCATTGATGGCAACATATGATGTGAAAAACTATAGAAACCATCAAGACAAGATACTCCCCCTTTCTTTCTATACATCTGCACTCTTTCTCCCCCTGATTTTTTCACATGATTTCTCTCCCCCTTTGACATCAATGGCAAAGGGCACATACTTGCACACTTTTTCTCTGATCAAACTAAAATTTCTCTTCTATCAATACTTACTGCTTATTATTAGGAACTCATGTCAGTAACATTTAGCTACTCCCCCTAAGAGGTAGCTCTCAAAACATCAATTCAGATCAATGACTAAGACTCTAGGCACCACTAGATTGATGCATTCTTATGCATCTTAGTTTAGAGCAGGAGGGGTGATAACCCCTAACTTTTCTTTGGGATACTTAAAGGTATCCTTAGGCAGAGGCTTAGTGAATATGTCTGCAATCTAATCCTTTGTGGACACATATTCCATCTTTACTTCATTCTCTGTCACCTTTTCTCTAAAAAATTAATACCTTATTGATATGTGCTTTGTTCTTGAGTGCATCACTGGATTCTTTGAAATATTTATGGAACTTCTATTGTCATAAAAGATTGCAATTGGATCTTCATACACATCTCTTATGTCCTTCAAGGTTTGCTTCATTCATAACACTTAAGTACAACAACATGTTGTTGTAATATACTCTGCTTCTACAGTAGACAAGGAGATTGAATCTTATTTTTTTCTCAACCATAAAACCAATCTATTTCCCAAGAAGAAAGCACCTCCACTTGTACTTTTTCTGTCATCAACATCTTCGGCCCAATCTGCATCTATATAAGCACTGAGAGTGAAATCATTATCCTTTGGATACCATAAGCCATGGTTTGATGTGCCTTTCAAATACCTCAAGATTCTCTTGACTATCATCACATGTGATTCTTTGGAATCATCTTGAAATTTTTCCACAAGATATACTACATGCATTATATCAGGTCTGCTTTGAGTTAGATAAAGTAATCCTCCAATCATAGATTTGTACCCCTTCTTATCAATCTTAGGTGATTCATTGATTTTGCTTAATTTGCAGCCAGTCACCATGGGAGTACATACTAGTTTGGAGTCGTCCATCCCAAACTTCTTCAACAACTCTTTTACATACTTAGACTGAGAAAATAAGATTCCTTTATCTGATTGAGTGATTTGCAGACATAGAATTAAATTCATTTCACCAAACATAGACAAGTCAAATTCATCTTACATTTCTCCTACAAACTTCATGCACATATGCACATACCATCATTTCCTCCAAAGATAATGTCATCAACAAAAACTTTAACAATTAGGATTTGATTGATATTGATTTTGAAATAGAGATTGATGTCAGCAGTGCCTTTACTGAACCCTAATTGCAACAAATATTTGTCTAACCTTGCATACTAGGCTCTGGGGGCTTGCTTTAATCCATACAATGCCTTCTTCAATCTACACACCATATCACCTTGTTTAGATAACTAAAACCCTTTTAGTTGTTCAATGTAGACTTCTTCTTCCAACTCACCATTCAAGAATGTTGACTTCACATCCATCTGATACACTTCGAAATATTTGTGAGCTATAAATGCCAAAAATATTTTGATTGCTTCAATCCTAGCCAATGGAGCAAAATTTTCTTCAAAATCTATTCCTTCAATTTGAGAATATCCTTTGCACACAAGCCTTGCTTTGTTTCTTACAACTCCATTTTCATTCAGCTTATTCCAAAAAACCCATTTAGTTCCAATGACATTTTTATCAAAAGGTTTAGGAACCAATTCCCAAGTTTGATTCTTCTCTTCTGCATCAGTTCTTCTTCAATGGCTTTTACCCAATTTTCATCATTGCAAGCTTCATTCACAGTTTTTGGTTCAACCTTTGAAAGAAAATAGTAATTCACTTGTTCTTTTGCAGCTCTTTTCCTTGTCAACACCCCTTTGTTCTTGTCACCTATAATCTAATCTTTAGAATGATTAATCCTTACATACCTGGGAGTCTTAACAACACTTTTCAGAGCCTCTTCTTCATCCTGAATGTCTTCTTGCTCAACTTTTTCTTCATTCACTATAGTCACAGGTTCATCTAGTTCATAGCAACTCAGATATGATATTCTTTCATTGCCTTCATCCAACTTCACATTAGCACTCTCAACAATCTTATTCAATCTCTTATTGTAGCACCAGTAGGCCTTACTCTTGGTAGAGTAACCAAGAAAAATTCCTTCATCACATCTAGCATCAAACTTTCCTAGTTCTTCATCTCTTCTGATATAACATTTGCTTCAAAAAACTTTGAAATACTTCACTATAGGAACTTTTCCATACAATAATTCAAAAGGAGTTTTAGAGCTATTACCTTTGACTTGAATTCTGTTTAGGATGTACACAATAGTATGTATGGCTTCTCTCTAGTATAATTTCGCTAGTTCATCTTCCTTTAACATAGTCTCGGTATCTTCTTGAACTGTCATGTTCTTTCTTTCAACAACTCCATTCTGCTGAGGAGTCCTAGGTGCAGACAACTATCTCTTTATCCCTTGTTCTTCATAGAAAATATTGAATTCATTTGATGTGAACTCACCTCCTCTATCAGACCTCAAGCATTTGATCCTCAATTCTAACTCATTCTCAACCATTGCCTTGAAAACTTTGAACTTGTATAGGGCTTCATATTTTTCTTTTAGAAAAGTGGCCCAAGTCATTCTAGAATAGTCATCAATAAGCAACATAAAATACCTGTCACCTTGAGGACTTCTTATTCTTGTGGGACCGCACAAATCTGTATATACTAGCTCCAGCAATCCAATAGAGAATTGTTCTTTGCTTTTGAAACTTGTCTTTGTTTGTTTCCCAAATTTATACTCCTTGCAAATGTTGTTGGTGACTTTAGATAGATCTCTTACAGTCTGTGCAGAACTTATCTTCACCAAATTGTCAAAATTGATACGACACATCCTTTTATGCCACAACCAACTCTCATCTATCTAAGCCACTAAACAATAATCATTAGTTCCTCTTAATTGGTAAATGTTACCTCTTGTCTTCTTATTGGTGGCAATCATTGTTTCGAAGCTTTCCATGATTTTGTATCCATTATCTTTGAATCTCTTGGATCATAGCCTTTGTCACACATCTAACCAACACTTGGAAGATTATGCTTTAAACCCTTCACATTTAGGACATTATCAATGTTGTGCTTTCCATCAAAAGAAATAGATCCTTTTTCCACAAATCTTACCAGTTGCATTATGTCCAAACCTAACCAGTCCTCCATCATACTTTTCCAAACTTACAAACTTACTTTTGTCACCGGTCATGTGATGAGAGCATCTACTGTCAATAACCCATTCATCCTTATCTTTCTCAACTTGAACAGCCAAGGCACTTTCTTCCACTAGTTTTTCTTTCTTCACATAGCTAGTAGGATTAGTAGACATAGGTTCTTCTTTAATTGCAATAAACAAGCACTCATTTACACTAGTACTAGCATCATCAGATTTATCATCTGTCACACCTTCATCATCAAGATCTCTAACATAGTAGCATATCTTTGGAACCCTAGGTTTACTCTCAAATCTTTTTCTATTTCTTTCAATTCTATTAGGACATCTAGAAGCATAGTGACCAATCTTACCACATGAAAAATATTTGAAGGGTAATTTGCCTTTGAACTTACTAAAACCTCTCTGCAGTATGTCAACAAATTTAGCTTCAATTTCATCAAATTCATCATCAGATTCCACCTTGTATTTTTTAGCTTTGGAAATCTTCTCTGAAGTACTGGCTTTGAAAGCAATTTCAACCTTCGGTAGGGCATCACCAAACTCTCTCATCTCAAAGGTTGTAAGCTTTCCAAGTAACTGATCCTTAGTGACATCTTGCATTGTCATTACTTCTTCAATTGCAACTACCTTGTGACTGTACAACTTGGTTAGTGACCTAAGAATTGTCATCACAACTTCCTTCTCATCAATATTTCCTCCCATACCTTTTATTCCATTGACAATTTCATCAACCTTTTGCATGAAGGTAGTTATGTTTTGATCTTCATTCATTTTTAAACCTTCATATTTCACTTTCAAGCCCTACAATTTGGGACTCTTTACAGAATCATCTCCTTCATACAGTTTTTCTAGCTTTTCCCAGACTTCATGAGTGTATTCTAGATCCATGACTTTTATTATCTCAGTGTTAGACAAGGTACTCAATAGAGCATCTCTAGCTTTTATGTTTAACTCATATTCTTTGATTTCATCTTCAGTTTGCAAACCATTCTGAGGCAAGGTATACTTTATCTTTGTTGCTTTCCACACTTTATAACCAAGACAAAGGAGGTATATTTTCATTCATACCTTTCAGAGAGCATAATTCATTCCATCAAACTGCGGAGCTTCCTTTCTATAAGATATCCTAGATCTTCCTCAAGTGGTTAGGCTTTCTTTCGAGGAACCAGCTCTGATACCAATTGTTGAAATGCACATGACAACTAAGAGGGGGTGAATCAGTTTTCACAAAACTTTAACCACTTATGAATATCAACACATCAAGTTCTTAATCACTTACTATGGTTAACCATGAAAGTATAAAACAAGAAGCTCAACATAGTAACACATGAGACACCAGAATTTTTATGTGGAAAACCCTATAAGGGAAAAACCACGGTGGGTGTTAGCCCACAAAAATAAATAAGTTATAGCAATACTAAAAATCATAGGCTCATTGCCTTAGGGGTCACTACCCAAAAAGCTCACTACAAATGTTAGAGCTCACTGCCAAGATTGGCTCACTACCAAGGGGTGGCTCACTGCCAAGGATTGGTGAACTGATTTGATAGCATCAACTTTATACCAGGGTTCAATTCCATTAGAGCACAAAATAACACCTCTGCTCTACTCTTCTTACACCTTCACACTTATCTTCACATTTTCACACAAGGACATCTTTTTCACAACTTCATTACATGTTTTTATGCACTTCATCAACCTTGGCATGTACATCAAGGTCAGAATTACATTCATCAACCATTGGAACATTATCCAAGGTCAGCATTACAAACATACATAGAAATAGGTCTAGACCTAAACAAAATTAGCTAAGGGAAAGATGTATGTGGATCATATTATGCCTTAGCTGGGACTCAAATGCAATCTTCCATGCCACAACATACTTTCATAAGATTTGATGAATCTTCGTAAGTAGTGAAAACAACCAAGTTGGCCAAGACTGGTTTTAATATTAAGTCTTCTAAGAACAGTCTTCATCTATGATCCAAATTTCTCTTTGTGGACCAATCCAAAGGTAGGAACAGGATCAGGAGACATCCACAAGCACATTTCAATCACCAAGAACAACTACACAATCTCTAACCATTCTGTCAAGAAGATTCTTCAAACTAGAGCACATGAACAACACTGTCAGCTACTCTCATAAGAAAAAGATCGCTTGCGGACCAACAAATTATGAACCATTGGAATTGAAGGAACTTATCATCATTACAAACTTGATTCCAGAACTACAGATTGAAATGCTTAACTGCAGAGGAATGCAGAGCATAATACATTCTCCCTGTCACCACCAATATACAGAAAAAGTAGTTTTCACTCTGGTGAACATAACTCACTCAAATCTTCATACCGGAGGCTCAAACTTGGAACATAGCATCTTCAGACATGCATCTAAATAACTTCCAATCGGCAGATAAGGATATTCATTCTACAAGAAATGTAGAGCAATCTACCAAACCGTTCTACTGCATCAAGAATACTTATTATCTTCAACACTTAACTCATTACAAGCAAGCATCAGAACAAGAGCACAGTTGACACCAATGAAAACATAGATATGTTGACACCAATGACAACACCAGTTAGGCACATACTTGCAATAGTTCGATCAAACCACTTGACTTATTTGATCAAACTAACTCACCAATGATGACCCTAGGGAATATCCAAATGCATCAACAACCATGCCATTTAGTCATGAGCTCTATAATGAAACAAAGCTAATCAACTACGACCAAAAAGAACATATAAGAAGGTAAGACAAATGTCAAAAATATAGAGGGTGAAATGAGTATAAAAAAGAAAAATAACGTATCTTCCTGTCATTCCACTGATTCAATCTAATGAACCATCTGGATCTACTCTACCCTTTATGGTGTCAAGTATTGCTTCATGGTCAAACCCGTGAACTTTCCACAAGTTTCTATTCAATGGTCTACCCCCATATTTTATCAAATGAACATTTGATGCCACAAAAAGGTTAGAATAATGAAGAATTGTCCTATGTGTGTCAAATTCCTTGAACAACCACACATCAAACTTCTTCATTGGATACCTTCTAATCCATGTTTCAGTAACAGCCATTGATCCTGTAGGATAGTCAATGTTTTCTCCATCTATGACAGGGTTTGTCAATTTATTTTTTGCCTCAACACAATGACATAAATAATATGTTCCCTCATCATTATCTTCATCCATAATAACTGCAAATACATGACCTACAATAAATTACACAAAAAAATTAAAATTCAATAAATGATAAAAAAAATACTACATCATAATCTAAAATAAATAATAATTTTCATTAAGTAACATATTACTTGGTTCAACTAGATCTGAAATATGGTCAAAGTCAATCAATGATTCCATCTGCATGAGTTGTAGTGCTCCTAGAAGTTGATACATCGGAAGTGGGCTTAAAGATCTAGCATGCCATTCATAGACCCATTCATTTGACTCACAATCATTCTAAGAAAAATCCCTACACAATGAACAAAAACACACCATCTGCCTCAAATAAATATACCATGAAGCTACATTTGAGCTTCTAAAAAAGTAGAACTCACTCAATCCTATCACTGTACAACAATCTTCATATTTTCAATGTTAGCTTCTTCTATCAACCAAAAGAATCTACGAATTGTAGACTTACCTTCTTACCTGGACCCATTGTAGAGTTGCACCGTTCAACGATGGATATTGCATCTGTCAACTTTGCACTATCTTTGTACTTCAACTCTTCTCATGCTAAGGCTCTTTTAATACATGCTCCAACACCATCATGCTCCCCTTTTCCATGCCCAGCCTCAGATAAATTCCATATATGTTGAACATCACTGATATATGCATCCTACTCAACCAATAGAACATTCATGAATTCTTAAATTATGATGCATAATTATCTAACCATATGATATGTTGATCAAACATGATGTTCCTGCTACTCAAATGACCATAGAACATCTGAAAGCAACCTTGCACAAATTCTGTAGAATGTGTGTGATCATCACTAATATAAAAATGATACTCTCTCAATATCTTTCTATCTTCCTCTGTACCATCTGGTGCATGAATGAATTCTATATGCACAAATATAGCAACCTAAGTGGAGTTGTAATACTGTGATTGAACCTCATTCTATGGATGTAGTGTATAATTCTCTACAAAGTCAACAATTGACACAATCGTATGAAGAGGAAATGTGTCGTTACATAACTTGAATTACAAGTTCAATAATCGAGCTCTCTGTGTATTCCTTGCTTACTCATAAACTATCTTTTCTTCAAAAATAGGCATAAATGCGGATATTGGTATTTCTTCAATAACCAATTCACACCTTTTTGCTTCTTTACCATCTTTTAGACTATATGCTACTATCTTATATTTTCCAAAAGGTACTAATTCATTTCCAATTGCATGTGCACTCTCCATGTGTACACAAGTTCTCAAACATTGTAAACCACTGCAATAATCACATGTTCCATCCAAACATGATGTCTTATAAAACATTTGTCCATATACCATTTCACAAAAAATGCTTGAAATGAAATCTCTTGCCGATTTAGGTGGAGCCTCTATCATACACTCTTGCAAAACATCATTAGTATGCAAAGATACACATATTTATTGATAAACATCATAATACATAGAAAATTCTATGTGAAATCTACAACAAGTTGTGCGTGTGTGATTTATCTTGACATAAAAAGGTATTTTCATTTCAAAATACCTTTGACTAATTTGAATTTGAGGATAAGTAGCTACAAATTTGGAGAAAATTTGTGTTTGAGTCATGTATAAAAAATGTTTTCTATGTCGCTCACGGTTTTGACAACCAATTCTCCTTCTTACAATATCCCTTTGATTAAGATATACTCTTATGTTATTGGACCAAAACTCCTCAATTTTGGATTTTAAGGCTTTAACTATGGCTTTATCTTTCTGTGGGAGTCTACCGAAAAATGCCCATAGTTCATTGCTATTCAGGTCCTCAATTCTTTCACACCTCCTAACGGCTTTCATCAAAGTTTCTCTATTTATCTTTAGTGCTTGACTTGTTTTTCTTATCAAGTGAGATTTCTTTGTTTGATTGCTCACAATAGTTGATGTAATGGCATGTTGTGTACCATTACTATCTTTGGTGAGTGAGGTGGAACCAATGTTTTGATATGCATTGATTAGATTTCTTACAATAGATTTTTCACTATTAGCACTTGATGTTCTTATGTCAAGAATCTTCATGATTGGCCTAAACTTTAGATTTTTCATCATCTCAACAAATAATTGACATCTTTTGGTTTCACTTATGTTTTGAAAAAACATGTTTCATGTCTTATTCACATTTCTTCTAAAAGTATGTTCGGGAATCTTATCAACCATTGGTTTTTGAATATTCTCATCAATTTCAATAAAAAACTTAGGCTTTTTACGTAAAATTCTAGGAGGTGTTCTCAATGGCAAACTTGATTCACAAGATAAATTTTAATCACTAAACACTTGATTGATTGGTGTCTCATCTACTAGAACATTTGTAAATGCATCATAATTTTCAATTGGAGATTGAACATTTTCTACATTATCAAATTGAGATGGCAAAGATGACATACCTTCAAGTTCTCCCACATTCAATTTCTTACTTGCACGAAGTTTTTTCATTTGTTCCCTTTGTTTCTCCAATTCCCTCTCTCTCTTCAATGCTTCGTCATCTAATTCAATCAGCAAAGATGGTTCACTTTCATTTATGAAGTTCAATTTCTTATTATCACAAAGTTGTCTCATTTGTTCTCTTTTCTTTGCATTCTCAGCTTCACACTCCTCTAGTGTTAGAGTTTTTTCTCATTTCCTTGGCATTGTATTGAATTCTATAACACTCTAAAACAATGGTCAAAAGAACACAAAAAATATCTAATAATTTATCAAGTTATAATACAAAAAATGCACAATTACATTGTTTTTTGTCAATGTAAAACAAAAAACTAGTTAATTTATTCAATCTAGTGTTGCAATCCATCAAAACATGAAAAAATGCTTTACAATATCAAATTTGAATTTAAAACATGTAATTGGAATCTTGTGCATTGAAACAAGAACAAAAAGTGCATCAATTTTGTCAACCAATGATGGGAGAACCTCAAAATCATAAAAAGTCTCTTTCAATGCCAGAAAAAGTGCAAAATAGGGAATAAAACAAAGCATGTGCACCGAAAATCACATGACATGCCTTTTTGCAGGCCATTAGAAATCATTTTAACTAGGTCAAAACGCAATCGCATTATAACGTGACCATGTGTTATCAGAAAATTGGAATAATATCAATGTAATCCAAATAACTCAATAGAAATGGAAATAATCAAGATTCAAAAACACAAAGACAAAACCTTGCAAACATCAATACTTCGTGGCTTCCATTGATTGCCTATCCCAATTGATCTTTCGTATGACTGAAGCCCTCAGAAAGTGCACTTCCTTACTTTTTTCTGTAAGATGAGAATAGAGAATGGCTATGATAGTTCTTGCTATGAAGAGGAGCTTCAATGCAATGGTAATGGTGATGGTAACAAGTTGATCACAAGAAATGGAGGAATTTGGTGCCAAAGGTGCGCTATAATTCCTCAATACTTCACGGCTTCCATTAATCGTCTATCCTAATTGATCTTTCGTATGAATGAAGCCCTCAGAAAGCGCACTTCCTTTTTTTTTCTTTAAGATGACAATAGAGAATGGCTAGGATAGTTCTTGCTATGAAGAGGAGCTTCAATGCAATGGTAATGGTGATGGTAACAAGTTGATCACAAGCAATGGAGGAATTTGATGCCAAAGGCGCGCTGTGAATTCTACAGAGTAAGTTTACTAAAAGCTTGGATGATTTAAATGGAGGAATAGGGGTTGTATTTATAGACTTGTGAGAGAGAAGATCAACAGTATAGAATGAATAAGAAGATCAACAGAGGAGATAAATCTAGAGTTCATGATGAATGTGCACTTGACAAGTGACATAAAAAGCTGTGTTGTTTGAGTTAACTGCTTTTAAAGATGAAGATAAGATTTGATTCCATAAATTAGAATGCTTTTTTTTCTAATTTAAGAGTTGTTGATAAAAACAAGATTGAATAAATTAGTTAACTCAACTTATGATTTGCTTTTTGTATGATTTGAGATAAATTAAATAATAAATTATTTAATTTTGTGTGCATGACGAACAAGATTTATTTTTAGAAGATTTGGAAATTTTTAAAGCAAATTAAATAAATAAATTTATTTAATTGTTTGTGCAAGATAGAAGAATAAATAAAATATTTGATTATATTTTATTTTTTAGAGATTGAGATAATTTAAATAAATTTGATTGATTTATTTAAATTTGGATGAATAATTTGATTTAATTAAATAATTAAGAATTATTTAATTGTAGATAAGAGGATTTGGAAGAATTTGATGAAATTAATTAAATAAGTGATTTTATTTAATTTTTGGGAGGAATATGAACCAAATAAATAAATTGATTTATTTATTTATTGATAGAGGAATTAGAATGAAATAAATATTAAGAATATTTATTTAGACAAAGTTGTGTCATTTTTAGGTGTATACATTTTGCCCCTGTTTGATGCAATGTGTTTTATCACGTTGCTTCAAAGAATAGATTTCTAATAATGATACATGCCCCAGTTTGCCCTTGGTTCAGGTTTAACGACGATAGGATGCCCCCTCAGGAGATTGGATGGGAAGAAGGGCAAAAGGACATGAGACAAACAATCTCACGATGAAGAAGGTTAGGTTACGGGAGAAATGGTAGAGAAACAGGCTATGTCTTGAGAAAGACAGGGAAGAAAGGACTAAGAAAGTAGGTACAATTGCCACACAACTAAGTAGGTTGGTATGTCTATATATAGAAGTAGGGTCCACAATCCTAGTCATTTACACACTTGTCATTTCGAAAGAGAGATTAGGAGCCTTTGTAGAGCGCAAGAGCTAGAGCAGTCAGTGAAGCTATGGATATTCCACATGAGGAGCACCGGTTTGAGCGGGTCTGATGGTTTGGACGGCTAGCAGAGGCAGGACCCCCGGTACGTACATCGAAAAAATTAGGCTAGGGTCAATTATTAGAGAAACAAATGCTAGGGAAATGAATGCTCCATTTCATGAATCGACGCATCTACTATGCGAAACTGCGCATTTGTGCCGGTTCGGTGCATTTAGGTTATGAATCGACGCATCTGTTATGTGTTGTCGCGCATTCATTCAGAAGCTGCGCATTTGCTCAATTTGGGGGCGCATCTACCAAATGTGGCATATTTGTTGTGAAATGGTGCATTTACCTTCTAGTTCAGCACATTTGTTTTAGATAGTCAATTTACTTAGCAAAAATTAACTCAATTGGCATTTTGATCGATGCATCAATCGATAAGCAATCTCTGAGATTGCTAGAATCTAGTCAAGAGATGATATGCTTGTTTTGATCAATTTGATATGTTAAGTAAGTGATAGGATAGTTTGATAGGTTGAGAAGTTTTACAGTTGATACTATTATGGTTGATGTATTGCTTTGTTGATTGCAAGAGGACATTTCTGATACACTTATGTCACAGGAGCAATTCCTCGTGATGATACTGCGGCATTATATGCTAACAGATTTAGATCATACATTTCTCGATGCACTTGGTTTAGACTACGTGTGCTTCATGCTCGAGGTTCACGCGAACCTCATCTTACTGACTTCTCTAGTGGAGTCTACCACAGTGAGGATGGAACCTTCCATCTTCTGACTAGCAAGATGGCACTGACATTGGAGGACGTCTATAGGATATTGCACCTACCGATAGTAGGTGAGCTTGTGGAGAACAACTCTCAGCGTGATGTTGGATTGGATGAGTGCAGGAGGGTGTTTGATTGTCTTGGGCTTCAGGAGCCAGTGATCTCTTGGTAGGACATGTACGATTATTAAGACTACTTTCAAGGATTGTGGTTGGGTTGGTTGGGGGTGTTGTATGCCTTGATAGGCAATCTCATGGGTTCCCAATTAGCTGGGGATAGATACTTGAGCAGATGCTTACTGAGGATACCTAATTTTCTTAGAGAGTCTGCATTCTTGCACACCTTTACCATGACATGCATCAGGTGCTTTACCATGGAGTAGCCATCTTATCTATAGGAGTTTCATTGCTTCAATTATAGGCGTGGGAGCACATTGTGGTTACATGGCCTATTTGCACTTTTTCTAGATAGCCAGGAGAGCCCTACTCTTATGGATACGCAGGTGTAGTTTCCCATCACAGGCTGGGGAAGCTAGAGTATTGGCATCATGTGTTGGACAATGTGGAGCAGTGGTTTGGCGACCTTACATAGATTGTGAGGTCTGGGATGATGAGGCTGATGAGCTACCTTATGTGTTTCAGATGCGGTGGCTAATCAACAAGACACCACACATTTTGGAGAGACACATAGTTACTCGAGTGTTGATGCAGTTTGGGAGGACTCAGGGTCAACCACAAGGGCAAGCCTTATTTTCTAGGACTTATGCAGAGTGGTGGCGATGGGGACCTATGGCTTCCTATGAGGAGGCTAGGACAGATTGTTTGCAGATACCTTACCAAGCATGGCCGATGAGGAGGGAGATAGTTGACATAGGCATGACTCAAGATTACGAGGACTAGTTTTCTACGCACCCATTCCCTAGGTATTTGGGATCGGGAGAGTTAGCTCCTCGTTTAGAGGAGGTAGATATGGATGAGGAGGATGGAGGTAGGCGGAGGGGGAGGAGGAGATGGTGGAGGCTAAGGAGATGGGGGAGATGGGGGAGGAGGAGGTAGTAGTAGATAGAGGCAGCAACAAAGAGTGGGGGAGGCCCCACCCTAGAAGGAGGCATAATAGGTGCCATAGCAGCAGGTGGCACCATAGCAGGTGCAGGTTCAACAGCACTTACCGCAGGCCCCCAATCAACCTGCTCCGCAGTAGTAGGTACAAGGAAATGTAGTGAGCATGCTTTGAGGGAAGGTAAGATAACTGAGAGCCCAGTTGAGAGCTGCAGAGCCACGGAGAGATGGAGATGTAGGAGTTATTGCCGACATCACCGTAGAGCAGGATGCCACCCTGGCCAGGGTACAGGGATTGATAGGGGAGAGAGACGCATCATTGGCTAGGGTGCAGGCCTTGACAGCAGAGAGGGATGTGGTTATAGCCGCCCTGGGCACAAATCTAACTACAACATTTCTTGTTACATAGGTTACATAGGCCCAGGCCTAGGTTACACAGGTGGCAGGAGAGTTAGCTAGAGCTCAGGCACAGACCCAGTATTACAGGGGTTTATATCATGGGGCAGTGCCAGCCGATTAGCGGGTACATAGTTATAGGAGTCAGTCAGTGGCTTTGCAGAGAGTAGGTGGATCATGATCAGGTGCTTCATTGATGGATCCACAGTAGTCTGGTTGAGGCCATGGCAGAGCAGGAGGGGATAGCGCTGGGAGTAGTGCCTCACACCAGTAGGGTTAGCTACCACCTGCGTACATTTTGTACTTGTACATACACTATTTTTTATGGCTCATGGATAGCTAGATTGTATATACCACTTGTATTTTGTACATTGACCAAGACATGTATCATTATCTTTTTGTATGTATTTACCTTTTTGATAAGGTGACTCATGGACTTGATACTGATATTGTACACTTGGACATGTTTTTATGTTTCACTTATATGATGATGCAACTATATGATTTATCTATATGTATGGTGATTATGTGATGATTATGGATGTTGTTTACTTGTGATATATTATATGCGATGCACATGTTTATGATATCTAATATGCAGTTATGATGGCCTATATGAATGCTTATGTGATTACCATGGATGCATTTTACTTATGATGTTTATATGTTATGTTTTTTTGGTATTTTTCTGATAAGACATTTATGTATGCCTCTATGTTATGTTGACCCAAATGGATATGGTTGTTTCTAAATGCACTTATATGTTCACACTCTATGATGATCTAATACAAACATTAATTATAACTATGTTTTTGTGATTTTTTAGTTATGTGATGTTATGCTTGACCTATGCACATATATGCATGCAAGTGATCTAATCAAATTAATAACTTTCACTTAATGCAAAAATGATGATATATGGATAACTTGATGCACTTATATGAATGCAAATGAACTAATCAAATTAATGACTATTTTGCTTAATGCAAAAATGACTATGTTTTTTATATGTCCAAGTGTAGTTAATCAATATAGACGAGACTAGGTGAAAGACATAAAGAATAGATAGAATTTTGATCAGATAGAAGACTTGGATAAAGGACTCACAATCTTTTGTAAATATTTACACTACAAACATAATCTTTATTAATGAATGGTATACGAAATGCAAATGGATACGGATATGGATGCGGATACATGTCATCTTGATATTGCAAGTATTTTGAAATGCTTGTTTCATCATTGGGCAATTTTTTTGGTACTTTTGTGTTTTCCAAATGGTGTAAGATAATACAAGCATCTAGGTATAATTAAACTGAGATGACCTGAGTATTGCTTACATGGATTTTGATTTAGCAAGTTAATACAAGCATTAAGGTATAATTGAACCAAGATGACCTGAGCATATCTTGCATATCAACAGACAAGGATTGCCTCCTTTCATGTTAGACCTCTGATATCGTTAATGATCATTGTGTTGATCATGTCTTTAGACAAGGCTTCACATTACTAAAGATAAACCCACAGGAATCAAAAAAAGAAAATAATCATGTCCCCATCATAGCATCTCTAGTTTTTAGGCATCCTCAAGTAGAATAGGAAAACATGATAACAAAAAATCAAGACATTGTAACTTAACCTGCTCTCAAACACAGAACATTCTTGCATTAGATGTGTCTTCTTGCCAGAATTTATATAGAATCATTTAGAGTTTTTTAGGCATTGCTTGTTTTGCTTTGGATAGGTTGATATTTTGTGTCAAAATTTCTATTTTTGGGAAGCGAGCTTTGCTGCGCTCGCATGTCTGGTGAAATATATCACAATCCTTATTGGTGTCTTTGTGGAATATGTGGTAGAGCAGAATCTAACTCCTTAACCAGGTTGAGGACTTACCCCCAGTCAAGTATGGGTATCTAGTTTATTATGGATGAAGTGACAATGGATATGAAGAAACGGTCCCTAAGGGATTGACCTAGTGCCTCGGGAGCTCCTTGCTAAATGGCTTTGCCTACATGATGACGTAGAGGCAACGTAGTTCGGGGTGAACCTTGATGGACCTAAGACCTAGGTGATAGGAAGTGGTGCAGACTTAGTTAGAAGGATAGATCACATGTGATGGGATGGATGGGTAGCCTTAAGGGCACATTGATAATGGCCTTTCCTATGTGACAACGCAGAGGCAGCGTAGTTCGGGGTGAACCTTGATACTAACGATGGACGCTATGGTAGGCTAATACTAGGGATATGTACTTGACGACCTTAGGTATTAAGGTGACAATGGTTATAGGGTATTAAGCCATGATAGGTTATCATTTAGGTTGACATGATTTGATAATGGATAACGATAGGAAGAATGGACACAAGTCGATTGGTTTCCCAAAGATGGAGGAAGCAGTTTGCATCGCAGAGAGCGCCTACTTGCCAGGTTTTCACTACTTTGCTTTTATTACACGAGAGCCAAAATACAAATGATGCCTGCTTGCGAGGTTTTCATCGTGGTATCTATCCAAGCTACCTGTTTACTAGGTTTTCACTAGAGGATGATTTTTTTCTATTTTTCCTTTTTTTTATTTTTTTTGCTATTTTTTGATTTTTTGGTTTTTTGGTTTTTTTATGCTTTTTTTTGCCCCCCTTACATTGGGGTTCTCTAGGTATAGAACTAACAAAGATGCATACTTTTGATTGGGTCATTGAACAGCTCACCTTATAATGTAGCTAACTGATATGCTCCTGATCCATAAGCAAGAAGGATTACATAAGGACCAAGCCAATTGGGTTCAAATTTTCCTTTCTTTTCCCGATCTTGCTGATTGCGGGGATTTTCCTTAAGCACTAGGTCACCAACATTGAATACCCTTGGATGGACTCTGTGGTTATAGCTTCATGACATCCTTTGTTGGTATGCTTTGAGATGGTTGAAGGTATTCCACTGTTTCTCCTCCAACAGTTCTAACTCTTGCAGTCTAGAAACTTTGTAGTCTTCATCAGTTATAAGACCTTTTAACGACACCCTCAAAGATGGTAACTCGACCTCGATGGGCAAAATGGCTTTGGAACCATAGACAAGGGCATATGGGGTAGCACCTATGGGAGTACGTATGCTGGTTTGATAGGCCCACAAAACAGGATTGAGTTGCATGTGCCAATCACGGCCAGCGTCGTTGACAGTTTTCTTGAGGATTTTCAAGATTGTTTTGTTGGATGCCTCTGCCTGGCCATTGCCTTGGGGGTAATAGGGGGTGGAGAAGCGGTGTTGGATTTTGAATTTATCACAAAGCTCTTGGAGATCCTGGTTTTGGAAATTTCTTATATTATTTGTGACTATGGATGAGGGAATTCTGTATCGGCAAATGAGGTAATTAAGGATGAAGGAGGCAATTTGTTTGCCTATGACATTGGTTAGTGGAACAGCTTCAATCCACTTGGTAAAATACTCAGTGGCGATTATGATGAACTTGTGGTTGTTGGATGAGGGAGGGTGGATTTTACCCATAAGGTCGAGTCCCCACTGACAGAAGGGCCAAGGTGTCGTTAAAGGTCACAATTCTTGAGCTGGTGCATGGACAAGGTTACCATGAATCTGACACTGCTTGCATTTCTTGACAAATTGATATGAGTCTGTCTCCATTTTCAGCCAATAATACCCCAAATGCATGAGTTTCTTGGCTAAAGTAGGACCACTAGAGTGTGATCTGCATATTCCTTCGTACACTTCTCGCAAAGCGATTTGAGATTCTTCACGTTCAAGACATCTGAGTAAAGTACCATCCAGACCTCGGTAGTATAGAGTATCGATGATAATGGTATAATAGGATGTTTGTCAGATGAAGGTTCAGTGTTGGTTGTTGGATAAGTCAGGTGGTAAGGTGTTGTCCTTGAGGTAAGTGTAAATCTTACCATACAAGGGTGAATCAAATCTGACTAAGAGGCAAATGGATTGGGTTTCAGGGAGGTCATAAGCTAGTTACGTGACTGTTTCCACCAAGAACTCAAACGTGACTCATTCTCTGGAATGTCAAGAAGCAAGGTGATCATGGCATTTGCTGCCTTGTTCTCAATGCAAGGAATTTGCTCAAAGGAGATGATCACAAAGTACTCTTTAAAGTCATCCACCATACGCTTGTATGGTATGAGCTTGTCATCTTTCGTCTGGTAGTCATTATTTACCTGATTGATGACGAGTTGTGAATCTCCATAGACATGAAGCTCTTTCACTTTCCATTCTACTACTAGCTTAAGACCAATGACCAATGCCTCATATTCTGCTATGCTGTTTGTGTAAGGAAAAAGTAGACGATAAGACTTAGGTATTGTAGTGCCTTGAGGAGTGACCAACAAGATGCATGCCCCCGATCTGTGGTTTGTATAAGAGCCATCAAAATAGAGTGTCCATGACTATGTTGTGATAGTGAAGATTTATTCGTTAGGAAACTTGAACTTCATTGGAGTGGTATCTTGCAAGGGTGCCTCTGCCAACTGATCTAAAATGACTTGACCTTTGATAGCTTTTCTTTCTACATACTCAATGTCATATTTGCTTAGGAGTATTACCCATTTAGCTAGGTGACCTATGAGAGCTGCTTTGCTTAACAAGTATTTCAGGGGATCTATCTTTGCAATAAGCTTGATGGAATGTGCAAGCATGTAATGTTGTAGTTTTTGGGAAGCAAAAACCACAGCAAGACAAGATCTTTCAAGTTGAGAGTATTACAGTTCATACCCCACCAATGTGCGACTGATGTAGTATATGGTCCTTTCCTTGCCTTCATTGTCCTGTTGTGCTAGAAGGGCACCCAGAGCTGTCTGTGTAGCAGATATATAAAGTAATAGCGGCTTGCCTTGTATAGGAGGCATCAAGATAGGTGGATTCATGAGATACTCTTTCAGTTTGCAAAATTCTTCTTCACACTTCTCATCCCATCTAAATGGAATGTTCTTATGTAAGAGATGACTAAAAGGTTAACACTTGTCTGCCAGTTGTGAGATGAACTAGTGGATTGCCTATAATTTACCTTGTAATGACTGCAGTTGGGTAATGTTCCTTAGAGATGGCATCTCTATGATAGCTTTGATCTTTGTAGGATCTACCTCAATCTCGTTTGTTGATACTATGAAACCCAAGAGTTTTTCGATGGTGACCCCAAACACACACTTTTTCAGATTCAATCTGACCTTGAATTGTTCCAGTCGTTGAAAGATCTTCTCTAGGACATCTAAGTGGGACTCCTTTGTTAGTGATTTGGCAAGGATGTCATCCATGTAGTCTTCCATTGTCACATGCATCATGTCATGGAAAATAGTAGTCATAGCACATTGGTATGTTGCCCCTACGTTATTTAACCCAATTGGCATGATGCACCAATAGAAGGTACCCCATGGACAAGTGAATGACGTCTTATGTTGATCTTCTAGTGCTATCTCGATTTGGTTGTATCTAGAGAAGCCATCCATGAGGGAAAGCATAGTATGTCCAGCTGTTAAGTCGACAATGATGTCAATGTTAGGCAATGGGAAATCATCTTTGTGGCAGGTCTTGTTAAGATCTTAGAAATCATTACAAATTCTGACTCTTCCATCTAGTTTAGCAATAGGCACTATGTTGGAAATCCACTCTGGATAGTCTATTGGTCTGATAAACCCAACATCTAATAGCTTCTTGAGTTCTTCTTTGACTAGCAGTGCAACATGTGGATGCATTTTCCTGAGTTTTTGTTTTACAAGTTTAACTCTAGGATCGAGAGGTAAATGATGTAAGACCAAGTCGGGATCTAATCCGAGCATATCTGCATAGGACCAAGCAAAGTTGACCTATTTATTATTGAATAAGGGTACAAATTTCATCTTTTCTAGTGGAGATAAAGACTTGGCAAAGTGTATGATCTTAGGATTACCTTCAGTGCTGATATCCACAGGTTCTATAGGTTCTACCACAATCTATGACTTCTCCTTATACATGTCATTGGGGAGAGTGTCAAGCCTTCCATCATCTGGCACCTCAGAGAGGTTTTCACCATTCGATGCGTCCTTTATTTTTACTTTTTTGGGATCTGACACTGCCACAGAGTTGTTTTCACCATCATATCCATTTTTTATTTTTATGTTTTTGCAACTGGAAGGCTTGGTACCCTCTCTGAAATAAGCCCCTATATTGAGTTCTATGGTACAACCAGCTTTATGATCTCCCACGAGTAGGTGGTCTCTTAGTTCCATGAAATCAATATAGGCAACGTCATTTTGGAACATGTCTAGTTGAGGGGTTCCTCGTAAATTCCAATCAATAAGCTCAAGATGTACTAGGGAGAGGGGGTCGATATGTTGTCAAGATGGGGAGTTATAGGAACAAGGTCTGGTATGGTACTTTCCTCAAGATTGTTTATCTCGTGCAAACTCTAACCTTCCTCGTAAGTTGTGCTCTTAGGAATAGGCGAATCACACTCTATTGGTCTATGCTTTAGTGTTTCTCACTCATGGTAGGGGCTATAGGTGCAAATGATATTGATTCCTTTCTCTTCATAGGAATGCTCTAAGAGTTCATCCCATTTATATTCATTGGAATCTGTGTGACTATCTTCTTGAAGATTATGGATCATTTCCACAAAACATGTAGTAGCGTTAGCTTTGCCTTTGGTTTTATCTTTGTTTTGGTATCCTAGCCCTGTTGTGTTTCAAGCTGATGAGGATGAAGAAGGTTGGATGGGTTCAATGATTCCTTCTTTTCTAAGGCTGATGGGGCCTTGTCCTTCATAACCCATTATGTGCAAGATAGACTGACCATGCCCATAGATTTTTGTTGGGAGCTTAGGTTGTTATTCTTGTTGTGTGTCATTTTCATCAATGTAAAACCATTGTAGAACATCTCTTTTGTCACTTTTATCTAACAAGGTGCCCCATTTGACAAAGGGAACTTTGGGAGGTTCAAGAGGTGCAGATGGTTTTGGGAAGGGTGTAGGTCATCTAAGGGACTTTGGAGATAGAGGCATTTTGGCCAAACAAAGGCTATGCTCAATGGAGTATTCGCCTACCCCTGTTTCTTTGATCTTGACTTTTTGCTCATGGGCTTTGGATGTGGAATCTTAGGAGCTATGGTCCTGCTGAGAGATGGAGGATGTGGAAGCTCTGTTGTTAGGGATGATGGTTTCAGGTCTTGATTGGATGGTGTTGCAATGTTGGAAGGGATTAGGGTCACCTTGGATGGTGATCTCTTGGCCATTGTGGGGGAATTTTATGCCTTGGTGGTAGGTGCAAGGCACCGCTTTCATGGCATGTATCCAAGGTCTGCCTAGGAGAATGTTATAAGCGAGCTCCCCATCAAGGACTTGACACACAACCTATTTCACTACTAGTCCAACTCTTAGTTGTAACACCACAGTTCCCTTGGTAGTTCGTTCTTCCTCATCATAAGCTTTGATTGTAATCGTTTTCCTCAGATCCACTATATTTTATGAGAACCCTAATGTAAGGACTAGTTTTAGTGTGCAAATATTTAAACCTACTCCTCCATCAATGAGAACCCTTTTGATGTAGTTTTTGTGAATGAAGGCTTCGATATGTGGCGATGTGTTGTGGGGTTGGGATACAGATAGATCATCTTGCTCAGTAAATGAGAGGATGTTGGGTGAGGTAAGATGACCTACCGTGGCTTGAAACTTCTCTTGGGCCAAGTTGGTGGGGACGGTGGTTTCCACTAAGGCTTTTTTGAGAATCTCTTTGTGTGTTGGTGATAGACACAACAACTCAAGTATGGATATGTTGGCAGGAGTCTTCCATAGTTGGTCTAAGATAGTGTACCGGTGGGGGTAAACAATGAGGATGGCGACCTTGGAGGAAGTGTGTGCAAGGTGGTTTTTCCACTGCGGGTAATGATGGTGCAATCAGATTTGGTGTTGGGATCTAATTATTCATTGAATGTGAGCACATTGATTTGCGGGGTGTGCTCTAATATACAATTCACGGTGTACTCGAATGGTATGTTTGTGTAATTTGCATTATTGTTTCTATTACTCTGATTCTGTCAATTGTTGTTGTTGTTGTGATTGTTTTTGTTGTTCTGTCTATCGTGGTTAGGGAGTGGGTCCTTGTACACCACATGTGATTCATTATTTGGATGGTCTTTTGTGCTGACACAGTTTTGGTCTAACAAGTCATGAATGACATTTTTCAGATGAATGCAGTCATTAGTTTTATGTCCTCTTCCTCTATGGTATTCATAGTAGTCAGTATCTTTCCACCAAGGAGGTTTGACAGGGGGTTCATAGTCACTTGTGGAGGGAAGGGTGATCTCATTGTTTGCTAACAACTTTCTCAAGGTAGACTCAAGTGACTCCACCAATGGTGTAAACTTTCGTCTAGAATAAAAATTCCATGATTGCCTTAGTTCACTTGGTGGAGGTTTGTTTGGTGTTACATTGTTTGAAGCTCCTTGGAGATTGAGAATTGGTTGTTTAGGGGTCGCTAGTTTGGCATCAACCACTCCATCGTTGACTATGTTCTTGTTCTTGGTCTAAAATATCAACTTATCCATGGTATAGTTAGAGTTAGGAGTGTCTTTGAACAACCTTATTTGTCCCTTTGTGATCATGGCTTTTTCGATAAATAACCCCATCTCAATCACTTTCATGAATGTGGTAGGGCCTTGGATTTGTATTTGGTAGCTAAGATCAGGGTTGAGGTTGTGGACAAACATTTCTATCATTTGTTTCTCTGGTATATGATGGGGACATTTGCTTGCTAGTTGTCTCCACCTTTGTAAGAAAGCGGTGAAGGATTCACCACTCTTCTGTTTCGTGTTGCATAGGTCAAGCATAGATACCTCGTGTTCGATGTTATATGAGAAGTGTGTGGCAAACTTATTTTCTAACTCATCAAAATTTTTGATACCTGGGGGTAGTCGAGAGAACCATTCTATGGCCTATCCTCCTAGTGATCAAGGGAAAAGTCTCATGAGGAAAGTTTCGTTATGGGCCACCTCTAGACATGCAGCACTAAATTCTCAGATATGGTCTCTAGGGTCACCCTTTCCTCTATATTTGTCAAACTTAGGAACTTCAAACCTAAAGGGAAATGGGACCATGTTCAAGCTTTTGTCGAAAGGATATGGCAAGATATCCACCAATGAATAAGTTTTAGTGGACGTCCCTGTTTGGAGGTCCATTACTTGTTGTTGTAGGTTTTGAATTTGTTTTGTTAGTGTGTCTATGGGTGTGTTTGGGTTTGTTGTTTTCTTACCCTTGTCTGTGTCGAGGGTACTTGTTAGATTCTGCAAGAAGCGAGAACCGAGCCAAGATCTGATGTCAGTCGTAGATCATATGCACCTCCACTTGACAGATGATCAAAGATCAAAATAGTAGAATGAAGAGATATCTGAAATGAGAGAAAAATAGAGATAAAGAAAGAGAATTTTGAGAAGACTCTCAATACTCTCACTGAACTATCACTGAACTAATATTCACGCTAGTGAAGGTGAGAGGAGAGTGCTATATATAGCAAAAATGGGGCATATACATCCAAGAGGTGCATTAACTCCCATATCCCATAAAAGTTGGGAGGTTTTACCTACTTGGTAAATGCCAAAACATGTGGCATAACCTCCTTACATGAAAACAAAAAAGGAGTTATAAGAGGTGGCATAAAAGCCAAAAGAGTGTGAGAACTCTAACTACCCCATAACCTACTTAGGTAAGGATAGAATAGTGGTTATGAGAGGTGACACAAAAAGCCAAAAGGATGTGTAGCTCAACTACCCATGTGTGGGAGAGAGTTACACATGTAGCTGATGTATTTCACCATGTATCCTCATATTAACCACATAAAATAAACCTAAGCAAGATTACTAATGTGTAGGAAAAAGAAATATCCCTAAGGAAAATAAAAAACCTACACTAATAGTACTTTCCTCATGTGTACTCTTTTCATGAGTTCTTTCCTCTCTAGGTTCTTTTAATGCGTTGACATCAAAGTCAACGGGGAGTTTAAGCCCTTGGTTTGCTAGGTAGAGGGAGAATTTTCAAGGGTCTTGGCTAATGACTTTGTCCATCATGCGTTGGAATTTCCTGTCTTGGAGGGCTTGTTGTATTTCATCACGAGAGATTTCCTCATCACTGTCATGTGGGGACACAATTCTATCTGATGTTCCAGCCATTTCAAGTTGCTTTTATTTCTGGGATCTAATTAGGACCATGCGGTGTGATTTGGGATGGGGTGGTGTGAGATTGGATGTCTTGACAAGGTGAGCTTTGAGGTTGTGGTGAAGGGGATACTTGTGGTAAAAGGATTTTGACAAGGGTTTTCTATGATCTATGATTTCAAATGAATTGGTCGATACAAAACAATAGCCACAAGTCAGGACGTTAGGAATCCATTTACTTGATAGGGACTAGTTTTTGCACCAACACAACTAGTGAAAAGTTCTGATAGAGAAGGATGATGTATCCCGATAGTGGAGACTTTACTAGCTATTGTTTAGATTTGGTAGGATCTAGGATTATCTTTTCGTAACCTGGTTTGATACTTTGACTCGGTTTTGTGAAGTTTTGGACGAGGTGAGTGTTGGAAAAGTGGGTATGTTGTGGAATCGAATGGGATAGGTGACCACAAGGTGAAATTTGATCTCGGAAACTGAAACAAGGCCAAAATGGGTGTCTAGAGAGATAATTGTTTTTCTTAGAAACTGTATGGAAAAGCTCACTGTGACAGATGTACAGGATTAAATGTACAGGAACAGAGGACTAATACATAGCAACAGATAGTAGAAGCGCAAGACTAGTGAAACATAGATGTGCAACAACATATGACAAATGTGCAATAATAGGTTATAAATGTGTAGCACTGGTGAATAATGTATGCACAGTAGAATAGAGTATATGTGTTGCAGGAATGAACAGATGCGCAACAATGAACAGATACACAGCAGGAATGCACAAATGCATAGTAGAAAGGAATAAATGCACAGCTCTAGCTTTTTGGTTTGTTTTTGACTAATTTTTGGCTTGTGAAAGCACATTTTTCAATATTTTTGGTTTTCTCTACTTGAATATTTGGTCTGCCTAATTTGTTTCTCAATTTTGTCAAGAAGAACACATCACACACAAAGAATTTTTCATGATTTTAATTTTTTTGTATTTTTGAACTTTTTTGAATAAAAATAGGTACAAATCCTAGGATGGTAAGGGCAATATTCAATGAATTCCAACTTGGTTTTACACCAACCACTTGCATAAAGGTAGACAACTAATAGCTTGGTAGCACTGGCTCCCCTCCATGGCACTCACTTCTCACGCATACCAAGCTATAGTTCTCCTGAAGGATTGAACTTTTCTGTCTCTACACTAAATGAGTGTATGATGTTGGATGGCTCTGGAGAATGTTTTCCTCCTGTGTCACTGAATAGGGTATTTTGGCTTCTAAAACAATGAATAAGTAGTAAGGGCAACTGTTCGAGTGGTTATACGTGTGGCAGTGCTACTCTCTATTATGGAGTCTCCCAGCCTTCAAGGGTTATGCCTTGAAGGGTTTTAAAGGAGGTTGGTTGTCGGTATAACTAATCAACACTCATTTCTTGAAGCTTTTTCTCCAAACATAATTTATTTATAGTGGCTAGGAAGAGCTTGGCTTTAGCTTGTTACCACTTAAGGTCGTTCCCACTTGGATGAAAGGATATCCAAGGGTAGGCCTCTCTAGAGGAAAAACATGTGAAATGATAGGTTTGGCATTTTGGTCACCCAAAAGAGGGGAGAGCATAGGCCTACTATCATTCGAAAAGCATGAAAGACAATGGTTCTTTTCCCCTAGTTAAAAAGAAAAAAACTAAATGAGCTATGCTACTTGGGCACACACATGATTTGTTAACTTTGAAAGAAGCAAGATAGCAATGGTTCAATTTTATATCTTTCTAGTAGGGACTATGTTTGAGTTGTTGATGTAACAAGATCAAATTGCAATCCTCCTAGTTAGAGCTAAATGAGATTTACATGAACAATCTAATAATTTTACTTGCTAATTAGGTCTAGAAATGAGTTAACAATGTAGCTATATGACTAACCACCCCCAACCTACAAGTAGACCTGAGAATATTCCTGCAAGAAATCTTAGCGTTAGTGAAAAATTACAAGAAATAACTCAAGGGCCCTATCAGAAACAAATGCGTAATTACAAAGAATACATGCACAGATACAGAGTACAGATGTGCAGAAGTACAAATGCGCAGTTACAAAAGATCAAAGCGTAGAAACAAAGAATAGATGCGTCGTTTGGATGTATGCACTGATTCAGGGAACAGATGCATTGTTCCAATGAGTAAATGCATTGATTGAACAGATCCATTGATTCAGGGAACAAATGCATGTTAGCAGTGAATAGATGCGCAGAAACTCCCTATGTACAGAAACTAATGCACAAAAACTTAGTTTTGAGGTTAAATTGGAGCAAGGCCCCATGGTGGGCACCAAGAATGTTATTAGAAAATTGGAATAATATCAATAATATCAAAGTAATCCAAATAACTCAATAGAAATGGAAATAATCAAGATTCAAAAACACAAAGACAAAACCTTGCGAACCTCAATACTTCGTGGCTTCCATTGATCACCTATCCCAATTGATCTTTCGTATGAATGAAGCCCTCAGAAAGTGCACTTCCTTACTTTTTTTCTTTAAGATGACAATAGAGAACAACTATGATAGTTCTTGCTATGAAGAGGAGCTTCAATGCAATGGCAATGGTGATGGTAACAAGTTGATCGCAAGCAATGGAGGAATTTGGTGCCAAGGGCGCACTGTGCTTGCTCAATACTTTGCAGCTTCCATTAATCACCTATCCCAATTAATCTTTCGTATGAATGAATCCCTCAGAAAGTGCACTTCCTTGCTTTTTTTCTTTAAGATGACAATAGAGAATGGCTATGATAGTTCTTTCTATGAAGAGGAGCTTCAATGCAATGGTAATGGTGATGGTAACAAGTTGATCACAAGCAATGGAGGAATTTGGTGCCAAAGGTGCACTATGAATTCTATAGAGTAAGTTTACTAAAAGCTTGGATGATTGAAATGGAGGAATAGGGGTTGTATTTATAGACTTGTGTGAGAGAAGATCAATAGTATAGAATGAATAAAAAGATCAACGAAGGAGATAAATCTAGAGTTCATGATGAAAGTGTACTTGACAAGTTTCACACAAAAAGTTGTTTTGTTTGAATTAACTACTTTAAAAGATAAAGATAAGATTTGATTCCATAAATTAGAATATTTTTTTTCTAATTTAAGAGTTGTTGATAAAAACAAGATTGAATAAATTAGTTAACTCAACTTATGATTTGTTTTTTGTATGATTTGAGATAAATTAAATAATAAATTAATTAATTTTGTGTGCATAATGAACAAGATTTATTTTTAGAAGATTTGGAAGATTTTTAAAGCAAATTAAATAAATAAATTTATTTAATTGTTTGTGCAAGATAGAAGAATAAATAAAATATTTGATTATATTTTATTTTTTAGAGATTGAGATAATTTAAATAAATTTGATTTATTTATTTAAATTTGGAAGAATAATTTGATTAAATTAAATAATTAAGAGTTATTTAATTATAGATAAGAGGATTTGGAAGAATTTGATGAAATTAATTAAATAAGTGATTTTATTTAATTTTTGGGAGGAATATGAACCAAATAAATAAATTGATTTATTTATTTATTGATAGAGGGATTAGAATGAAATAAATATTAAGAATATTTATTTAGACAAAGTCGTGTCATTTTTAGGCATATACACGCTGTTCTAAACTAGCTAAAATTCTATTTATCATCCTCTCTTCTACTATTTCACAAACTCTTTCTCTCTCTCTAGCTATATCTTTCTAACTCTATCTATCTCTTTCTATTTGTCCCTAAACCTTAACCCATAAACCTTTATCTCCTTGTCTCTATCGTCACTTTATCGCTCAATTCCCTAAATATGCCCACCCTGCACTTAGGAGAGGTCTAAGTTCCCTAAACCCCAACCCCTAACCCCTATCTCTCCCCTATCATCCCTATCTCTATCGTCCCTCTACCTCTCAATCTATCTCCCTATGTATTTGGACATCTCCCTCACTCTCTATCTCCCTATCTCTCCCCTTTGTCTTCTCAATCTCCTATATCTCTCCCTATCGGTCCTCTCTCTCTCTCCCTAAAACATAAACCTCTAAACCCTAACCACTAAACTATAACCCCTAAACCTTGAACCTGAGAAACCCTAATCCCTAAACCCTAAACCCTCTACCTTTCAATCTCCCTCCCTATGTCTCTGGACATCTCCCTTACTCTTTATCTCCCTATCTCTCCCCTCTATCTCCTCTATCTCTCCCTATCAGTCCTCTATATCTTTCTCTCTAAACCCTAAACCCCTAAACACTAAACTAGAGCAACCCTAAACCCTAAATAATGCCCCTAAACCCTAATCCCTAAACTCGAGCAACCCTAAACCCTAAACTTTTATCTCCCTTATCTCCCTATCTCTATCATCTCTCTACCTATCAATCTCTCTCCCTATGTCTCTAGACATCTCCCTCACTCTCTATCTCCCTATCTCTCCTCTCTATCTCCTCTATCTCTCCCTATGATCCTCTCTCTAAACCCTAAACCCCTAAACCTGAGCAACCCCAAGGGTTCTAAACCCTAACCCCAATCCCTAAATCCTAAACCCCTAAACCCTAAACCTGAGCAACCCTAAACCTTTATCTCCCTATCTCTACCCTATCTCCCTATCTCTATCATCCCTTTACCTCTCAATCTCTCTCCCTATGTCTCTGGACATGTCCCTCACTCTCTATCTCCCTATCTCTCCCTATAGGTCCTCTCTCTCTAACCCCTAAGCCCTAAACCTCTAAACCTTAACCCCAAGCAACCCTAAATAATGCCCCTAAACCCTAACCTCTAACCCCTACACCCTAAACCTGAGAAACCCTAAGCCCCTAAACCTAAGAAACCCTAAACTTCTATCTCCCTATCTCTCCCATATATCCCTATCTCTATCATCCCTCTACCTCTCAATTTCTCTCCCTATGTCTCTAGACACATCCCTCAATCTCTATCTCCCTATCTCTCCCCTTTGTCTCCTTTATCTCTCCCTATCGGTCCTCACTCTCTCACTCTCTTAACCCTAAACCCCTAAACCCTAAACCTAAGCAACCCTAAAATCTCTATCTCCCTATCTCTCCCCTATCTCTATCGTCCCTCTACCTCTCAATCTCTCTCTCTCTATGTCTCTAGACATGTCCCTCACTCTTTATCTCTTTATCTCTCCCCTCTGTCTTCTCTATCTCTCCCTATCTGTCCTCTCTCTCTCTAAACCCTAAACCCCTAAACCTTAAGCCCTAAACCCTAAACCCTAAACTCGAGCAACCCTAAACTCTAAATAATGCCCCTAAACCCTAACCCCTAAACTCTAAATAATGCCCCTAAACCCTAATCCCTAACCCCTAAACCATAAACCCAAGCAACCCTAAACTGTTATCTCCCTATCTCTCTCCTATCTCCCTATCTCTATCGTCCCTTTACCTCTCAATCTCTCTCCCTATGTCTTTGGACATGTCCTCACTCTCTATCTCTCCCCTCTGTCTCCTTTATCTCTCCCTATAGGTCCCCTCTCTAAACCTTAAACCCTAAACCCCTAAACCCTAAACCCTAAATAATGACCCTAAACCCTAAACCTGAGCAACCCTAAACCTATATCTTCCTATCTCTCCCCTACCTCCCTCCCTCTCTCTTCCTAAACCCTAAACCCTAAACCTAAGCAACCCTAAACCTCTATCTCCATATCTCTCCCCTATCTTCCTATCTCTATCATCCCTCTATCTATTAATCTCTCTCCCTATGTCTCTAGACATCTCCCTCACTCTCTATCTCCCTATCTCTCCCTTCTATCTCCTCTATCTCTCCCTATCTCCCTATCTCTCGCCTTTCTCTCCCCTATCATTCCTCTATCCCCCTATCTCTCCCCTATCTCTCCCCTCTCTCTCCCTCTCTCTCACTCTCTCTCCCTCTCTCTCCCTCCCTCTCCCTTATTGACAAAGGAAATGGAAACAAAAAAACTAGGACTCTCTCTCTCTCTCTCTCTCTCTCTCTCTCTCTCTCTCTCTCTCTCTCTCTCTCTCTCTCTCTCTCTCTCTCTCTCTCTCTCTCTCTCTCTCTCTCTCTCTCTCTCTCGACAAAGGAAATGGAAACAAGAAAATTAGAACATGCAAAGAGGGATGAGAATATAAACTAGGAGGATGAAATGGAAACAAGATAAAACAAAATTTAATTGGATGGGAAGAATGATGAGAGGAGAGGTGGAAAATAGTAAAATAGGGAAATTTTGGTCGGATCTAAAGGAAAAGGAAAACTAGGAAAGCTAGGGCTAAGAGGTGGAAAAGAGGGGAGGAGGTGGAAAAAGAAGTCAAATGGACACAAAGAGATGAAGATGAATGATACGAGAGAGAGAGGGGGGGTCCATAAAGAAAACAAGATAGAGAGAGGGAGAGAGATATATGCATAAAATTCATTTTTATTGTTTTATAACGTGCTCGCATTATAACGCACTCGCATTTTTGCCTGCTTTGGGAAATTACATCCCAAAGGGTTGGATTTGCCTTGGGCATCCAACCCAAAGGGTTGGAGGTAGCTTTTGGATGCCAAGGATGCATTTTTCACAGAAGTTGGAAATTTTGACCAAATATCGTGAGTGCTCCCCTATGGTTTACATGTTTTTCAATGTCAATACGAATAAATGCCAAGACGACTTCAAGTTTTTTCTTAGCTTTCTAACCATGTATTTTTTCAAAAATCTGATAACATTAAGGTTTCCATCTTCAAGTTCTTTTGCTAATGCATTTTTTTTAGAAAACCTATGTCTAGTATTTCTGGTGTCATTTTTTACATGTTTATCGAAATTTAAAACAAATTACATTTTTAGATTCTAGGCTCAATTCTATAGACAATGATATTTTTTTATTAGTTTTCAAAAACATTGGGGGGGAGCACACTCAAATTTTTATTTTTTTAGGATGTGTCCACTTTGAAATTCATAAAAAATCATATATTCATTAAAAAAACAAAAAAAAAGGCATAAACTACAAGGTATTAGCTAATTTTCCACTGTTGTGATTTGTCTAATAATTAAAAAAGTTGGCATTTTAGGGGGAGCACCCCAGACACTATGTTATATTTTTGTGACAAAAACAAGAGCACTTTGTGTGCTCCCCCTATTTGAACCTCTTAATCTCCACCATTTTTAGAAAAAAAATAGTAGTTTTGAAACTAGACTCGGAGCACTACAAACCTTGTTCTTATCACATCTTCTAATTTAGAGCATGGTTATCTTCAATTTCTCATGCAAGATCAATTTTTTCTTATTTCAAAAAAAAATTGGCCACTTTTGACCCCTTCTTGGTCCCCCATTTCCATGCACATATCCAATTTTTACAGGTTTTCTTCTTCCATGCATTCATGGTGGTGGGTGAATTTAAAATTTCGTATGCCCTTAAGTTTCCCACCCATAGATTAGGGCACGAGATGACTAGCAAGTATAAATACTAGTTCTTTTTTGGAGGTGCAAGTGCTCATGATTGTTCTAAGGCATCAAATGAAGTTAATCTCGGTTGCAATTCAAAGAATACATTTGATACAACGTAGGAAGGATCCTCAATGCATGTCTTCATATAGTGGTGTGTCTTCATGACATATTGTAATGATTCAGGGGAATGTATAGTTGCAACTATGTATTTTCTCTCACCACATTTTCTGGTGTGATTGTAACCAAGGTCTAATGTATGTGTGACAACATCTAATAAATCAGTCATTCCTTATTGCAAATGGTTATTGCAGTTGTGTTATGGATCATTAAGCATGTCTATTATATGATATGTAATCTTTGGTTTCTATGTAAATGTACATCTGGTTCTATGGATATTCTATTGGAGGCATCCCCTTCCTCCTTATTATTCATGAGCCTGTTGCCCAATGGAGTAGGCACCAATTCACATTAGTGATGGATCAAACACCTTTCAAATATCAAACCCTATGTTTTTTTAGTTGTAGGAGTAGGAGCAGGATTAGTTTAGGGTTTCATATGCTACTCATGATTCAGTATTGTAACTAGGAAATCATTTTAAGTGACCATCAAACTGTTAGAAACATTGTCATTGATGTCAAGGGTGCATACACATGTTGTCATTGAGATTAAGAAGATATTCATGAATAGACAAGAGTATAAGAACATGTTATCATTGATGTCAAGAAGGTACATGAACAACAGTGGTGTCACTAATGTCAAAGACATAAGACTGAGATTGTTGGTTAGATTAACATCTAAGAGATTGTTGTGGAGATTATTGGAATATGTAATCATTGATGTTGTTGCGGAGATTGATCAGATTGATTGTACAAGATGTATGAATGAGATTGTTGAATTATTGTCATTGATTGATGTCAAAGAACGTGTGGCCGACTTCTCTTGAACAATGAAGATATGAAATATTTAAATTAAAGATTTAAATATGCAAGAGAGGTCAACTTCCTATGAAGAATTTAATATGATAAAGGAAGTAATTTAAAAAACATTCTTGATGAGGCCAACCCATGGGAGGAGCACTCATATAAAGACAAGATGTCTTAATTGAATGACAATATATAATATTATTTATTAAAGACAAAAAGTGCGATTAGAAAAAGATTTATGTAGAATGATCAAGTTATTACATAAAGGAGGTCTACTACCTTAATAAGTAGCACTCCAAATTAAAAAAAAATTGTCTTATCTTTAAGAGATAACAAAAGGTGTGATTTCATATATAATGAGGTGTGATTTAATGCATGATGTACGGTTTAGTAAAAGATAAGAGGTGCAATTAATATGAAGATTGGTATTAAAAGTTAAAAGGTGCGATCTATTATAAAGGGACAAATTTTTTCTATAAAGGGGTGTGGTTATTAAAGAAGTGCACCCCATTGTAAAGACAAATTATTCCATTGAGAAGGTATAAAAGGGAAGAGAAGGTGTGGCTTTAGCAGCAAGAATTAAATGAATATTATGTGAATATTAGAGCAGATATAAAAAGAGAAGAGGTAGAAAAATGAAGTCTAATTTTAATTTATTTTGAAAAGGAATGTGTGACTATGAGAGAAGAATATATTGCTATGTTATGATCAATTTTATGTAAAGAAGTTGTGCATGAGTTAGAACAGTTTTGTGAGGAAAGAAAATGTGTGATCAAAATTGTGAGAGAAGAAAGTATTTGTGTGTGTGAACTTTATTTGAAAAGAAAAGACTTACATCAATACAAAATTAGAAATAGTGATCAGATTTGTGAGAGAAGATTATTGTGTGGATTGTGATCAGATTTGGAAGAAGGTTATTGTGTGGATAGTGATCAGATTTGGAAGAAGGATATTCTGTGAGTTGTAATCAGATTTGTGAAAGAAAGATTTAGGGAAGAAGCATATTATATCAACTATTGAAGGATTAATAGGTTGGGGCCTATCAAATTGAGGTTGAAGCCTCTTGCTGGGTTGGAGCTCAGATTGTGTGGGGGCTGGAGCCTCCAATAGGTTGGAGACTATTAAATAGAGGTTGGATCCTCTTACTGGGATGGAGCTCAATTTGTGTGGGGGTTGGAGCCACCAATAGATTGGAGCCTATCAAATAGAGGTTGGAGCCTCTTGCTGGGTTGGAGCTCAGTTTGTGTGGGGGTTGGAGCCTCTAATAGTTGGAGTCTATAATTTTGTCAAGTGGAGATTGGAGTCTCTACTAGGTTGGAGCCTACAAGAAGAAAGAATATATATAAGCAATAGTGTGTCATGGTTTGCTTCCGCTAGGGTTTCCATGTAAATAGTGTGTTCTCATTATGTACTTAATTGCTAGATCTTGTATATGTGTAGTTGACGTAATTAATTAAGTTTGAAAAGGAAAAGATTGTTAGATACTAATTCAGCCCCCCTCTTAGTATCAACGTGTGCTCATCACAAACTATTTAAATCATTGGAGAATCTTGTCATGCATGTTTACATCTTGCCATTGTGTATATCAAGTTAAGTAGATTCATCTTGCAGGATTTCATGTTGTTATTATATGCAGGTGCATGTGCAAGGTGTCTTATCAGCTTAATTAGAGGTTTATGCAACTAGTTTGTCTTGGCCTAATGGCAAATATAGGGTTCAAGTGTACATTGGGTATGGTTGTGAATATTTGTTTGTGTTTAATTTTATACCCATAGGAATACCCTCCTAGGTCTAGTTGAGTCCAAAGTGTAAGAGAGCATACCCACTCTCATCAGTTGGCCTTAACCAGCCTCAATATGTGGATGAGCCTCTTTTCCCACTTCTTGATGACACCCCCTTGCCTTGAAAGAGTTATTATGCTCTAGTATTGTAGACTTGTGGTTTTGGGACCTAACATTGTGTTGTCAAAATGGATGAAACTGATGTTAAGAAAGATGGGGATTTGGATCTAAAATGAGGATCAAGAAGGTGACAAAAAATGGATTAAAGGGGGAATGTCAATGATGAAGGATATGAGGACAGAGGTTGGTGAGGATGGAAATGATAAATGCTATCATAGTAACATCTATGCAAAGAGAAACCTATTACTTATTGTAGCATTGGCATTATGTACCATGATATTATGGATCGTGATGACGGTGTACCAAGTGCATGACAATCAAATAGAATCAAACAAAATACAAATAACATCATGCCCCAATAAACACATGATCAAAACATACTATAATATAATAGATTATAGAGATCTTGTCATTGTGCATTGTGGGACAATATAGCTAAGTGCACAAAAACACACACACAAACAAGAAAACACCCAAAAAAACATAATCCAATAAATTGTGCAATGGAAATGGAGCAGATATTTGGTTTAGGATCCAGGATAAAAGGATGGGGTAGGATTAGATTTTTCCCCTCATCAGACTAGAAGCCAAAGATTGATCTGATGATGATGATGATGATGATACCATTGTTAATGATAAGAACAATATGAGGATAATGTTATTAATGATGAGAACACCATGGGGATTGGGAATGATATATCCAAATAATGATGATTGGATAGTTTTTTAGGACTAAAGATGGCTTGTAGTGAGATAGAGAACAAACCCTTTGGATGTTTTTTGGATAGGTGTAGGGTGTTGGATGAGACTTTCTTGGATTGGGAGGGCTTGCATATGGATGAGGTATTTTTAGGGAGGTCATGCATCAGATTGGGATTATGCTTGGGTAAGCATTTGCTTGTAGTTACTGTCTTAATGGTGGAACTAGTGACAAGGGAAAATCCAAGCCCAAAGACATGGATGGAAGTGGATCTAATGAAATGGTTGAGGGATACGAGCTAGGGTGAGATGGAGAAGGAATGGATTGATGGAAGGATTGTAACGGGAGATCACCAAGGACTATATTGCAATGGGATAACATGTTTTATCTAAGATACGAGGTTGCATAATGTTATGTAGGTGATGGCATGATATTGGATGGTGCGTACCCAAAGGATGGCCATGTCAAGAGTATGCCAAAGCATGTTTTAGGTTTTTTCCCCTAGTCCTTATCAAGGTCAAAGGGAGAATGGATTGGATAGGATAAATGGATCATGTAGATATGATGGATGGATGTGAGGGGAGGGATAAGTATGGTGGAATGGATGAGACAACTTGGCCCCAAGTGTGATGGTACATAGATGGATTTTACTCGTGAAGCCCATGAATGGGTTTTCATCATGGTACTTTCCCAAGGTGCCACAAGAAGTGGTTTTCACCATTGGACAAATTTATTTCTCTTTACTATTTTTTTATTTTATTGATTTTTTAAAAAAATTATTTTTTTTTTAATTTGATTTTGCTACTTCATGTAGCAAGTCCTTGTTGGTCTGATGTACCCACCTTGGATGCTTCTATCATGGTGTGCCAATAGTACTATACCTAGCATAATTATTTGACTAGGACGATTCCACTGTTGTACATTCCACAAGTGTTGTGATGCTCTTTGATAGTTGGGTTGGCTTTATCTAAACATACACATCTCAATAGGGTCCATCATAGCCTTGATGGTAAAGTGTCATTGCCAACATATGACAGATTTGAGATTTCAAACCTTCTTGGATGTGGGGTGTGATTTTGGATTTGGATGGGGAATGTAGGATATGGAATTAGGTGATGGAGGTTTACTGGATTTAGGTGCATAGATTGGCTATTTAGATTGGGTTAGAGGACTCTTGACTCGCCATACTTTGGATGGTGGATTAGGAAGTTTGTATTTTGGATCGGGATGATGATTAGGACCAACATTCTTATACAAGTTGGAAGGTGGTGGCCACCTATGATATGAAATGCATGGCTTTTGATTGATTGCTTCCTTGTGAAAATTTTCTTTGATCATATTTAGCCCTTCACTTTGCTTTGGGATCCATATCTCTTTTTAGAATCTCTTTGGATTTGTGAATTCATGTCACCTTTTGGATTCATTTGGATCTTTTGCTTGATTTTGATTTTCTATTTGTTTCTTATTTGGTGCTTGATGTTGATGCTTTGCTTCAATGTGATTCTTTGCTTGATATGATGTATAAGCATGTTGGTCCAAATCAATGGGTTTAGGATTTGGGAGGTGAAGGTTGATGGGATGATTAGAGGTAAGAGTGAAAGGGTGAGGGGCATCACGATTATTGTAAGGGCTATGAATGGTCTCTATCGTGACATTTACATTGGATGAAGTTGCCCTAACAATCACTAAAGGATTACTAACTTCATTAGATGGATTGTAGCCAATGCCTTGATGTCAATGATTGACATGGACTTGTACAGGTTCTAAGATTCCTTGCTCATGAAGGCCCAAGCCTTTGCCATGGTAACCCATAAGTTGACACATTTGGTTTGTGATGGGATACTTGTTGCATTAAAAACATGATGCTAGCCCATTAGTGTATTTCCATAAACCATTAGAACTTGCAATTGGCTCATCTACAAGGAAGCCAGATTTGATGAAGGTGGCTATGCCAACTTGATAACATGGTTGTGCTTTCTCCTTATTTATGAGTGTAGTGGCTTTTTGACCAATAATATGCTCAATGTGATCAATCTTATCTTGTGTATGCTCATGCTTGATGGAATCCATGTCATTTATTTGATTGTCTATGTGTCCAAGGGAGGCAAGTATCTCATCTTGGAAAATGGATTTTGTTGGAGTATGGATATGATCAACCTCAATTTTATGGTCATGGATGGGATACATGTGGATGAGGGGATTGTTGGAACCCAAATTTACCATTTCCAAAATGCTCAATTTTGCCCCATTTTGCCCCCAAAAAAATCCAAAAGTCATGTACAAATTTCCTTAGAAAATGTCACCATTGGTTAGATTTTCTAGTTTTGAGCAACTTTGCCTTTTGAACCATGTCAAAATTCCTTAATATGAAAAATTTATCCTTGGTCAAAGTTTGGTCAAAAAATGGTTAAGTCTTGTTCCCTTTTGCCCCTTAGAAAAGTTTTCATATTTTGCCTTATTGTCGGTAAATCAGCAAAATCCTTAACTTCTGAACTTGTGCTCAAGTTCCTTTTTCTGTCGGTTCACTAATGGTGAAGTTCATTGATGGCCAACTTTGCCGACAATGGAAGGGAGTAGGTTGTTGGAAGGGAGTAGGTTGTTGTGGAGTAGATTACAAAAAGTTTATAGGGCAAAAGGATGAAGGAGAAAAGCTTTGTTGGTGAAATTGGAGGTTCGCAAACGTCCAAGTTCACTAACGAGAGGTTCAACTGACAACAAATTCGTCGATAAAGGTGAAAAGATGCAACAAAGGCTTGGTTCAATAATTTCAAGAAATGCCGACAAGGCCAATAAAGGAGGCAAATTGGTTCTAGTTTGGAAAAAGTGAGTTTTGACGATAAAGGCGAAAACATGTGCAAGAGCTAGCCAAGTTTGAAAAGTTCACTTTTGCCGATAAGGCAAATATGAAGGTAAATCTATAGAGTTCGACAAATTAAATATTTGCTGATAAAAGGGGGGAAATGGCCTAGTTCTCAAATGACCAAATTCACCGACAAAGGGCAGAAAAGGAGGAAGAGCGTGTAGTTAGAGAAAATGAGAATTGGTCGATAAAAGCAAAAGTTGCTTAGTTCGATATAATCACATTATGCCGACTAAGATGTGAAATGAGGAGAAAATGCAATTGGGGAGTAGGAGAAGAAATATACCAATGGAACAGGTAGAGGCAAGTTCTCGATGGAAGACTTTTGCCGATAAGGCAAAATTGAAGCACAAAATCAAATGCAAAGCATGAATTAATAAAGTATAAAGGCTTTTATAATTTTGAAGTGTTGTAAAATCTTTACAAACACTTTGGTTGGGTTCTTGTTTTTTTTCAAATGCTTTTCTTCCCCTTTGGCCACTGTGAATGTAGGAGTGTTGATGTGATGCAGGTGGTTGGAACAGTGTTTGCGTAGGTACCAAATTTAATATGATGATGGTGTGTTTCAGCATCCATACTTTCTACGGTACCCTCAAGGACCAAGATCAGTTTGTAGGGCATGGGCGCCCAAGATATCCACCAATTCCCTTGACATGGCCATGTGCCATGTTTTGTGTTGCATCAAATGCTTGTTGACTGGGATTTCAATGCCCAGAAGCTGCATAGAATAGAATAGCTATATATACATGACATAAAGATATTTTTAGGGTTGGTCTCTGATCCAACTACCTAGATTGGGAGAGCCTAAGGAGATTCTCTAGCACCAAGATGTGATCTGTCTGGTTTGTTAGTGAAGGGATTTATTCAGCATAGAGTAGGAAGGTTGTGTAATGCAGATTTGATTGTAATGGTATGTCTCCATGGGAGTTTGTATTGATTTTGGTAAATATATAATCACAGTTATATATTTTCCCTTGCCACATTTGCTGGTATGATTGTAACATAGGTTTAGAGGTGTGTGATAGCATCTAAGTTAATACAAGGCTTTGTAATTGCCATTTCTTTATTTCATATGAATCATTGCAGTTCTCCTTTGGATCACTAAGTATGTCCATTATATGAAGATCTATCTAAAAGTCATATATGTAAATGTATGCCTAGTTCTGTTGATCCTTTGTTGTGTCTTTCCTTTCCTCCTTGCATTCTATGACTCTGTTGCCCAATAGAGTAGGCACTGGTCATATTGGATAGGGAGCAAACAACTTTTATAAATCAAACAAATCATTCACCTTTCATTCAGTGTAAAAACCATCTTCTTGTGCATGTAGATTCACACAGTTGAATCAACTTGATAAGAGGCATGTGCAACTAGTTTATCTTGATCTAGTGACAACTTTGGGAGTCAAGTGTACATTGTGTATGGCTATGTATGTTTATCTGTATTTCATTTCATGCCTCTAGGAATATCCCTCCTAGGTCTAACTGATCCTGAAGAGCAGAGGAGTTTACCCACTCCTATAGTTGGCCAAAATTCCCCTTTACTTGTTGATAAACCTCTTCCTTTCACCTTGACGACAATCCCTAGCTTGGGTGTTTTAGGAATGTTTTAGAGTTTTGGGTTGCAATTATTTTGGGAACCAACAGGGATCATTTTAAGCTTCTTGGTCATATGTGGGACCTTTGTCAAATAGTGGACTAGTTTGGATACTATTTTGATCAAAGATTGGATTAGTTTGGAGTCCATGACCATCTATGGGGAATGTTTGGGTAACTTGATCTAGAATCGAGCTTGTTTGGTCATGCTTTGTGCTTGTCTCTTGACATAGATCCAATGGTTTAGATAATGAGAGGTGACTTTGGATAGGGATGGGGGATTCTCATATGGGCTTAGGATTTTAGCATGGTAATAATGGACATTGGGTAGGAAGCTCTTGAGTGTGCTTGATAGGTGGTGGAGTGTACGATGGTGTTGCGGACATGGAGTTCTTGGATTTGTTGGTTTGTTTTTTATCCCATGTGATTAGTGCTTGGACAAATTCTTTAGTAGATGGACAAGACCAATCAAATCTCCAAGGGCGGGTGGATTTTGGATAGGATGGGCTAAAGGATTTGGATAAGGATGTAGTTGACATGGAATATGTGGATGACTTGGGGGATTTAAAGGATTTGAAGGAGTTAAAAGATTTGAGTGACAATGATTGGGAGGAAGCAGATGTGAAGGATTGGGGAGATTTAGTGGAGGTGGAGTTGAAGGACTTTAGTGACAATGATTGGGAGTATTTTGGATGGGTTGGATGTAGGAGATGAGGGACATGAATCTAGGAGGGATTTTTCCTTGTGAAGGATGGGATAAGGATGAGTCTTGGACCTTTTCTTTTGGTTTATGAAGTAGCTGACTCTTGGGTGTCCTAGGTTTGGGAGAATAGAGGTGTTTATGGTTAAGCATGTGGGATCTGTGGGAAGCTTGCTCATGACTATCTCATCAATGATGTTTTGTTCAATACTATCATTATCATCATAGGGGTCATATTAAAGCTAGTTCATATCATCATCATCATGTTCAAAGGGCTCATATTCTGGTTGGTTAACAAGACTATCATCATCATCATATGCATCATATCTTGGTTGATTATCAAGGTTGTCATAGTCATTGTGATTGGCTTCATTTGGGAAGAGGAGTTGATCTAAGGGGTTCATGGTGTTTGCTTTACCCTTGATTGTGATCTTTAGCCTTGCTTTGATTATGATTTTTTGGCTTTGTTTGTGTGGGATATGGGTCCATTAGTTTGGTTAGGTCTAGGAATTTTGATGATTTGGATTTTGAATGGTTTTAGATTTGACTTGGATGATTTGGATTTAGGATGTCCCTAGGATTGAGGTTAATGTTGAAGACCCAAGGATGAGGTTTGAATTGGATGATTATTGATGCTAAAAACTAACCTTTAAATTAACGTTGGATCAATTGGACTTTGACCTTCCAAGGGCTTATGTGGATGATAGGATGATTTGGATCAAGGTTGATGGTGATTAGGATGTTACACATATGGTTCATAGGGTTGTCGTTAATGTCAACACTATCACTAGGTGTTATGTCATAAAATGTCCCCCTAGGACTTTTACCTCCTAAGTTTAGCTCCCAGGTCCCTTGTTTTGCATCTTGCATGATCATTTTAACTCCTGAAAGAAAATGGCTTGAAACCCATATCAAATGGGGTTTGAGGGACATTGTCGCATTTGACCCTACCCTAAAATAGGACCTAGGACTTGGGCACTCGCACCATAGTCCTGCCCTATTTTAGGCAGGTCCCAAATTTGAATGTCAGTTATGTGACTGTTAGAAGGTTCCATTGCCGACATTTTAAGTTTGAATTGTAAAATTTAAAGCAGGAATGCATATATAAGCATGTTTAGGGTTTCATGTGTAAACTAGAAGATGTTATGAACTTTTGGCAAACTTATGATTTTTGAGCATTTAAGATATTCATTGTTGCAGAGCAGAATATTGTTGTTGTGTTTGTGATTGTAGATTTAGCTTCATCTTCTCATGTGTTGAAGGATTTTCATCTACATGCGAGATACACCTCCGAGATGATATCTATTTGTGTTTGAATCATTTATCAATTTGTTTTTGCCTCTATCCCGTAGCTTGATATGCACTCTCTATCTAACAACAGTGTTTAGAAGACATGAATGTCCTTCCAAGGCTTGACTGAGGTAAGCTCCTAAACACCACAACCCCCAACCACACTCCTTGTGATTACAAGTTACAGGTGTTGTATCTGATGGAGTGGAGTTGTAGGGAACAGTAACAAAGTGTGTAGATTCTAGATCTATGAAGAAAGGCACCGCTTGGGCTTAGGCGCTAGGGGTAGTGTCATTTGAGCTTGCAAGCATAGAAATCTCCATGACAATGATAATTAATATCAAAAGAAGTCTCAATATTATGAAGAATATCCTACCTTGGAATACGGTGTGAGCTCCAATGCCCTCCGCATCTCTCGTCACAAAAATAGATTGAACAATGATCATCAGTGTCAAAAGGAGTCCAGAACCCCCTAAAGAAAACAATACATTGGACTAGGGTGCTAGCTCTAGTGTCCTCAAACATTTTGCATCATGAACTTCAAAAAATGGTCAGTAACTAACCTCTATCTATTGTCTTAATCTGCGAGCATCTGTCGTAATTTATCAGTTTACTTACAATTTTGTATAATTAGGGTTTTGAGCATATTTGAGCATTAAATTAATACATTAATTGATAATTTCTAAATTTTCACATCGTTACAAGTGACACCCAACCTGTAGGTGAATCCTCTTGCAAAAGGTGTGATTTAACTCGGTTGAAATGTCCTTGAATGTTTGTAGTGAAAGGAGGATCTAGCCATTTACACACATTTCACCCTTTTTCCTACTAAACATTTTGGTGAACCCATGTTTTATTTGAATTTTGCACCTTGCTGAGTGTGGTGCTTTGGATTTACATTCATTCATCTAATTTTCATCTTATTGCATTTGAAAATTTACAAAAAAATTGAAAATTTTGAAATATTTAAAAAACAAATATGCATTTTAGGCTTGCATTTTGACATAATTTCATTGCATTTCATTTAATTTATGATATTTTCATTAAATCTGATATAAATTACAAAAATTCATCTTATTATAATCATTTGCATTGCATTTTCATGCTTAAATTGTTAGATTTTGATTGAAATTGTGCATTTTTCATATAGCTTAATTTTTAATTTATGATATTTTCATTAGATCTGATATAAATTACAAAAATTCATCTTATTATAATCATTTGCATTGCATTTTCATGCTTAAATTGTTTGATTTTGCTTGAAATTGTGCATTTTTCATATAGCTTAGTTTTTCCAAAAACTAGGGTTTGTAGTTAAAATCTTATTTCAGATTTTACTACTCTTTTAAACACTCTTTTAGGACTGATTTCTAACTGTAGTGTTTCATTATAGTGTCTTTTTGTAAAAATTCGTGCCTTAATTTCACAATTAGGGTTTAAAAACCTTGCATTTTCACTAGATTTTGCCTTGGCATCTATCTAGATTTGCATCATAGGTGTGTTGCGAAGGATATTGCTGCATTATTGGACTAATATTAAGCTTATTATTCACTGTCCCTCATCAATTTCCTTACAATACTTCTTTAGGCATTTGCATTGAAAAAGGTGAAAAAATCAAGTATTTTAGATCATAAGCATACATAGTTTTGCACTTGTTCATTGCATAAGTATAAATGTAGATGCTTAAAATTGCCCTAGACTCTTTCTTCTAAATTAAATAAATAATTAAATTTATTTAATTATCCTTCTCATCTTTCCTCCAAATTAAATAAATATTTATATTTATTTAATTTTATCAAACTTTTCATCCTATAATTAAATAAATATTTATTATTTATTTAATTATTCATATATGCCACAAATTAATTAAAATTATATTTTAATTAATTAAATAAACTTACCATCTCTCTCTCTCTCTCTCTCTCTCTCTCTCTCTCTCTCTCTCTCTCTCTCTCTCTCTCTCTCTCTCTCTCTCTCTCTCCTTTTGTCATTTCCATTTTTCATCTCCTCTCTATTTTAGAAACTTTCCCCAATCCACATCACTTAACTTCAAACGATCTTCCATTGCAAATGGAAACTTTTCCCAACTTCTCTTCTCCCAAAAGTTTATATAAACCCTCTCTCTTTTCACCATGAGGAGATTGGATTTTTTATCATACAACTTTTCATCCGTTCATCATAGCTTCTTGATGCATTTGTGCTTATAAAAATCTGAGAGAAATCAAATGTGTAATCCAAGATCTTGATGATAGGAAACAATGGAGTTATTTTCCTTTTGAATGCTCATGTTTGGTTTTTTCATAGTTTAATATTAGATCTATCCATTTGTGTTCATTTAGGAGATACTTCTTTGATGTGATGTTGAAAATACTTTGATTCTAGTTTTATAGATTCTTTAGCTTTTTCAATTTTCAGCATCAAATAAAAGGTGAACCCGACATGAAAATGTAAAAATATAATATCTTTTGGTTGAGTTTTGGCGACTGACTTTTGCAGGAGGCCTCCTAGCTTGAATCTGACCCTGCCATTGAGTCCAAAAGACCCAACAACCCTAAGAGACATAAAATTTGTCATTTTTTTGCTACATGAAAATTTTTGAAATTTTTTTGGTGGGTCTAACAGGTTGCAGTTCTGTACAGTATGGATCCATAATGTACGACAGTCTACATAGTCTACTTGCCTGGTGTGTTCATCATTCTTCTTTGCTTTACTTGTTTCAATTGTCAAATTTTTGTCGACCCTAAGGTTTTAGGTTATCTGTTGGATTTAATAGGTCGACTGCCATCTAACAAGAAAATCTTCATCATCTTAAGGAATTCCCTATCACCATAAGACAGAGACCCTCGACTGCCATTTCATATATTCTGTCGCCACCTTGGAGTTTCCCATCGCGGCTCTGAATCTCTCTATCACCACTCATTAAGAACCCAAAAATTTGGTCGATGCTTCTTTTTACCTGTCACCACCGAGGAAACCCCACTCCACCGTTGTCTAGTGAGCATCCTCCACCGCTCATGACTTAAACTCCTCATCGCCCATTTCAAGGTGTCATCGCCACTGGGTTTGGCATCGCCACCCAACCCCAACTCAGAACCTCCACTGGCATTTCTTGTTTCCACCGCCGCTCAACCCTTTACATCTCCGCTCACCTCTTCCCCTTTGTGGACACCCTAAAGACCTAAACCTAACTCTGTCTGATCAGCACCCATTACATTTGTTGAGTGACCTTTGGTCACAGACATACAGTGGGGGCTAGCATTCCCACCCCCTTCTTTTCATTTACTTATTTTATTTTATTTTTTATTTTTCTTGCCCAACCCCTGGTCATATGGCTGACCAGGGGCTCGACTGAATCTAACCACCTAAACAAGCCTTTAACCCTTAACCGTTGGGGGTTGACTTTATCATGTGACCACTTCCTTGTAATCACTAGCGGTTAACAGCAAACCACCATACTTGACCATTACCCTCCTACATGCCCTAATAGGGCAATTTTTTTTTATTTTCGCTATAACTTGGGCATACGATATCGAAATTGCACAAACAAGGGCTCATTGGAGAGCTGATTCAGTCAACTATGTAATGGTATAGGTTTCATTAGATAAAGGTATTGTTTTATTAGGTAAAAATTCATTCAAAGTGAACAATACATTTAAACTTTAAACACACATCTTTCACGTTTTTCATCTGATTTTAGCAAAACTTTTTTCAAAGTGCTTAGAATTTTGTCTAGGTTCTAAAGATGCTATTAGTTTTGCTGTAACTAATCAGATTTTTTAGATATTCTTCAGATTTTTCTTCTTGGCCTCTTTTGTCTTCGTAGCTTGCAAAGGGAGTGTTTACTTGATGTTTCATGTTTTTCACACTTTATTGCTACTGATATTTGATTTGCAGCATTGTGGCATCCACCGGGAAAAGATACCAAACTAAAACTACTAACGGTGTTTTTGCAAGACTTTCATCTATTAAATGTCTATTTACACATAGATTAACTAGGTGGTTAATTAATCATTGTTTGTTTTGCTTGAAAGGTGGTAGGTATATGCTCTCACCTTGTGTAAACTCAGTGATGAGAAGCCAAACCCATCTCTTTTATGTTTTTAATCCCTTAGAGAGGCCTACCTTGGCGGGAAAAGAGGTACTCACCCCAAGGGAATGACCTCAAGCAATACTTTCATTCGGTCCACTATATAAAAAAGCATAAGGTGAAAGCCAAGTCTAACCTATATTAGCACTTACCGTATAGTGCTAGTTTGAAAGGAGGTGTACCTCACGTATATGAAACTACTAGTAGAACTGGTTAAAGCTGTAAGTAGCTTGATGGACACTTGTAATGTGTCAGTCCCCCGAATCAATACTAAAAACCATTTGTTGTAGAGGCCAAAATCCTTTTTACTTGCTGGTGCAGAAGGTTGAACCTCTGAAGCTGCCCTACACGTACTATTCATAGTAGAGACAGAAAATCCCTTGGTTCATAAGATCTCTAGATCTTTGGGGTAAGTGATTTGGTGTGCCCATGCCATGGTGGGGGAGCCAGTGTCACCAATATCTCTAGCGGTCTGCCTTGTCTTACTATATGGAGTAATCCAAGTAGGGACTCTGCAAGTAGTATCCTTTTTCCAGCCTAGGTTGTGCATGTTTAAGAGTTTTTTCAAATTTGTTGAAACCAGTGAAAATTTTTGGGGCTATTCTAGGCCCCCATTCAGACTTTTACTCTAATTTTATATTAGAGCCATCCAAGACTTTCTGTCTACTGTGTTTTGTGTGTGTGTTCAAAACAAACATTTTCCATCTCAATCAAACATCACACCTAGAATCTATAACATTTCAACCTTGCAAATCTCAAAAGCTTGTTCAAAAAGTCAAAAAATTGAAAACAAACAGAAACTGTCACTTTTCACCAATCCTACACTTTCTTATCCTTGTTCCTAAACAAATAAGTGAAAAAAAATCCATCATTATTCAAACAAAATTCTCAGCTTGCATCTAGATTTCTCTTGTTGGTCTTCAATCAAGCATTGGCTATCATACTGCTTTACCACTTGAGGTCTATCATACTTGAGTAGGGAAACATATCATTAGGATAGGGTAACTTTCTTGGAGTTTATCATCTCCTACTTTATCATGCCCTTTCTTGATCATTGTCCTTGTGTCTATCCATCATAACACAAGAAATCAATGCCTACATAATCATTGTCAGACCTAGAGTTACCTTGATCTATTTCAGAGTTGTCATCAACCCCCTCAAAGTTTAGTCAATGTCATCTTACTTATATTCTCATCCTTACCTAGTCCAATATTCATTCATCAAAATGGTTGTGATCATCAACAAATCTAGGCCAAATCTAAAACCATAGATACTTCGAGGTGACCCAAAATTTGTTTTTATTGATGATGAGAACTTTGTAGATCCTAGTGATGATGAGAATTTTGCAGAATCCTTAGCTCATCTTAATGATACTCTTCACAAGAGAAATACCACCTCAAGTTTGGAATCATACACCAATCCATCTACTAGCCTCCCTCATCCATCAATCCATATGGAACCTTGTAACATCAGAAAATGTCCCCTTGGGGGCTTTTCCCACATAAGGTTTAGCTCTTGGGTCTTTAGCATGCATTTAGGATATTTTAGTTCATATTTTAGCATCCCAATGGAATGAGACTTGGGTTTCATGGCATATGGGACCTAGGTGGACCCCTTGAGCTATACCCTACCCAAAATAGGTGGGAGGACTTGGGCGCCTACACCCTAGTCCTACCCTATTTTGGGATAGCCCTAAATTCCAGGTGTCGGTTTATGACCGTTAGTTGGTTCTTTTGCCGACACGGTAAAGTTTGATTTTTAAAATCTTGGTGGGAATCCTTGTAGGTGCAAATATAAGCATGTTTAGGCATTCATTTGTAAACTAGATTTCAACTAGATGATTACTAGCAAGCTATTATGTTCTCAAGGTGATTCAAGGCTTTCTATTTGTTGCAAGAACAAACTTGTATGTTTTGTGTTGATATTTGCATATTTGAGTATCAATCTCCTCATGGCATGAAGAGCATCTTCCTCCATGAGAGATTCACTACAAGGTGACATAATATTGTGTTTCTATCATTGATTCCTTTGATTTTTGCCTCTACCTCACAAGGGCACGCACTATTTGTCTGACAACAGTGTTCAGAGACTTAAGTGTCCTCCGGGGCTTGACTGAGGCAAGCCTCTAAACACCACAACCCCCAAACCAAGTCTTATGATTGCAAGTTATAGGTGTCGCAATTGGGAAAACTAGAGTTGTAGGAAGGAGTGGCAGGCATCAAGGATTATAGATATGAAGAAAAGTCAGACAAAAGAGCACTTCTAGGACTAGGGCACCCACAACAATGTCCTCTACAGATAGATTTCAGGAAACAGAAGTTATAGGGCTGATCAGTGTCAGAAGGAGGTCCAGATTCCATGAAAAAGTAGGTACCTTAGACTTTGCCACCTGCACTATTGTCCCTAATCATTCCACCTCGAAACCCTAAAAATAGGTATTCTATGATGTCATTTTACTCATGTCTACAAAAGCTTTTTCCGTCTTTCGTCAATTTGTTGTTGTATTTGCATAATTAGGGTTTTAATGGTTAATTAGACATAAGAGAAGGAAAATTACTAATTGGATTCCCTAATCCAAGTTTCCCTTCATTTTCAAGTGACCTAGGGTATGATAGTGCTTGCCACTTGACCCTAGATCCTTCAATGTTAGGGTGAAAGGAGGATTTTAAAACCTAAACAACAAGAGATCAACAAAATCTAATTTTACCCTAAATATTTTGGTGAACCCATGTTTTTGGACTTAAATTGCAACTTTATAAGTGTTTTTCTTCATATTTGGATTGATTTCATTCATTCATTTGGTCATTTATTTTATTGCATTGAGAAAAATTCAAAAAAATTGAAAAATTGAAAAAATACAAAAAATTGCATTGTTTGGCTTACTAAATTGCATCAATTCTTCCTAAATTTTCCTAATTCATGATTTTTGCATCAGATCTAATATAAAATATATAAAAATACAAAAAATTAGAAATTTACCTTGCATTTTCATCATTTAATTGCTAGGGTTCTGTGGAAATTTTGACAATTTTATATAACCTAGTAATTCTGAAATCTAGGGTTTGTAGGTAAAATATTTTATTAGATTTCTATACTGATTTTAGAGGCTAATTCAAATTTTCATTTGGATTTTGTCTTGAATTTTAGTCTGAATTTGCATTTAGATTTAAAATATTTGCATTTTTGCATAGAAAATTTCAACAAAAAACTAGCAATTTTGATGCATTTTCATTAAATTTGCATGGGCATTTTGCATGTTAAGACTTGAAAATCATTTTCAGATTTGGGAGTAAGTCAATTTCATCATAAATCAGACTTCAAAACATTCACATAGCATTTTGTGTCAAGATCTTAAACCTAGGGCTTCAAAAATAACAATTTTCACTAAAATCGGCCCTATCGACTCTCTAAACTTGCACCATAGGTGTGTTGTGAAAGATATTTTTTCATTAATTTATTGTTATCAGGGTAATCATTTTATTTCCTCATAAAAATCTTCACAACACCTTTTATTAGGCTCTTGTAGTGAAAATTTGGCGGAAAACTACACATTTTTACCATTTTTGCCCTAGGGTTTGACCTAGTTTGCACTCCAAGTGTGTTTTGATCAATTTTATGAATTGAGGTAACTTATATTATTGATATTATTTACTGTACCTCCTAAAATTCCTTACAATAGCTCTTTTTCTAGGTCTTGGAGTTGAAAAATAGCTTATTTTTGCTATAATTTCACTAGGGTTTGACCTTAAGTGGCACTAAAAATATGTTGTGCTGGGTATTGTGGCACCAAGTGGCTATTATTACTGATATTATTTTATTTCCATTATAATTTTCCTCACAAAACCCTTTTTTATGCTCTTTTGCATGGAATTTTGGTGAAAAAGTGCCTATTTTGACATATTTTCACTATATTTTGACTTGGCATTATCTGGGATTTGCATCAAGAGTGTGTCAAGAGTATTATATTGTTGTTTTGGACTAATATCAGACATATAATTTGCTTCCCTTGACATAAATCCTTACAACATCCTTTGTTTCATTCATTGGCATTGAAAAGAGTACAAAAAACTAAGCATTTTGGCCGACAATCATATCCTTCTCCTAGGATTTGTTCTCTTAGTTTGTGTGTTGTGTGTTGTATGATTTTGTATAATCTTTATGACACACTATCCTAAAAACAATATCCCCTTGAGAAGAAGTAAAAGATTAATGTGATCTAGTGTTCTTGAAGAAGTTGGTACTTTGGACACCTTCTTTACAAAGGGAGAAACTCGAATTGTGCAAGATATTATATGCCCTCCAACCTCAATGGAAGAACAAACTTTTCATGACGTTGATAACACTATTGAGGTAGAAGGATATGTATCTGATGAGCAAATAGAAAATTTGGATAAAGACCTAGCTGAATTTCAAACATTTATGGAAAATGAGAGAATAGCTGAAGAAGTCGTTCCTACAATTCATAATATAAGAGAATTGATAAAAGAAGGACAATATGGTGTTAATGTACTTCATGGTCTAGCACATATTGTACAAACCAATATCATTCTGGTAACTGAATGTGCGCAAATGATTAATAACACTTTATCACCGTCTCACACTCAAGTTTCCATACCTATACCAAATATAGGAGTATCCAATTTTACATCAATTATCTTAACAACTAATGCAAACGCTTGTAGTAATGCTACCACTGGTATTGGAGTATCTAATGGCACTAATTACAAAGTTGTGGGATTTAATTATCAAAATTTGGTTCCTAAAGGGACCTCCTCTGTGCATAATGGTTCTCAACCACCTATCTATTCCACTCATTTCTAGCTACCTATTACATACTCGCAACCATCTTCCACTTATAATTATGGCCAACTACCATTAACATATTCTCAGCCTCCACCTATTGTATCTCAAGCTCAATCACCTCCTCACCTTGGTTCCAATTCCTCACAACAAACTGCATCTCCCAATGATGCCATCCTAAACCAACTTTTACAGGGCATGACTGCTTTGCAACAAAAGGTAACAAATTTGACAAATTCTTCGCAGCCTAGTTTACCAACATATCATGCCCGTAATCTATTATCCTACGCAATCTTGAGAACCCCTATTCTTGAGAGGTTTGAGACTCCTCGCTTTGAAAAATATGGTGCAAAAGGAGATCCTAATATCCATGTGGCAACATCCACAGCTATGTGTAGTGATTTTTATTTTGAAGAGGATTTGTTAGCAAAACTTTTCCCATGATCTCGCAAAGATACTGCTTTAGAATGGTTTTGCTCATTGCCTCTAAATTCAATACACTCCTTTTCACAGTTGATAGATCAATTTTTACAACATTTTCAAGCAAACATTAGACCCCAAGTCACTCTTATTGACTTGGTTCAATGCAAACAAGGTCCTAAAGAAAAGTTAACCAAATTTATTAGTCGGTATCAAGGCCTTTATGCATAGATTCAATATCAGATGAAAGATGAGGATGTTTTGAAGATATTCATTACAAATCTACAACCTAATATTCCTAATAAGATCCTCTTGATGAAGTATACCTCCTTTCAACATTTATGCAGTGCCCTTCATGATTATCAACGTTTGTCTAGTTAGTATGAAAACCAAAACCCATCGGCTCAAGTTGGTCAATCCATGGGTGGATCATCACAAAACAATTTCAAGAGGAACAATAATAGGAACTTCATCAAGATTAATGGACCAAATATGAATGTGTTTGCTATAAATAATCCAAAGAAAGCATCATATCAACCAAGAAAGTTTACTCTGGTATCTGAGTCCTATCACTCTATCATGAATCAAGCTATGAGTAATAACATTCTGAAGCTTCCCTGATCAAGCCTGTTGATCCTAGTAAACAAGGACCTTACTTTGATGCTAATGCCTTTTGTCATTATCATCGAATGCAAGGACATGACATTAAACGATGTATGCATCTTAAACATGAGATACAGGACCTTATTAATTCAAATGTCATCCAGGCATCGAGTGTGACTGATAATGGAAATAATTCAGTTGCTCCACCGAATCAAAATTTACAAATCTTCACTAGTCCTTTTCCTAAACATATCAAAAATAATATGGTGGAACAAGATTTAGTGGAGGTAGACGAGGATGATTACTTGGACTATGATAGTATCGTGGGTATGATTGAGGTCGACAAGAAACAAATGGATAATCTCCCTCATCTTTGAAGAAACAAAATTTATGCTGAAGTTCCTCCTCCATTATCCTTATATGGATCAAGAGATAATCAAAATGCATCTAAAAAGAAAGAACAACTACTGGTACAGACGAGTAAGATGGTACAGGATGATTCTCATTACTATTCTAGAAAGATTCAACAATGAAAACTCACTAAAAATTGAAAAAGAACAAGATAACAATCAATAGTTAGAAATAATAGTGGTTATCCCCCTCACAAGCAGAAAAAAGACTCATTTAAACAAGGATTTAATAAACAAGCATCATACGATAACAAACAAGACTTTCATAAGAACCACTCAAACTTTGCATTAAACATGATCGAGTAGCCCTCCAAGAGGTTTGAGAGCTCCAAGATATAATATGAAGACCCTACAGGTAAATATCTCTAACCCTTTATTTCTCTCATGATGTGCTTCCCCCATGATGTGTTATGTGTTGTTTAGGCCTCCTGGGATGACCTTGGATTCTCCCGTAAGGTTCGAATACCAGGTGACCGCCTCTATTGTGACCTTCTTCTATTTGTATCATCATTCTTCTAAATTTCTCTCTCTGATTTGATTGTTGAGTGTTGTGTCTTACAGACATAGCATTGTGGTTGGTGACTTGGGGGCACCCTCCTACATGACTGTCCCTAATACACTTGTCTCTCCTCTCTTATTTATTGTTTCCCTTCCTCTAGTGTTTCTATCTAGTGGGCGGATGACGACAAACATTTATACTGATGCAGACCTAGTGTCCCTTTCGAGAGCAGTCAAAAATTGGACTTAGTTCCTAATATGGTGATGGGGTTGTATATCTTATCTGACGCTTGGCTAGTGGAAGCACTCATGCTTTACATATAGTGAATTTCATGATGTTTCTGTCATATTTATAAACCTTAACAATACTACGGCTTCGTGCACCTTTGTTTGCCTTTGAATCTAGCCTTGGCAGTACTTGATTCGGAGAGCTTCCTGATATAGCCCCACGGTTATCCTTGAACTCTAATTTTTTTGTATAACCTTGGCTCTTTGTGTGGTTAATCATATGCATTGATGTTGTTGTTTATCATTATCTTGTAGACACTAACGTGTTTCTTGCAGGGATGTGTTTGTGAGAACATTTGGCAATCGTAAAGTATGTATCACCTCCGAGGGGCATGGGCTTTGTGAAAGTCAGTGTTCCCTTGTGTGTTTTCTTCCTACCTTAACGTGCTTGATATCAATAACTAATATCAACCACCTTAAGGTGGGGACATATATAAGGTAAGCTGTTTGTTATAAATGTTAGCAATGTGTTTGACCCCAGATGCAAAGACTTGCACCCCAGGGTAGTGCATCATGTATCCTGAGCTTGTTTGCAATCAATAAATCAATCATGTAAGCCCTCTACGAAGGTAGGCTATCGAGCATATCCTTTTTCTTAAGCCCTTTGCGGAGGCAGGGATGATGTATTTCTCGGAGTAGAATACATCATCCTGTCATTTTCAAAAGTCCTCTACGGAGGCAGGGAGTGGTTCTGTGACCAACTCAACCCTTAAGTGTGTCTTTAGTGATTATTGTGGTAAATCACAATCATCGGTGTGTGCCTGTAATGTGCTTGAGATGGTGTTGGACCTAGAAATAGGTACACTCCATCGCTTGTCTGTCGTGTTTTCTCTGTGTCAATTGTGTGTGTTTTGGTGTGCTTGTTTTGTGTGGCATGTTTGTTGCCCCATATGTAGAGACCAGCACCCTCAAGTAGTGCTTCCTACATTTTTGGGAGGTTTTGTGTGTCTTGTGTGTGTGTTGCCCCATATATACTAAGAACTATGCCCTCGGGTAGTGCATCTTGTATTATGGAAGGTTTGTTTACTTTCTAGTACTTGCATTGGCATTTCATATATATGAGAACAATAATAGAAAAGATATCATTTCTATCTTCCATGCATTAATGTGTCTTCTATGCATTGACTGTCTGCCCTATGTTCTGCATGACTGTAACTGTCTTCTCCGTGTTTTGCGTGTCTGTTACTATTTTCTATGCGATTGCGTGTCTTCTTCGTGCTTGGTGTGTTTGCTATGTTTGTGACCTTACTTTAATGCATGTATGGGCCTTGCATTCATACATACATTAAAGTGGGGGCTAAAGGTAACGTCAAAAAATATCCCCTTGGGGGCTTTTCCCTCATAAGGTTTAGCTCTCAGGTCTTTAGCATGCATTTAGGACATTTTAGTTCATATTTTAGCATCCCGATGGAATGAGACCTAGGTTTCATGGAAAATGGGACCTAGGTGGACCCCTTGAGCTATACCCTACACAAAATAAGGGGGAGGACTTGGGTGCCTATGCCCTAGTCCTGTCCTATTTTGGGGTAGCCCCAATTTCTATGTGTCAGTTTATGACCGTTAGTTGGTTCTTTTGCCGACACGGTAAAGTTTGATTTTTAAACTCTTGGCAGGAATGCTTGTAGGTGTATATATAAGCATGTGTAGGCATTCATTTGTAAACTAGATTTCAACTAGATGATTACTAGCAAGCTATTGTGTTCTCAAGGTGATTCAAGGCTTTCTATTGTGTTGCAAGAGCAGACTTGTATGTTTTGTGTGTTGATATTTGTAGATTTGAGTATCAATCTCCTCATGGCATGAAGAGAATCTTCCTCCATGAGAGCTTCACTACAAGGTGACATAATATTGTGTTTTTATCATTGATTCCTTTGGTTTTTGCCTCTACCTCACAAGGGCACACACTCTTTGTCTGACAATGGTGTTCAGAGACTTAAGTGTCCTCTGGGGCTTGACTGAGGCAAGCCTCTAAACATCGCAACCCCCAAACCAAGTCTTGTGATTGCAGGTTATAGGTGTCGCATTTAGGAAAAGTGGAGTTGCAAGGAGTGGTAGGCATCAAGGATTCAGGATCTAAAGAAAAGTCACACAAAAGAGCACTTCCAGGACTAGGGCACCTGCAACAGTGTCCTCTACAGACAGATTTTAGGAAACAGAAGTTACAAGGCTGATCAATGTCGGAAGGAGGTCCAGATTCCCTGAAAAATAGGTACCTTGAACTTGGACGCCCACACCAGTGTCCCCGACCATTCCTCCTTGAAACTCCAAAAATAGGTATTATGTGATTTGTCATTTTACTCTCGTCTGCAAGAGCTTTTTCTGTCTTTCGTCAATTTGTTGTTGTATTTGCATAATTAGGGTTTTAATGGTTAATTGGACATAAGAGAAGGAAAATTAATAATTGAATTCCCTAATCCAAGTTTCCCTTCATTTGCAAGTGACCTAGGGTATGATAGTGCTCGCCACTCGACCCTAGATCCTTTAATGTTAGGGTGAAAGGAGGATTTTAACACCTAAATAACAAGAGATCAACAAAATCCAATTTTACCCTAAACAAACCTCCATCACCATCCAATAGAATACCTATCCCAAAGCATACTAGTCCTACACCAATACCACCGTCAAACTTTCCAAGCTCTAGTCCATCAACCAATGAATCTTTTCTCCAAATATTCTTTGCAAAATCTAGAATCAAAAGAAAATCTATGGAGAAATCCAAATCCATTCATCTAATTTCATCCCCACCTAGTACAAGTAATCCTCTATCCAATCCTAATCCTAATCCTAATCACAAGTCCACATCATCCACCATTATTATCCATCTGCTATATTGTCCATCCACCTATACTCTTGCAAAGGATGTGATCCAATGGCTATTAGTATGAAATAGACCATCCCCATGTCTAGCACCCATTGATGAGCCTACCAAAGAACCTTTTAATTCCATGTCCACTTCTTCAACCCCATCATGTGGTCCACAACCCCTCGATCCTATTGAAGATTTTCCTCCCATTAGTCCATGTCAACATTCATTGCCCTCTCAATGTTGTTGACCAAGAACCTATCCAAGAATTATCTACTTCCATTCAAGAAAACCAAGAGGTATGTCAAGATCACAATCCTAAGCATGTAGAAACATCAAGCCCTCATTCTAATCTAGAGCAAATCACTTTCATTCAACCTATTCATAACCTTTACCTTTTCCATGATCAAGATGATATCTATGATGACGAACCTATCCATGAACATATTGATCCTATTCATACCCCCACAAACATTCATGAGCAAGATACCCAAGACCTACATACTCCATCTAATGGAAGTCTTATTGACCTACTTGAGCATTCACCCCGTTTCATGGCCTTCCTTCAAAGGAAAGAAATTCTCCTTCAATCCATGATCCACAAACATCCTCGTCATGATGAGACACATGTGTTCCAAGCGAATATAGAAGATCAAATCAATACCTTGGATCTTAGTGAACACAATGGTAATCAAGATCCTAATGATCCGTCATCCTCATACACCATCAACCATGTTTCAAACCCAACATCATATCCACTTGGTCTATCCACCTTTATTCATGAATGTTCCTCCCTAGGAACATAACAATCTTTATCCACCACTTCACCTTCTTCATCCAATAATGATCTCAAGTCTAGTGTTCCAACCACACATAGTCCCATTGTCCATCGCATACTCCAAAAAATGAACTATCAAGGTCAAGGCTTAGGCCTTCGTGAGTAGGGTATTTTGGAGCCTGTCCATGTTAAAGTCCCTCCACACTCATATGGCCTTGGATATACACCCCAAGGTAAACAATCTAAAGATGTTGGTAATTCCTCCATTCCTCCTAAGTCCACCACTTTCTATCATAAATCCTATCATACACCCAAAACATATGTTTCCATTCTGCCTCCATCATCCTACACATCCCAAAAGCATGTGACCATACACCTTCCACCATCTAATTTACCTATACTGCTTCCAACTCCTAATTTCCCTCCATCCACTTTACCACCATTGCTCCCAACACCTAATATCCCTATCATCCATAAAACCCCTTACATTCCTAATCATGACCAACAAATGCATGCATTGTCTAGGCATGAAGCTTCCACCATGCCCATGGGATTCAAAAATACAAAAATAGATGCCTCTACCTATAAAGCCAAAAATCCTAAAGGTCCTCATGCCTTAAGACATCAATGCAAAAAGTCAAAGAAAAATCCATCCAAAAGGCTACCCAAGCCCATACCTTCACAAGCAAAGCCTAAAACTAAAATGGTATGGGTACCTAATCAAAAAGAAAGCAAGTCAAATGAGGCATCCACATCTTAAAAATCCCAACCATCCTCTTCCATCCAAAAATCCCACTCCATTCAAAAGTTTCAAATTCCTAAATCCCACAAGCAAAATGAAAATCATGAAAATCTTAAGTCTATGTGGGTACCTAAATTCCTTCATCAACCATCTCCTAAGCAAACATCTCCATTGCTTCCTACACCTCCACCAAATCAAAAACTTCAATGTTTATCACAGTGTGTGCAACCATTGGTCATGACTCCTTTCTATACCTCCATCACCCCATCATTCAACTATTATCCTACATATCTTCCTCATCATTTCCCTATGGTCCATGCTTTTGGATAAGCCTTTCATCCACCCTTTTGCATAAGCCACATCAGTATCCACTATTCTTCCCTACATAATCCAAATCATTATCCATTATCCCCCATCCATCCATGCATAAACCTTTCATAATCCACTATGCAATTTCATCTACCAACATCTATGAGCATAATGACATTTGACATGGTCCATATGCAACATCCACCTCTAATGGGACTATAACCTTTCATGGAACTAGACACTTGAGTCCCTCCTATCCATATTCCTCTTCTCCCATCCAAATATTCCAAATAATCAAAAAAGTAAAAAAAAAGTTAAAAATTAAAAAAAAAAATCATAGAGAAATCCATTTGTCCAATGGTGAAAACCACCCTTGGTGGCACCTTGGATAAGTACCATGATGAAAACCTGGAAAACATGCGTCATGTGTAGGTTGATCTTCTATGTCACTTACACTTGGGGCCACATTGTCTCATCCACACTATCATTTCTATCCTATCGTACCATTTCCATACCATATCCTATCTTGCCTTACCATCCTTCCATCCTTATCCATTACACCTGTATTCCTCCTTTTGATCTTGATAAAGATATGGGGGAAAATTGTTGAAACATGCTTTGGAAAAAACCTTGATATACCTCATCCTTCCAAGCAATCTTATCGTCGTCCTATTGTCATAAGCTTTGTCATGTCAAATCCTAAGCATTACACATAGAATGGGGCATGTTACTCCTGTGCGACATAGCCTTTGGAGATCACATCCTTGCCCTCTTATACATACATCCATTTCATATATTATCTCCTATCCTTTTATCCATTCATCCAATCCCACATACCTCCTTGTACCTAGACTTGGTTTTCCCTTGTCACTAGTATCTAGCATAAAGGCTATCAAAAAAAATTGTCATCTAATGCCATGTCAAAACATATAAAAATCCAAAAAAATCAAATATTCTAAAAATCTAAAAAAATCAAATATTCCAAAAATCTTAAAAAAATCAACTATTCCAAAAATCCAAAAAATTCAAATATTCCAAAGATCTAAAAAAATCAAATATTCCAAAAATTCAAAACAATAAAAAAATCAAATATTCCAAAAATCCAAAAAATCAAATAACTTCAAAAATTCTAAAATAATGATACTTTCAGATTGCCACATAGCCTTGAACTTCAACAAAATCAAAACATGCCAAGATCTACAATCAAACAGACATTACAACATACTTATCAATCCATCTTTCAAATCTAACCAAACGCATAAATTGTGACAAGAATCAGTTCTACATCGAAGCATGATGCTTGTTTGTTTGTCAGTCTTTGATTGATTTATGATTTTATCTTTGGTGGCATGTCTTTTAGCTTCTCGAGGATGTCTTAGACTAGAGAGGCAAGGATGAGGCATGTTCACTTGTTTGTTGTCTGTGGATTGTTCCTTATTCACAAGATGGCTCGTCTAAAGACATGGTTGTCTAAAATCATTGAGGACCTATGAGTCTAGTGGGGATGAGAGCATTCCTTGTCTGATAGTGTCTTCCATGCAATAAGTATTCAGGTCATCTAAGGTCCTTATACCTAGACGCTTATACTTTATTGCTAAATCAAAACGCAAACAGTATTTAGGTCGTCTAGACATTCATGTTATCTAGACGCTTATACTAATTTGCGACATAATAAGCTTTGTGATGATAAAGCACTATGTAAAGTACAAGAATTTTTATCACCTTCATTTCCTTCATATCCCTTTGCATCTGTCATTTCTTCCATCATCATCATTTCATTTTTCTTCATGCTCTTTATCTCAAGGAGTAATTAATTGCTTTATCCAACTGATACATGTCTTCTAATCTAAATATCAAATCATTCAACTTGCTTTTTAGCATGGGACTCTAATGATTCCTAATCACTCAATCCATTAATCAATCATTGTTTTGTGCTAGCATCAATCTCAATCAACTTAATCAACTTATCAACCTGGCTATATTGAGCCTTTCCATCAATTGTTTGGTTATGTCTATCAGTTGTACATTTTCATCAAATGTACATCTTTGCTTATCAGTTGTACATTTTCATCAAATGTGCATCTTTGTTTAATCACTTGCGCAATATCAATTATCAAATCCTCTCCCCGTGATCTATCGAGAGATTAATCTTATCATAGCTTGTTTGATCAATCTATCAAGGGGACATATCATCCTTATCATCAACCTTACCAGGATATCCCTATTAGATTCAGGACATACAACTGAGAGGGGGGGTGAATCAGTTGTCCAAAACTTTCTTCCAATTTACACACTTAAATCTACTTTGTAATTCAATAGCATAATAGCAATTCAATCATGGAAACATAATGTATTAAACCAAGAGCAACAACACATCAACACATAAGACACCAAGATTTTGACGTGGAAAACCCGGTTAAGGGAAAAACCATGGGGTGATTAACCCAAGATTGTATTATCTGTTAGAAGAATAGAAAGAACAAAATGGCACATGCCAATTAGGGCTCACTGCCTGAGCACACTACTCACAAGAGGCTCACTGCCTACAAGAGACACATTGTCTACAAAATAATAAGTATCACATACATGAACTAGAGAATAGCATCTTCACCATGCCTGAATCAGTTCCATTTAAGCCCAATACTTCTTCTCTGCCTTTCGCTCTCCTCCTCGCTACCACACATTCATCTCCACAAGACACATTCTAAAATGACTTCACAATTCCTTATTTATACAAAACATCGACTTAGGAATAATCATCTAAGTCGGCAAACATCCACAGGATGAGTAACTCATCTGGTCGGCCAGTCTAAGGAAGAACACCTTCATCCGAAAGTAATTCTTCAAATGTGAGCTTAAACTTTAATGTGGACCACCAACATGAACTGGACACAATCCAAAGACCTCCACAAGCTTGCCTGAATCACCAAGAACATCCACACTTCATTTGCTTACTGAAATCCTTCTCTCCTTCATTTGGAACCTCAAGAACACAATCTGTCATCACTGTCACAAAGGAATAGATGCTTGTGGACCTTCAAACCATGAACCAAACACGTTGACACTTCACAAAGACTTTCTGAACACTCTCTCAAGTCCACAAAATAGGATAATGCATTTCTGGATCTTACCGGACCTATCTGTATCATTCTATCACCTCTGAACACCTGTCAGAACAGGTTTAACTTGAGTGGCCACAACTTCTTCAGATCTTCATATAGACCTCTGAAATCTCTACTGGATCACCTTAAGACATATATCTACAAACCCTTTAAACTTAATCCTCTGATCCTCAACTTATCTTGGACTTTTACCTTGTTGTCTTCATTGTTCTTCACTGTTCCTAATATGACCAATTTTCTCAATATCCTCAAAAAATAGTTCATCCTATCCTAATCATTAATGCAACAGGAGTATGTTGACATCAATGACAACACCGGTTAGGCCCATATTTGCAACAATCCCTGGGGCATGTATCAGTTAATCAATTCTTTTTTTTCTTTGAAACAATGCAACAGGCTACAGTGTCTCAAACAGGGGCAAAATGTAGACACTAAAAATTGCCCTAGACTCTTTCTTCTAAATTAAATAAATAATTAAATTTATTTAATTATCCTTCTCCTAATCTTTACTCCAAATTAAATAAATATTTATATTTATTTACTTTTATCCAACTTTTCATCCTATAATTAAAAAATATTTATTATTTATTTAATTATTCATATATGCCACAAATTAATTAAAAACCCATTTTTAATAATTAATTAAACTTACCATATCAATCTCCCACTCTTCTCTCTCACTCTCTCTCCTTTTGTCATTTGTATTTTTCATCTCCTCTCTATTTTAGAAACTTTCCCCAATCCACATCACTTAACTTCAAACGATCTTTCGTTGCAAATGGAAACTTTTCCCAACTTCTCTTCTCCCAAAAGTCTATATAAACCCTCTCTCTTTTCACCTTGAGGAGATTTGATTTTTTATCATACAACTTTTTATTCGTTCATCATAGCTTCTTGATGCATTTGTGCTTACAAAAATTTAAGAGCAATAAAATGTGTAATCCAAGATCTTGATGATAGGAAACAATGGAATTATTTTCCTTTTGAATGCTTATGTTTGGTTTTTTCATAGTTTAATATTACATTTCTGCATTTGTGTTCATTTAGGAGATACTTCATTGATGTGATGTTGAAAATACTTTAATTTTGGTTTTATAGATTCATTAGCTTTTTCAAAATTTCAGCATCAACAATTGAAAATCTTTTAAAATTTGATCTTGCATTCATTTGAAGACATATACACATGGCTTAGAATTGCAACAATAACACTAGGCTCCCTCCTAGGCCTTATTTGAAGAGAACAAGCCCTGAACCTAAAATAACATTCACACCTCATGATAAAACATTTGTAGACAATGAAGGGTCTCTTTACGTCACCGTGAAAATAATGGAAAATCCAGTGCATGGTACACTTATAGATCCTAATTGCACGACTAATGTGGTAACCAAAGAGTTTCTTCTCTCACATAATTTGACACAAGATTCTTATGAACCTTTGGATTTAAGGATTAAGACACATACTGGAGCTTTCATGCCTACCTTTGGAAAGATAACTTTATTGGTAACGGTTTATGATAAAGTCGTGGATCAAGTATTTGAGGTTATTCCTTTATTTGATCTCTTCCACATAAAACTAGGACACCCATGGTTAAAAGCTATGAACATTGTCCCCTTAACTATTCCCAACTGCACAAAATTCCCTTTACACGGACAAGTGGGTACTATTTGACGTAATACATATCAGCCTATGGTTATGGACAAGAAATTCACTCTTAATTACTTTTGGCCACAACCTGATAGAGACCCTGAGCCACAAAGAGGCCACTCTTTCCTACAATATAGACAATACAAAGAAAAAATTGTATCTAGATGGTCGGGCCTCCTATGCAAACAATAAGAGATGAACAACCTGCATTAGAAGCACTTCCTAGAGCAAAAGGAAAAGGACCCTATGCTGAGGTTCCTCCTCTGTCATCCTTACAAGGATCAGGAGGTATTCGTCGAGAACAAAACAATTCATCAAGACAAATGAAATTTGAACAAACCTCCTCCTCTAACACAAAAAGACCAATAGAACAACATGACACTTTTGAAGATATAAGCAATAGGACAAGAAGAAATAGACAGGCAAGAGAAAGGAGGAGGAAAAGACAAGCCTTTGCCCAACGAAATGCACCTCAACAAGAAAATATTCCACCTAACATTGAATCAAACCAAGAAGAACTTAAGAATGAACAATTTAAAGACAAAAACAAAATTTGGGCTATGATACCTTATGTACCTTTTTCCTCTAACATTCAAGATTGGGAAGACAATGATTTGCTTGACGACAACCACTAGTTCAGTTGTGCCTTCAAGTAAGTATTTCTAACCTTTTACTTCTATGTTGTGTTTCCCCCATGATGTGTTGTGTTGTTTAGACCTCCTTGGATGACCCTTGATACTCTTGTAAGGTCAAGGATACTGAGAGATCACCTCTGTTGTGACCCTTCTTCTATTTGTATCATCATTCTTCTATCTTGCTTCTCCTCTATTTTTATTGTTGTGTGTTGTGTCTTAGAGGCATAGCGTTGCGGTTGGTGACCTGGGAGCACCTTCCTATGTGATGACCCTAAGGCACTTGTTTCTCCTCTCTTGATTTATTATTTACCTTCTTCTAGTGGTTCTATCTAGCTAGCGGATGATGAAAAACAAATAATACTGATATGAACCATGTGTCCATTCAATGAGTAAACAAAAATGGACCTAGTCCATACATGACTATGGGGTTGATATATATTATCTGACGCTTGGCTAGTAGAATCACCCTGTGTGATATTTTGATGATGTCTTATATTTGCTAACAAACCATAACAATATAGCTACTCTGTGCACTTTGATTATCTAGGTCTCACGTTGGTTAGACTCAATTCTAAGATCTCTGCAGTATAGCCCCATGGTTATACTCAGTTTTTGAATCTGTAGTATAACCTTGGCTCTTGATGTGATTATTTTTATGCATTGCTTTTATCATGTGATGTGGTTATTATCTTAGATAAAGATTTCTAACCTCTCTTCTTGCAGGAAATTGCATGTTTGTGGGAACATTCGGCGATCGTAAATTGCATGTCACCTTTGGGGGCATGGGCTTTGCATGACCCCTTGTTCCCTTGTGTGTTTTCTCTCTACTTTAACGTGCTTGATATCAGTACATGCTATCAACCACCTTAAGGTGGGGGCATATAAGGTAAGTTGTCCGATGATTTTGGTACGAACGAAGCATGTTTGTAAGCCCTCTGCGAAGGCAGGATGTTGTATCTCCGCATGTATGCACATCTTTATTTTATATTAGAAGCAAAAAACCCTCTATGAAGGTGGGATATTGTGTATATCCTTTTATTTTAAGCCTTCTGTGGAGGTGAGATATCATAAATATCCATTTATATAAAGCCCTCTGTGGAGGCTGGGGTGGTGTATCTCTTGAGCTAGTGCACATCCTTTTATTTCAAAAGTCCTTCGAGTAGGAGAGGTTGATGTATCCACCCTTAAGCGTGTCTTTGGTGGTTGTTGTGGCATAAGCCCAACCATCAGGTGTGCCTATAATGTGCCTGAGATGGTGGGGGCTTAGAAATAAGTTCCTTCCATCGCTTTGTTTGTCGTGTTTTAGACGTATGGTATGTCTTTGGCATACTATACGGTGCTCGTGTTTTTCGTGTGTCTTTCACCTGTTTGTTCCCAAGTATATTCCAAAGAGCGTGGAAAAATGCCCCTCCTATGCTTTGGGATTTATATGGCATGTTTGTCCCAAGTGTAGTCTAAAGTTGTGTGGCAATGAGTCCCTCCCTACACCTTGGGTTTTGTATGGCGTATTTGTTCTCAAGCGTAGTCTAAAGCTGTGTGGCAATGAGTCCCTCCCTGCACTTTGAGATTTTTATTGCGTGTCTATTGCCCCATATGTAGTCCAAAGAGCGTGGTGAAATGCCCCTCCTACATTTTGGGTTGTGTGTTGCATTTTTACTTTCCATGTATTTGCATTCATTTATATATATATGAGAAAATAAAAAAGAAATAATCACTGCATTCCCTGTATTCACTATATTCACTATATTCATTGTTCTTGATCCTGCAGAGATTTAGAAGCACTAGGGTGAAATTTGTTCATGCAACTATATTCTAATTTTTTAGTATTTTTTTTCTAGTTTTGTCTACATCCTAGTAATTGGCATTTTCGGAGGCCTTCGGAGTGGAATTTGGGGTCAAGACTTTCTTCGGTTGCTTTTGAGTGATAGTCGCAGGCAAGGCTCAATGCAACTCAATCTAGCTCTTCAGGAGATATTTCCAACAAGTCTGAAATGTCTAGATTTCGACTAGCTGGGTAGAAGTTATGACCCTACCTAGTGGGGTCCAAAATTTAGTAGTTTTTTTTTTTTTAATTTTGAAAATTTTGAAAATTTGAATTTTAGTAGTTTTGTCACCTTCCAACTATCCATTTCAAATTCTATGGATAAGGTGACCTTTCACATTCTTGCTCATTGTATATATTCAACTTTTGATGCAATAAGAAATCCTCTTTGGTTGCCTGCAACTTCTTACAAGTTCTGCACATTGAGCATTTTGTTTATTTTTACAATACCACAGGCCCAGCACTAGGTATTATTATCTGAATTCTCCATTAAAATTTAGATCAGTGGTATCAGAGTAGTTCGCTCTTGTATGTCACATCGTACACGGACTGGTTATGCAAGGTTGGGATAGCAAACAAGAGACCCTTCAGAATACCTACCCTTGAGATGCACACGACCGAAGATGGGAGAACAAGGAGATGGATCCGACCCTTTCAAGGAGCTGGTACAAGAAGCTTTGGCAAAGCAACGATAGGATATGATGACTAAATTCTCTCGAATTCTTCAACGAAATCATCAACCAGAAGGTGCAACTGGAGCGCCATTTCATGGTCACACCCCATTCAAGGTACAAGTAAATTTTGACATTCCAAATTTTGAAGGAAAAATGAATGCAGATGCTGTTGATGATTGGCTATCAAAATTAGAGAAATATTTTTCTATAAACCACTTCACAGATGTTGAAAAAACAACCTTTACACTCCTCAAAGCTGAAGAACATGTGAAACAATCTTGGGAAAATAGACTACTAGCTAGGGATGATGGCCTTGACAACCAAGGATTCAAAACGTTGGAGGATGACAATCCCACATGGGGAGAATTTGTGGAATACATCAAGGAGGACTACTACCCTAAAAATTCATATGAGGAGAAGTACATGCAATGGCAATTACTTCGACAAAATTAGGACCAATCTGTTCAAGATTATACAAATACATTTCATGCACTTTCTGCAAAATTGGGAATCCATGGCATAGAAAAGCATCGGGTATTGAAGTATCGTAGTGGGCTTTATCGGTAAATCTAGACAGAAATGGATTTCTTACATATTGAGACCTTGGGTACCACCTTCAAATATGTAGTAAAAATAGAGGAGAAATTCAAACAAAAGGGGAAGAAAGATTATCCCTCAAACGACAAATTCAATGGTGAAGGTGGTAACAAATTTGGTGGGAAACAGACAACCAAGGACTTTTCCTCACATACTTCATCAACAAAAAATAAGGGTAAGCAGAAGATGTGGTGTGAATTCACTAAGAGCCCTGGTCATAACACTAAAGACTGTCGTGCCATGAAGACTTTGTTGGCAGAAATCTGTCAAGGAGAGATGGAATAGGAGTCACTACCTACAAATCCTGGTGAACAAATCATTGAGGCTGACCCACATGCCATAGTTGCCACTGCCAAAGTCATGCCCCATGAAGATGATGAACGCTTGTTCCACTCACAGATGTGGGTAAATGGAAAGGCTCTTCATTTCATTGTGGATAGTGGAAGACAAAAGAATTTGATCTCTGCTGAAACTATGAAAAGATTGAATCTACAGACAACACGACATCCACAACCATATCATATGGGATGGGTAAGTTAGGGACAAGACATTATAGTGAATAAATAGTGTCTCTTACCTTATTCTATCAAGCCATTCAAAGATGAAGTAATATGTCATGTGGCACCTTTAGATGTATGTGATGTGTTGTTGGGGCACCCATACATGTACAAGTGCCATGGAGCCTATGAGTCAAGGCCACGCAACGTTACCATCAAGTTGGGAGAAAAGAGGTATCAAATACCTGAGGTAAGTCCTGCAAAACTAGTATCTTTGATTACTACAAAACAATGTAAGCGTTTGATTGCTCACACTGGAAAATTTGTCCTACTAATGGTTCGACCTGAGGAGGCAAGGTCCGTTGTTGCCAGCAGTCATACCAAAGTGTCCCCTATCACAGCTGAATAGAAACAGATGGAGAAAATATTGTCAACATATTAGGATGTATTCAATTCACCAACAGGGGTACCACTACACTGCCAAGTCAAGCATCGGATTGATCTAATTCCAGGGACACCATTACCAAATGGGCCATTGTACAGAAGGTTAGTTTTGGAGAATGAAGAAATCAAGCGGCAGATTCAAGAGTTGATCAAGAAAGGACACATTCGTCCAAGTGCTTCACCATGTGGAAGTCCAATTGTTTTGGCCAAAAAGAAGGATGGAACATGGAGACTTTGTATTGATTATCGGATTCTCAACAATATCACTGTGAAGAACCGATATCCACTCCCTCGCATTGATGATTTGCTGGACCAACTCAGGGGGCAAAATTTTTCACCAAAATTGACTTGAAATCTGGATATCACCAAGTCCTAGTTGAGCCATCAGATGTGTGGAAGACTGCTTTCAAATCCAAGGAAGGGTTGTTTGAGTGGCTAGTCATGCCTTTTGGCTTGACCAATGCCCCTGCCACATTCATGAGATTGATGGATGATGTCTTCAGACCATTCATTGGTTCTTTTGTTGTCATCTATTTAAATGACATACTCATCTTTAGCAAAACATGGGGTGACCATCTGCAGCATGTTCAACAAGTGCTTTCAACCATGCAACAATACAAGCTATATGCTAACAAAGATAAGTGTTCTTTAGGCATGGAGAGTATTCAGTATTTGGGATACATTGTGGATAGAATGGGAGTTCGTGTGGACCCTAAAAAGATATAGGTTCTCAAAGATTGGCCATCTCCCAAAAGTCTCACAGAACTTCGTAGCTTCTTGGGTCTAGCCAATTTCTATCAGAGATTTGTACTTGGTTTTCCACATTTGGCATGGCCTATGAATTGGGCACTGAGAGGAGGACCAAGGACAAAATTTTGCTGGACAGAGGTACAACAGAAAGCATTTATGGAGTTGAAGAAGAGACTATGTTCTGCACTAGTACTAGCACTCCCAGATCTGCAATAATCTTTTCAAATTGAAACAGATGCTTCAAACTATGCACTAGGAGCCGTTATCATGCAACACAGGCATCTAGTTGCCTACCACAGTGAGACTTTCTCTGACACAGTGCGTAAGTACCCCACCTATGATAAGGAGTTGTATGCTATTGTGCAAGCCTGCAAACAATGGAAACACTACATTCTAGGGAAGGAGACTATCATTCACACGGATAATAAACCTCTGCAATTTCTACAAACACAAGGGAAGCTACAAAATGATAGGCATCAAAGATGGTCTACCTACTTGCAACAATTTCATCTCAATATCTGCCACAAGAAGGGAGCTACTAAGAAAGTTGCGGACTATTTGAGTAGACCTCTGATCATAGCCCTAACAATGGTATTGGATTCTTGTGGCCACCACACAACAGATTGGCCTCAGTTGTATGGCACAGATCCTGATTTTGCTGAGATCTACAATAATCTAGTAGAGGTAAAACAAGCCATTGATTTCTACTTGAAGGATGGGATTCTCTGTCATATGGGGCACATATTTGTTCCAACCAAGGAGTGGCAAAAGATGATATGGGAGGCACACTACAGCCGTGTTGCAGGACACTTCAAGGTGGAGAAGACTATTGTTGTACTTCAAAGGTATTTTTACTGGCCCAAATTGAGACATGATGTCATTTTATACATCCGATCTTGTACTTCTTGTGCCATTGCAAAGCCTGCCAATCGTAAACAAGGATTGTATACACCTCTTCCAGCCCCTGACCAACCTTGGAATTTAGTTTCAATGGATTTCATGTCTGGACTACCTTCTACCAAATGTGGGCATGATTGTGTATATATGGTGGTAGACAGGTTTTCAAAAATGGTTGTCATAGTGGCTTGCAAGAAAGGAGTCTCTGCAGAAGAAACTGCCAATCTTTTCTTTGAGAATGTTTGGGTACACTTTGGATTGCCACAAAACATCATATCTGACAGGGATAGTAGATTTCTTAGCAATTTTTGGTCAGCACTTTGGGCCTTGATGGACACAAAGTTGACAAAATCCACTGCCTTCCATCCCCAAACAGATGGGTAGACTGAGGTGGTGAATCGGATGATCATTCACATTTTGCAGATGTACCATTCCAAACATCCTCAAACTTGGGATGAAAGCTTGCCATATGTACAGCATAGTTACAATGAGCACTACATGGTTCCACAAGGCACAGTCCATTTGAGGTATGTCTTGGCTACCAACCATTGGCTCCAATTGATGTAGCATTGCCAACTGTGTTGAGTGACCCATCAACACATTCAAAAAAAGAGGCAAACAGGGCAACTAAGTTTGTGGAGAAGATACACCATATTCAGCAACAAGTCCATGAGATACTACAATATAGTAATCAGAAATACAAGGACAGACATGATCAGCATCGTACACCTCATCAGTTTAAGGTTGGGGACAAGGTTTGGCTTCATATTCAGAAAAAAAGACTTCAAGGGCCTCATAAGAAACTCTATCCTATTCGATATGGTCCATACACCATCATCAAACAAGTTGGTGAAAATGCTTTTGAACTGAATCTTCCATCTTTTCTTGGACTACATCCTATTTTCAATGTTGAATTGTTGTGGCCATATTTTCCACCATTGTTGGACACTTCAGATGTTGCAGAACATATAAGTTGCTCATAGTTGAATCCAGACACTACTGCCCCTCTCAAGTGTGATCAGATTACTAATGTTGTGGTGAAAACATTAAAGAAACAACAGATTCCTCTCTATCGGGTGGTACAGGCAGGACAACTTCCACATCAAGGAAAATGGTTCACTAAGGACCAGATTGAGAAGAAATTTCCTCATCTGCTGCAATACACAAGTGTAATGGGGCCCATTACCTCTCAAGGGGGAAGCAATGATCCCACAGAGATTCAGAAGCACTAAGGTGAAATTTGTTCATGCAACTATATTCTAATTTTTCAGTATTTTTTTCTAGTTTTGTCTACATCCTAGTAATTGGCATTTTCAGAGGTCTTCGAAGTGGAATTTGGGGTCAAGACTTTCTTTGATTGCTTTTGAGTGGTAGCCACAAGCAAGGCTCAACACAACTCAATCTAGCTCTTCAGGAGATCTTTCCAATGAGTCTGAAATGTCTAGATTTCGACTAGCTAGGTAGAAGTTATGACCCTACCTAGTGGGGTCCAAAATTTAGTAGTTTTTTTGAAATTTGAAAATTTTGAAAATTTTGAAAATTTGAATTTTAGTAGTTTTGTCACCTTCCAACTATCCATTTCAAATTCTATCGATAAGGTGACCTTTCACATTCTTTCTCATTGTATATATTCAACTTTTGATGCAATAAGAAATCCTCTTTGGTTGCCTGCAACTTCTTACAAGTTCTGCACATTGAGCATTTTGTTTATTTTTATAATACCACAGACCCAGCGCTAGGTATTGTTATATGAATTCTCCATTAAAATTCAGATTAGTTCTTTGCATGTCTTCAATATTGTCTTCTCCATGTTTTACATGTCTATTACTATCTTCGCTATGTTTGGCGTGTCTGTAATGTGTTTTCTCTAATGTCTACCTAAGACCGGGGGCTAGAGATAGTTCCTCAATCTTTGTGTATGCATTAGCTTCATGTGCCTAGCGTGTTTGTTGTGTTTGGACCATGCTTTAATGTATGTATGGGCCTGGCATTCATGTATACATTAAACTAGGGGCTAAATATTATATCATAAAATGTCCCCCTAGGAATTTTACCTCATAAGTTTAGCTCTTAGGTCTCTTATTTTGCATCTTGCATGATCATTTTAACTCCCAAAATAAAATGGCCTGAAACCCATGTCAAATGGGGCTTGAGGGACATTGTGGCATTTGACCGTACCCTAAAATGGGACCTAAGGACTTGGGCACTCGCGCCCTAGTCCTGCCCTATTTTAGGTAGGTCCCAAATTTGAATGTCGGTTATCTGACTATTAGAAGGTTCTGTTGCCGACATCTTAAGTTTGAATTGTGAAATTTAAAGCAAGAATGCATATATAAGCATGTTTAGGGTTTCATTTGTAAACTAAAAGATGACTAGAAGATGATTGTGAACTTTTGGTAAACTTATGATTTTAGAGCATTTAAGATATTCATTGTTGCAAAGCAGAATATCATTATTGTGTTTGTGATTGTAGATTTAGCTTCAACTTCTCATGTGTTGAAGGATTTTCATCTACATGCAAGCTACACCTCTGAAGTGATATCTATTTGTGTTTGAATCATTTATCAATTTGTTTGTGCTTCTATCTTGCAAGGATACGCACTCTCTATCTAACAACAGTGTTCAGAAGACTTGAATGTCTTTCCAGGGCTTGACTGAGGCAAGCTCCTAAACACCACAACCCCCAACCACACTCCTTGTGATTGCAGGTTACAAGTGTCATATCTAATAGAGTGGAGTTGCAAGGAACAATAACAAAGTGTGTAGATTCCAGATCTCTGAAGAAATGCACTGTTGGGACTTGGGTGCTAGGGACATTGTCCTCTGAGGTTGCAAACACATAAATATCTATGACACTGATAATTAACATGAAAAGAAGTCTTGATATCCCAGTGAAGAATATTCTGCCTTGGACTACGGTGTGAGATCCAGTGTCCTCCACATCTCCTGCCACAGAAATAGACTGAACAATGATCATCAGTGTCGGAAGGAGTCTAGAACCCCCTGAAGAAAACACTGCATTGGACTAGGGCGCTAGCTCTAGTGTCCCCGAACATTCCGCATTATGAACTTCAAAAAATGGTTAGTAACTAACCTTTGTCTGTTGTCTTGGTTTGCGAGCATTTGTCATAATTTATCAGTTTGCTTATGATTTTGCATAATTAGGGTTTTGAGCATATTTGAGCATTAAATGAATACATTAATTGATAATTCATAAATTTCCACATCATTGCAAGTGACACCCAACTTGTAGGTGAATCCTCTTGCAAAAGGTGTGATTCAACTTGGTTGAAATGTCCTTAAATGTTTGTAGTGAAAGGAGGATCTAGACATTTACACACATTTCCCCTTTTTTCCTATTAAACACTAGGTTGTTATTTATGTCAACACTATCATGAAGGTGTAATGGTGTTCATGGTTGGATGTCATGTCCCATCTAGCAAGAGAAGACAGAAGATATAGTTCATATTAATATGGGAATTAGAAGAACAAAGATGTTTAGATGTGTTGTTGATGTTACTGATGGCCTAAAGCATGTATGTTCCAAGTTTCATGATGATTGGATTATCGGAAGAGTGTTTTGTTGTTGACATTTTGAAGACAGTGTTGTCTCAGTGAAGATGTTCTGTGTAGGACAATGGAATGCTCCACATTCCTCTACATTTGCAAATGTGGCCATGCAGTTCTAGAACTGTGTTCAGGGTGCAGTGAAGGTGATAATTCCAAGTTTTTAGATCATTTGTCCTTCCGCTGTGAAAGATATGCATGATAGAGTACTGACATGTGTTCTGGTAGAGTAAGCTAGTGTTGAAGGCATGTTGGAATGTTTCACATTCCTCTGGAAATGAATGATTGCCCTTGCAGTTTGAGGACATGTTTATGAATGTGTATTACATGCTTCTTTGTAGTTTCAAGGTTATTGGTGTTCTGCAGCTCAGTTTTCAAATGACAGCATGTTGTATTATGTTTCAGATGATAGATTGTTCTCAAAGTTCATGATTGAAGTTGTGTGGCACAAATCTTTGATGTGTAGAGGTAAAGGAGTGTTTAGAGATGTATGAGTCATGTGGACTCATTTGGAAGAGTTTCATGAAGATCTTTCTTGTTTCCTGCACCACACAAGGTTTTCAAGTTGCTCTAGTCGTCTTGCTTCAACTCTTCATATGTTTTGCGTAAAGATGTCCTATTTCCAAATGAGTGGAGTGTGTGGATGTAATTCCTTGGTGTTTGAAGCTGTGAAGGATTTTTGGACCTAGTTAAGCAAGTGTTGGTGTCTGCAAAGCATGGGTCTTCTACTGGTGTAACATGTGGTTTTGTTAAGAACCTATCTCTTATGTCAGAAAAATGCACCCTTGGGGGCTTTTTCCTAAAGGTTTAGCTCCTGGGTCTTTAGATTTGCATTTAGAGCATATTACATGATAACTCAAACTCCTGATGAGAAAACCTTTGGATCTTGTGACAAATAGGACCTAGGGGGCTGCACTTTATTGAATTTTAAACAAAGACATGGGGGTAGACAAGGGTGCTAGCACCCTAGTCCAGCCCTATTTTGAGTCTGCCCTAATTTAAATATCAATTTTGTGACCATTATTTGGTCTCCAGGCCGACATCATAAGTTTCAAATACGAAATTCTTGGCGAGAATCTTAGTAGTTGCATATATAAGCATGTTTAGGTTATCATTTGCAAACTAGAGGATGTTTATGTTTCAAGAGCTATTGGCATACTTGTGATCTTCATTGTGTTGCATAGGATAGCATTGTTATTGTGCTTGTTTGCAGGTTGGATTACATCTTCTCCTCATGGCATTGAAGAGCTTCTTCCTTCCATGAAAGCTTCATCATCAAGGTGACATTTATTGTGCTTTATCATTCATTATCATTTGGTTTTTGTCTCTGTTCCACAAGGACATACCCTCTCTCTCTCTGACTGTGGTGTTCAAAAGACTTGAATGTCTCTCCGAGGCTTGACTAAGGCAAGCCTCTTGTTATAAATGAAGGTGCAAACCACACAATGGAAATTTGATTCAAACCTTATTTATGCCCTCTAAACAATGTAGAATCAATGGAGATTGCAACAAAAAATAAAACCCACAACATAGAAATAACATGCATAAAGAACTGAACACATAACACAATATGTAACGTGGAGAAAACCCTTTCGAGTAAAAAACTCCACCAAAAAAAGAGGCTCTAAGTTGTATTATCTTCAAATATCTGAGATTACAATACATGCACTTCCTCTCTCCTCCAGTCTTCAATCCAGCAGTGCCTATTACTCTCCAATCTTATAAAAACATACTACAAATATCCTTATAAAAGGGGGTTGCCTTCTAGGGCAAGATAACTAAGAAAATATCAACCATCAGATCTATGACCTAATGACGAATGGTCCAGATTCACAATAATAAAATATCAAATAAAATGTGGTTTCGGGGCGCTACCTCCGAACCCCCGCCAGAGCGTGCGTTCCCGAGACCCTCCGCCAGGGGATGATCCCCCCCGACCCTTGCAAGGGGGAAACCCCTTGCAACCCCCCGTCGCCGATGAGTGAGTGTCGAGAACCAGATATAAACATGTAGCTGAAACAAGACCGCTACTGGTGAAAACTTTCATCCTTTATGGGTGATTTACAAATAATATTCGGAGTAATTAATTACATAGGATTTACAAGGTTGATGGCACCTTAATCCTAACATTCTCCCACTTGATATCATACATTGTAAATACCCATAGGAAAACCATAAAATGATTAGGCACTAGAAGCAAGGCCCATGGCCTCTCTACACCAAACAAATTTTTCTATGCTCATAGGTTTGGTCAATGAATCTGCAACATTGTCTTAAGTGTCTATCTTCTTCAGCTCAATTTGTCCATTTGCAACCAACTCTTGAACAAAGTGATACTGAACATCAATATGCTTATTTTGAGCATAATACATAGGATTCTTGGCCAAACATATAGCACTCTGATTGTCACAACCAATCTGAATGATCCTACAATCAAATCCAATACATGTACATAGTCTCCTCAACCAAATTGTCTCCTTAGAGACATGAGTAGTAGCCATATGCTCTACTTCTGTGGTGGACAAAGCAACTGTGGGTTGCCTCTTACTCATCCAACTCACTGCTCCTCCAAATAGAGTAAACACATAGCCATTAGTGGACCTTCCACTATCCAAGTCACCTACCCAATCTGCATCAACAAAACCCTGTATGTCCAAAGATTTATCAGCACTATAAATACTAGAATAAACCAAACAATAATCAGGAGTACCTACAAGATACTTAAGCACCTTCTTCACATAATCCAATGTTGTCTACCAGGGTTAGACATAAATCTCCTCAAAACTCCCACTGCTCGAGCAATATCTAGCTTAGTGCAAACCATTGCATACATCAAACGCCCTACAACACTAGCATATGGCACATTAGACATATCCTCAAAATCATCCTCATTCTTTGGACACATATCTAATGAATGCTTAGTACCAATGGGTAAAGGAACTCTAACCGAGTTACAATCCTGCATACTAAATCTCTGCAAAATGGTATTCACATACTTACTTTGAGACAACCAAAGCTTTCTATTACCTCTATCCCTCCTGATCTCCATACCCAGAATATACCTGGCTACTGTAAGATCCTTCATATCAAATGCACCTGAAAGTTGGGCTTTAAGCTCACTGATCATACCCTTAGTATTGCTGAAAAATAACATGTCATCAACATACAGTGCAATGATCAGTATAGAATCATCAATATAGTGAATGTACACATAATGATCCTCCTCACTCCTAAAAAAACCCAATTTCAACACAAATGAATCAAATTTATGGTACCACATTCTGGGGGACTGTTTCAGACCATAAACAGACCTCTTCAATCTGCAAACCCAATGTTCTTTCCCTTTTACCTCAAAACCTATAGATTGTTGCATATAAATTTCTTCATCAAGATCTCCATGCAAGAACACAGTCTTAACATCCATTTGCTCAATCTCCCAATCATAAGTTGCAACAATGGATAAGAGAAATCTAATAGAAGTCAATTTAGCAATAGGAGAGAAAATCTTACCAAAATCAACTCCCTCTTTCTGGGATTAGAGCTTGGCTACCAGTCTAGCCTTGTACTTCTCCAATGAACCGTCTACTCCAAACTCCTTCTTGAAGACCCACTTACAACCTATGGCCTTTCTTCCTTTAGGCAAACGAACAAGATCCCAGGTGTTACAAGAGTCTAAAGCCATCATCTCCTCCTATCAATTGGGTTCCGTTGTCTTGTGGATCTTCTCAGAGGTGGAGTAATAGACTCTTCAGGTTCTTCTGTATGCTCATCTATACCAACTTCTTCTATCACAATAGATTCTTCCTCATCAGAACTTTCGCTTGAGTCTTCTTCTGCTTCTTCACCGCCCAATCCATCATTATGTTCTTCTTGAGGTGCATCTTCCTACCCTAAATTAAAGTGCACTCTCTTCACTTTTTCTTCTTTTTCCTTTAGCTATTTAGGTTCTAAAATAACACTATGTTCCCTGAAAATAACATCTCTAGAATAGATAATATTTCAGGTTACAGGATTCCAAAGCTTATAACCTTTTACATTATCACCATATCCAATGAAAGTACACTTTTCAACTTTTGGATCCAACTTAGTTTATTTTTCCTTAGGCATGTGAACATAAGCCTCACAGCTAAATACCCTTAAATGTGAAACAAAAGGTTTCTTACCTGTCCACATTTCATAAGGAGTTGAAACAACAGCCTTACACGAAGATCTGTTAATCAAGTAGTTTGCAGTACACATAGCTTCTGCCTAAAAACATTTATTCAATTGTGATTCACTTAACATACTTCTGGCTCTTTCCATTATTATCTTATTCATCCTTTCTTCTACTCCATTCTGTTGTGGAGTATATGGAGTAGTTTTTTGTCTAACAATACCTTCATGCTTACAGAATTCATCAAATTCCTTAGAACTATATTCCCCTCCATTATCAGATCTCAAAACCTTTATCTTATAATCTAATTATTTTTCAACTAAGGCTTTAAAGTCCTTAAACTTAGCGAAAAATTCAGATTTGTGACGCATAAAATAAATCGAGGTAAACCTTGAGACATCATCAATGAAGGAAACAAAATATCTAGATTTTCCAATTGATTCAATATCCACTGGACCAAAAACATCAAAATGAATAAGTTCCAATTTATCATTAGATTTATTACCACCTGAAGGAAATGGAGATCTATTATGTTTTCCAAACACATAATGTTCATAAAATTTAAAACTCTCATTAGAATAGGATAAACTGCCTAACAATTTTTTATTTAAGATAGTCTTTAAACCAGACTGACTTATGTGGCCCAATCTACAGTGCCACAACATACATGTATTTTCAGTATTAGCCTCAGATATATAAGAGGCATTACAAACAGTAGTGGCTTCTAGCTTAAACAAAGTTACCAATTGTTTCCCCTTTGCTACCACCAAGTTTCCTTTCACCAATCTACAACCATGCTTATCAAATGTTACATGCATTCCCAAATCATTCAACTTTGAAACTAAAATTAGATTTCTAGTTAACCCAGGAACATGCAAAACACTAGGGAGGGTTTTAATCCTCCCATCACTGAAACACAACAATACCTTGCCTTTCCCAACTATTAGATATGTAGAGTTGTCCCCAAGGTACACATTACCTCCATCATACTTTTCGTATGTGGAAAACCATTCTTTATGTGGGGTTATATGAAACAAGCATCCTGAGTCAACCAACCAATGATCATTAGCAATAACATTACATGCATAAAGTAAAACATCTTCACCTGCATTTGAGGACTTATCAGAAGCATTCTCCCACTGTTTCTTTGGGTTTCTGCACTCCTTTTTCACATGTCCCCTTTTACCGCAGTTTCAACACTTAACTCTGTTCTTCTTCCTAGGAGTCTTAGATCAGCCCTTAGACTTGTCCTTAGCCCCTTTCTAATCTCCTCTTGGTCCTCTTTCCATGGACCTTCCCCTGACATTGAGAGCATCCCCTAAACTATCCAAACTTTTCTTCCTCAATTCATGTGACAGCAAAACTAAAACTAGAGCATCAAACTTCATATCTGTGAGGTTAGTAGTGATAGCCAAAATAACATTCTCCCATGACTCAAGCAAAGAACAGAGAAGCAATATACATTTATCTTCCTCTTTCACCTCGACTTCTATAGATTCTAGTTGACTCAATAACAAATTAAATGAATTCAAATGCTCTGCAACCAATTCACCCTCTTTCATTTTCATGGAAAATAACTTATTCTTCAAATAAAGCTTATTTACCATACTCTTGGCTTGGTAGATCTCACCCAGACACTTCCATAAGCTATGTGTAGACTTCTCACTGGCAACATTTAGTATAACAGAATTTGCAAGACACAACTAGATTGTACCTCACGCCTTTTTATCCAGTCTTTCCCACTCATTAGAAGCAACATCATTAGGTCTCTTCTCTTTCTGAATAGCCAACCACTAGTTTCTTTCTTCTAGCAAATCCTCCATTTTCAGCTTCCACAATTCATACCCTGTACCATTGAACTTTTCAATGTCCAACCGAGAGGTAGAAACAATAGTGGATGAAGCCATGATATCTACACAAGATCTACAAACAAACAACAACCAAATCTCCAACTGCAGCTAAAAAACCTTGACACTACCACCAAAGAACCAAAACTAGCCAGGCTCTGATACCAAATGTTAGAAATGAAAGTGCAAACCACACAATGGAAATCTGAGTCGAACCTTATTTATGCCTTCTAAACAATGTAGAATCAATGGAGATTGCAACAGAAATAAAACCCACAACATAGAAATAACATGCATAAAGAACTGAACACATAACACAATATGTAATGTGGAGAAAACCCTTTCGAGTAAAAAAACTCCACCAAGAAAAGAGGCTCCAAGTTGTATTATCTTCAAATATCTGAGATTACAATACATGCACTTTCTCTCTCCTTCAATCTTCAATCTAGCAGCACCTGTTACTCTCCAATCTTATAAAAACATACTACAAATATCCTTATAAAAGGAGGTTGCCTTCTACGGCAAGATAACTAACAAAATATTGACCGTTAGATCTGTGACCTAATGATGAACGGTCCAGATTCACAATAATAAAATATCAAATAAAATGTGGTTTTGGGGGCATTGTCCCCGAACCCCCACCGGGGCTGCGCGGCCCCCGGACCCGCCGCTAGGGGGATGATCCCCCTAAACCCCTCGTAGGCAGAAACCCCCCTGTGACCCCCTGTCACTAATGAGTGAGCATCGAGGACCAGATATAAACATGTAGCTGAAACAAGACCGCTACAAATAATATTAGGAGTAATTAATTACATAGGATTCACAAGGTTGTTGGCACCTTAATCCTAACACCTCTAAACACTACAACCCCCTCCAACACTCCTTGTGATTGTAGGTTACAGGTATTAGATTTGGAGAAAGTGGAGTTGCAGGGAAGGAAGGCAGACATTGAAGGTTCAGGATCTAAAAAGAAGCATACACTGTGTGAGATTTCAAGACAAGGGTGCCATCAACCTTGTCCTCCATTTTCGGATCACAAAAAATAGAAGACATAGCAGAGATCAGTGTCGGAAGGAGATCAGGACTCTACGAAAAAAGCAGCACACTAGACTAGGGTGCCATCACCGTTGTCCTTGACTTTTCCATTTTCTGGACTACAAAAAATAGTGGGTTAAGGTTCTCTGCCCTTTGTCCAATTCTTGTAGCATTTGTCGTAATTCGCAAATTTAATTATTGTTTTGCTTAAATTAGGGTTTTAAGAGCATAAAAGCATTAGTTAGCAATCTTGTGTTATCAAATTTAAATTTCCCAGTAGAAAACTAAGTGACAACTCAGATATGATAGTTGACTATCCTCTCGATAGGAGAAGCAATCGGTTAAAAAGCCCTTGGAATGTTTTGTAGAAAGGAGGATTCAAACTAAAATAACAACCCTATCATCCCCCTTTTCATCTTAAACACTATCTTCTACACGTTTCATGTTGTGTGTTGTCTAATCGACTTGTAAATGTATTTTTCATGTTGTATCTAGCCGACAAAGCAATGTAATCAATGTAATATCTTGTATAAATTATAAATAAAATTAAGTGAGGTGAGGCATGATTGCAAGTTGATATAAAAGGTTCGCAAGCAAGATAAGGAACAAAATGAATGCATTTTTGATGTGCGACTAAAGGAGAAAGAGCAAAAGTGGTAGATGTTGTCTTGATTCATCTTGAAGACATATTTGTGACAATGATCAAGTGTAGATTGTGTCTAACTAATCCGATCATCAGAAGAAAGTCTGAAGAGGTAGAATTGCAATCATCAAAGGTGTGAATTTCAATGTTAGTTTTTAGACAGTAGGACTATCATACTGTAATCTTTTGTAAGTGTGTTCTCAATTCAAGGAGTAATAGCTTCCTTGGGAGTGACCTTAAATCAAAGTCTTCAAGGAGTAGTAGCTTCCTTTGGAGTGACCCTAAATCAAAGTTTTCAAGGAGTAGTAGCCCTAAAACAAAGTTATTATTTGAGCTTCATATATTGTGAGTCAATCCTGACCGTGGTTTTTCCCTTCTTGGGTTTTCCATGTACATCTAGTGTTATGTGTTGATGTGCATTGTCTTAATCTTTCATGATTATGTTAATAATGTGATGCTTAAGTTTTAATCTTCTCTAGATAAGTTGAAGTTGTTAAAATTAAAGATTGTTTAGATATTGATTCACCCCCCTCTCAGTATCCTGGTGTGTTCAACAATTGGTATCAGAGCCAAGGTCCTTTGAAGGAAGCTTAACTGCTTGAGGAAGGTCTGGGATGGCACAAGTGGATCTAGCAAGATACCTAGGTTTGATGGGACAAATTATGCTTTTTGGAATCTAAGGATGGAAGCCTATATCAACTCTCTAGGGTGTGGTGTTTGGGAATCTGTCAAGACTGGTTACAAAGTTCCTGGTACTATTCCTATAAATGCAGATGAAGTTAATAAGTATGATAACAATGCTAAGACAAAATTTGCTATCATGAGTGGGTTAGCTGATTTAGAACTTTTAATGGTAATGAGTTACAATTCTGCTAAAGAAGTTTGGGATAAACTTGAAACCATTTATGAAGGAGATAAGAAAGTAAAGCAAGCCAAGATGCAGATCTTCAAGAGTAGTCAATGGCATCATAGGTCTTGGTGGAGAAGTGAAAGAAGATGATATTGTGAAAAAGGTTTTGAGATCTCTTCCCAAATCTTACAATCATAAGGTATCTGCCATTGAGGAGAATGCAAACTTGGATACATACACAATAGACAAACTATTTGGTTCCCTTACTACCTTTGAAATGAGAGAATCTGGCAGTGATGCTCCAAAGAAGAAGTTACTTTCAAAGCTAATATGAAGACAAAGGAAGAAGTTGCTAATGAAGATGAAAGCTCTGATGAAGTTGAAACAAATTTTGTGAGAAGATTGAAGAAAGGCACTGGGAAATACAAAGGTAAGTTACCCTTCAAATGTTTCAATTGTGGAAAGGTTGGTCACTTTGTTTCTAAATGTCCTTTTAAGGAATCAAGGGGTAGTAACAAGACAGATAAGTTCAAAAGAAGTTTGTACTCCATAAAGAGTAGTTATTCTTCAGAAGATGAGGATCATGATGATTCAAATGATGAAACACTTTTCATGGCCTTGAGTGTTGGTGACAAAAATGATGATGTTGAAAAATGTGAGAAGACTGATGCCTTGCAAACAAACCAGAACAATGAAAGATCAATGGTTGTATGGACTGCCTTTCATGCAAAAGAAGAAGCCAAGGATTGGGTACTTGATAATAGATGCTCAAATCATATGATTGTTGACAAGGAGAAGTTTATCAGCCTTGAAAAGTGGGATGGTGGTTCTATCAAGTTTGGTGGTGGTGAGTCAACATAGATTTGTGGAAAAGGTGCTATAACTATTGATGGGAAGAACAAGACCTAGGATGTACTCTATGTCAAAGGGCTATAACACAATCTTCTCATTGTCAGTTAGATGTGTAGCAAAGGGTATAATCTCACCTTTCATGCCAAGGGTTGTGAAATTAGGAAGGCATGGTCCAGAAAACTAGTTGCAAAAGGTATCAAGACATATGGTGACATCTATCATCTAAAGGAGGTAAATGGAAGAACGTGTTTGTTAGCTCAATCTAGTGAATGTTGGCTATGGCACAAGAGAATGTGACAAAACAAATTTGATAATATGGTAAAGATCAGTTCTACTCATGCAGTGAGAGATATGCCTAAGATAATCAAGCCTACAAATACAGTATGTAGGGAATTTGTCAAATGGGAAAGTAGACAAAGAGAAATTTCAAAAGCAAGGAGTATTCTTCTTTAAATCCATTAGAGCTTATTCAAACTAATCTATGTGGCCCTACAAGAGTAAAGAGCCAACAAGGTGAGAGGTATTTCATGTTGCTTATTGATGATTATTCTAGAATGACTTGGGTTACTTTCTTAAGAGAAAAATTAGATGCCCTTGATAAATTTAAAGTGTTCAAAGCTATGGTTGAGAATGAAGTAGATGCGAAGATCAAATGTTTGAGGTCTGATAGAGGAGGTGAGTTTACTTCAAATGAATTTAAAATTTTTTGTGAAGATCATGGTATTAGGAGATATTTATTAGCTCCTAGGACCCCTTAGAAAAATGGGGTAGTGGAAAGAAAGAATGGAATTGTGCAAGAGATGTCTAAGGAAATGTTGAAAGATGCAGATCTACTTGATATGTACTGGAAGGATGCAGTTCACATTGTTGTCTATCTAGTTAATAGAATGCAACTAAGGGTCAACAACACTAAGACCCCTTATGAGCTATGGTATGGAATACCTCCCACAGTCAAATAGTTCAATATCTTTGGAAACAAATGCTATATATCAGAAGAGATGAAGAAGACCTAGGAAAGTTTGATTCAAGAAGTGATGAAGGAATCTTTCTTCGTTACTCAACCAGAAGCAAGGCTTATAGATGCTACAATAAGAGGTTAGGAAAGATTGTTGAAAGTACAAATGTCAAGGTAGATGAAGATCTATATTAGATATCACATGAATCAGAGGACACTGAATATGATATCTTTCCATGCATTGTAGATGAAGAAGAAGAAGTGAAAGAAGAAAAGGAACAAGAACCAGAGCATATGCCTAAGACTCCAGCAAAATATGTGCAGAAGAACCACTCAATAGACCAGATCATTGGAGATAAGGATGAAGGTTTGCAGACAAGGAGAAGGCTTGCCAAGACACATGAGCAAGTAAACGTGTGTTTGTTATCAAAGATAGAACCCAAAAAAATTGCTAATGCTAGCAAAGATGATAGATGGATAAAGGCCACGGAAGAACAATTGGATCAAATTAAGAGTAATTAGACATGGGAATTGGTTCCCAAACTAGAAAATTAGAATGTTATAGGAACAAAGTGGGTGTTCTGGAACAAACTAAATGAAGAAGGTGAAGTTGTAAGAAACAAATCAAGATTGGTATGCAAAGGATGCACACACATTGAAGGTATTGATTTTGAGGAGACCTTTGCTCTAGTAGCAAGGATGGAGATAATCAAAATGTTCCTTGCTCTTGCTGCTCATAAGAACTTCAAGGTATATTAGATGGATGTTAAGTCAACATTTCTGAATAGTGATCTAGAGGAAGAGGTTTATATTGAACAACCAAATGATTTCTAGATATCAAAAGATCTGGACATGGTGTGCAGACTCAAGAAGGCTTTGTATGGTCTCAAGCAAGCACCTAGAACTTAGTATGCTAGGTTGGACAAGTACTTACTTCAGCAAGGCTTCAAGAAAGGTACTACAGATAGCAATCTTTACATCAAGGAAGAATGAGACATGCTATTGATAGTTGTAGTATATGTTGATGAAATCATCTTTAGTAGAAATGATGATATCTGTAAGAGGTTTGCGTAGGAGATGCAAAAAGAGTTTGAGGTGTCTATGATTGGTGAGATGTCTTTCTTCCTTGGAGTTCAAATTACTCAGGTAGATGGTGGTATCTTTATATCTCAAGCTAAGTATATCAAAGAGTTGTTGAAGAAGTTTGGTATGGAGGATTCAAAACCAATGAGTACTCCCATGGTTACTAGATGTCACTTGAGCAAAGATGATGAGTCTCTAGAGGTGGATCAGACTGTTTATAGATCTATGATTGGAGGACTATTGTACTTGATTGCTTCTAGGCCTGATATTATGCATGCAGTATGTGTGGTTTCCAGATATCAAGCCAATCGCAAGAAAACACATGAGAAGGCAATGAAAAGGATATTCAAATACTTGAAAGGAACTATGGACTATGACCTATCATATCCAAGAGGTAATGACTTTGATTTGAGTGCTTGCATTGATGATAACTGGGCTGGTTGTGTTGATGATAGAAGAAGTACAAGTGGTGGTGCTTTCTTTTTAGGAAGCATATTAGTTTAATGGTAGAGCAAGAAACAAGATTCAGTGTCCTTATCTACTATAGAGGCAAAGTATATTACAACGGCATCCTATTGTACACAAGTCTTGTAGATGAAGCAAACCCTGAAAGATATCAAGGTATTGTATGATGAGCCTATTCCTATCTTGTGTGACAATACAAGTGCTATCAATATTTCCAAGAATCTAGTGATGCATTCTAGAACCACGCATATAATAATCACCTGTATCACTTTTTGAGAGAGAAGGCTATAGATAAGAAAGTAAAGTTGGAATATGTTCCAACAAAGGATTAGATAGCAAATATTTTCATAAAGGCTCTTACAAAGGATACTTTTGAGGATCTTTGGTAGAGGTTAGGGGTAATTGCCCCTCCTTGCTAGATACATAGTGGTGCATCTGTCTAGGGGGAGTTCATGTTATATCTTGTTCCTGGACTAATGATGACTACCTCTCAGGGGGAGTAGGTAGTGGTTGTTGGTGATAGGGGGAGTTTGTTTGCTACAAGAAGTCATGCCCTAAGAAAGAATGTGCAGGTATGTGGTGATGGGCAGGTAGTGGTTACCCTTTGTCCTTGATGTCAAGGGAGGAGAGAAGCAAAGATGTGTTGCCATCAATGCCAAAGGAGGAGATTGTTACACATATGGTTCCTAGGGTTGTCATTGATGTCAACACTGTCACTAGGTTGTCATTGATGTCAACACTATCATGGAGGTGTGATGGTGTTCATGGTTGGATGTCATGTCCCATCTAGCAAGAGAAGAGAGAAAATATAGTTCATTTTAATATGGTAATTAGAAGCACAATGATGATCAGATGTGTTGTTGATGTTACTGATGACTTGAAGTATGTATGTTCCTAGTTTCATGATGATTGGATTACTAGAAGAGTGTTTTGTTGTTGACAGTTTGAAGACATTGTTGTCTCTGTGAAGATGTTTTGTGTAGGACAATGGAATGCTCTGCATTCCTCTGCATTTGCAGATCTGGCCATGTGGTTCTGAAACTATGTTTAGTTTGTAGTGAAGGTGATAATTCCAAGTTTTCAAATCATTTGTCCTTCCACTGTGAAAGTTATGCATGATAGAGTACCAGCATGTGTTCTGACAGAGTAATCTAGTGTTGAAGGCCTGTTGGAATGCTCCATATTCCTCTAGAAATGAATGATTACCCTTGTGGTTTTGAGGACATGTTTATGGATGTGTATTATATGCTTCCTTGTAGTTTCAAGGTTCTTGGTGGTCTGCAGCTCAATTTTTCAAATGACATGTTGCAGTATGTTCCAGATGACAGATTGTTCTCAGAGTTCATGATTGAAGTTGTGCGGTACAAATATTTGATGTGCAGAGTTAAAGGAGTGTTTGGAGATCCTGTATGAGTCATGTGGACTCATCTAGAAGAGTTTCATAAAGATCTTTCTTGTTTTCTATAATGCACAAGGTTTTCAAGTTGTTGTTGTCATTTTGCTTCAAGTCTTCATATGTTTTACTTAAAGTTGTCCTATTTCCAACTGAGTGGAGTGTGCAGATGTAATTCCTTGGTGTTTGAAGTTGTGAAGAATGTTTTGGACCTGGTTAAGCAAGTGTTGGTGTCTGCAAAGTAGGGGTCTTCTACTGGTATAACGTGCAGTTTTGTTTAGGACCTATCTTCTACACATTTCATGTTGTGTGTTGTTTGGCTGACTTGTAAATGTATTTTTCATGTTGTATCTAGCCAATAAAGAAATGTAATCAATGTAATATCTTGTATAAATTATAAATCAAATTGAGTGAGGTGAGGTGTGATTGCAAGTTGATAGAAAAGGTTTGCAAGCAAGATAAGGAGCAGAATGAATGCATTTTTTATGTGCGAGTGAAGGATAAAGAGCAAAAGTGGTATATGTTGTCCTAATTCATCTTGAAGACATATTTTTGATAGTGATCAAGTGTAGAGTGTGCCTAACTGATCCAATCATCAGAAGAAAGTGTGAAGAGTTAGAATTGCAATCATCAAAGGTGTGAATTTCAATGTCATTTTTCAGACAGTAGAAGGACTGTCATATTGTAATCTTTTGTAAGTGTGTTCTCAATTTAGGGAGTAGTAGCTTCCTTGGGAATGACCCTAATCAAAGTCTTTAGGGAGTAGTAGCTTCCTTGGGACTGACCCTAAATCAAAAATTTTAGGGAGTAGTAGCTTCCTTGGGTTGTAGCCCTAAAACAAAGTTGTTATTTGAGCTTCATATATTGTGAGTTAATCCTCACCGTGGTTTTTCCCTTCTTGGGTTTTCCATGTACATCTGGTGTTACGTGTTGATGTGCATTGTGTTAGTCTTTCATGATTATGTTAATACTGTGATGCTTAAGTTTTAATTTGCTCCAGATAAGTTGAAGTTGTTAAAATTGAAGATTGTTTAGCTACTGATTCACCCCCCCTAGTATCCTGGTGTGTTCAACATAGGATTGGGATGACGAGGATTGGTATGTTCTAGATTATTGAATAGTTGGTTTAAAAGGGAGAATGAATGCTAAAGAGAGTTAAAAGGGGAATGATAGCCTTAGATGAAATTTCCAATAGTTTTAGGACGATTTGGAGGGATGGCTTGTATAGGTGATCTTGGATGGATGGTTGGGATAAATTGTAACTTGGACTATAACGCATTCAACTTTGGATTTTAGGGATATTTCAGACTAATTAAGAATGATGGATTTGGGCCCTAGGATGATTGAGGGTACTAGTGGATAGATGGGATTCTTGTTTTAAGGATCCAAAGGGAGTTTTAAATTTTCCAAGACATGCTCCTAAGGATGGTGGGTTTACATTATGAAGATGTGAGGTTTGGATTAATGTGGATTGGATGATTAAGGATATGGGATGTGGATTTACAGGATTGGGTTGGACTAGGTAGGTTGAAGATGAACCAAAGTGTTGGGGGTTAGGTTGATGGGACACTACAACAAATCCCTGTGATTAGCTCCCTTTTTTGCTCCTTTTTTTTTGCTTCCACCCACTGTTTTAATGCATTTTTCTCCAATTTTTAAAAAAAGTCGGCGCTATTTATCAGGATGGCACTATTTTTGGCATTTTTTGCGCCGATCAGAACAAGTAGGTGCTAAATTAGGGACAAATTAGTGCCTAAATTAGTGCCTAGATTATCACCTACATTAGCACCTTATTTAACACCTAATTTAGCACCTACTTTAGAGCCTGCTTTAGCACCTAATTTAGCACATAATTGAGTGCCTAATTATTCTGATCTAGCAGGGATTAAGGGTTAAGGAATGAGGGGTTAGTGTTTAAGGGATTAAGGGTCAAAAGATAAGGGATTTGGGGCTTAGGGGTTAGGTAGTTTAATGGTTAATGGCTTAGGGATTATGGTTGATATTATGTAATCTCTATATAAACTTTGATAAAAAAATAACCAAGGTATGAGTGGAAGGGTGTACCAAAACTCTGTTGGTGTAACTTTTGAGCTTATGAATGAAATAGAACATCTTATTATCAGAGATTCTCCATGATTATGTTATCATTCTATATTTTTCTTATGTTTTCCATACTTATTTCTTCTTATATTTGAATGAATATCAATTATTGAGCCTGAATACTGTGCTTATGTGAATGAATATGCTGATACAGTAAAACATTTACTATGGATGTTTTCAGTTACATGTTCAAAATTATGTTCAACATAAAAATGGAAACTATTTAAAAATAATAATGTTAACAAAGTTGCTTATTTAAATAATTGTGACTTACATGCATTAATATTTTATTAACTTTTGTGTCTTCATGAACATATGTTGATACAAAATTAATGGAAGAAGCATCCAAGTAATCCTAATTTTTTCTGCCAACAATTCATACCAAAGATTAAACAATTTAAGGATATTGCAATAGGTAATTTGTATCGGCACAAATAATATTACTAAAGCATTTCAAAGTTTAGGCCATAACAATCATCCTTTTTTAAAAATGGATTGCAAATAATTCTAAAAAATTTAGAAGTCTTGGTCATTAACATTATTGTCTGCTACAATGTCATCTAGTGTATCATTGTCAATGTTCATATGTTCTTTCAAGTATTTAATATTATCATCATCCTCATCTTGACCTGCATCATCTTCATCATCATTGAAATTTGACTATAGACCATCTATATTGTTACCAGATGTATTTGGATCATCATTTTCTATACCATCCATATTGTTGTCTTTTATAACATCATCTAACTCTAGATTGTTGTCTTCTTGTGCTTGAACATAACCATCTTCAACATCATCATGGATGTCAATTTCTTTAATGTTCTCTAACGCCTCTCTCATTTTGTTGGTCGTCATTGTTTTTCTTAGTATCCACTAATGCATCGTCAAATACATGCCTTAATCTTGGATCATAATGTATGACAAATGTCCATTTCGGGTCCAAAATATCTTCATAGAAAAATACCTACACATGAACGACATACATATATTAGACGTATGTTATAACAATTTTATTGATTAATAAACACATGTATATATTCGCAATAAACTATGAATTAATATATTAATGATCACTACCGTTTCTTGTTTGAGTTAAAGAAATACCTGCTCACAATGAATTGGTAGAACATAAGGCTCCTTATCCTCTGGTAGGAACCATGAGGAATCTATAGGAAACAATCCACTATGGGTATCATGTCTTCATGTCCTCTCAAATGCTTCATACCATCTACACTTAAAAATACAACAATTAGAAGAGCGGTAATCCAACTCAATAATTTCTTGTATTTTCCCAACATATTGTAGATTCCCTTCAATTATATTCTTATCTTTTGAGCTTGATCGACTGGATTGCTTGAAGTCAAGCATGATGCCACACTTGAAGGATTGTCTCTTTACATCTACACTTTCTACACGATAATGTCGACCATATGCCCACATTGCTAGATATTTCCTCGCCTATGAAAGACCATTTATTTCAGTGAAAACATATATAATGACGAATATTAAAATAGTTAATAGTGTCAAAAATGTAAGGAAACAACATTTTGTAAAATTCCAACTATACCTTTCTTTCACATCCTCTAGACATGTTGATTTCATCTTCTATTATGTTTGAATCTATAACTGTATCTTCTATTTAATTTTAAATTTGTTTAGTAACCCATTCTAGTGTGCAATCTTTGCCCCATTCCCCAAGCAAATCAGTGGGAAGTGGAGTATTCTCTAGGTTCGATCTCTTAAACTATCTCCTTGCTTCTAACACTTCTCTCTTTTTATCATACAGATCAATCCATTTGTTCATAAAGTCCATGGGGTATAGAATGAACTTGTCGAGTATAGCACTTTCGTCTACACCTATTACATGTCAACATGTTTATTTCAAACTCCAAATGTCATGTTGTTAATTTGACAAATAAATTACAGAGTAAATTAATGATTGCAAGAAAAACAACCACACTAATCATGAATTTACTTACTAATTTCTACTTGAACTCCATTAGATTGTGGTTTTTCTCCATCAATAATATTTGATGCTCGTTCTTCATCCCAGAAGTGTGGCCCATCTTCAAAATTCTTACCAAAGAATTCAGACAGGAAGAAAAATGTTTCATTCAATACATACCCTTCAGCCATGCAACCCTCTGGATGTACCTTTTGTCAAGCATATCTTTTTAGAGTTTTCATATACCTCTCAAAGAAAAACATCCACCTCGTTGATACGACACCCACCAATTCAATGTCATCAACTAGGTGTATAAGTAAATGGACTTGTAGGTCCATGAAACTTGTAGGGAGCTCCTTCTCAAATACATATACAATTTCTACAATTTCCTTCTTCCATTTTGGAGCTTCACATTTGTGGATCTCCTTGGAGGTCACACACCTAATATAAGAACAGTAAATTAGTATGAACCTTTAGTCAAAAATTAAAATACAATATAATATCTCTATGTCTTTCACACATGAACATTTCATATAACCACATACCTTGTAAATGCTAACAATTGACTTATGACATTCCTTAAGTTAATTGTAAGATAGGAATCCCCCCTAATTGACAATGACATGATATGCTATCAAACACATTTATGAAAAGGTCATTAGTAATTTTTTCTCACACAACAAAATATCAAATATATTTAGTACTTAATCAATGTTACCCGTAAATATTAAATGATGATATATAATACCTTCATAAAATTATGAAAATCATGTGTTTTAAATCTTGTGATATGTCCATCAACTGTAAAAGCTTTAGCCAATGATGACCCCTAGCCAGTAGGTGTCCTTAGTGAATGGATGATATTTTTTTAGTTGGTCTAGCTCTTTTTTTTTCAAAATCCATGGAGCTTCTGCATATGTTTCATTTTCCCTATTTGGACACAAATGTTTTCTATCAATTTCAGTACGTGAAAGAGCAATATCTCTCCTTGAAGACAAGGTGTCCTCTTTGCCTGATATATGTCAAAATATAGAATCTGGGACATTTTTGAAGATGTGCATAGGATCTAATAGGTGACATATTAATAGATCCTTCTAGAAAGGGAGCTCATAAAATATGGACTTCCTTTTCATTCCTTCTGGCATATTAACTACAACTTGTTCTAGTTCTTCAATTGAATCACCCTGATCAAAAAAATCCTCCCAAGCTTTCAATTTAGCATCTTCATACTTCTTAAGCCAATCGCCTGGACCCATAATCATGGAAGGGCCTCTAGTTTCAATTTTCCATCAAATTGATTGTTTAGGCAATTTCTAAACTTATGATCTAGTGGTAGAAAAAACATGTTGTTTGCGTAAATAAATTTATGTAGATCTTTAGAATACCACTCTTGAAATTGTTATGCACATCTTGGACATGCAAATATCTCCTTTGTTTGAAGCCCTGCAATTCAATAAGTAATGTTAATAACATCAAAAAAATAGTATAAAACTAAGTATGAAAGTTGGGATTAAAATAAATTATGAGTGTAAATACATAAATATTTTATCTTACCAGAATAAACACCAAGTCCTGGGAAATCATGAATAGTCCAACATAGCACACAATAAAACATGAAATACCTATTTGATGGAGGATGTGATATGTCATACATTCTTATGCCTTTCCATAGCAGTTGCATCTCATCAATAAAAGGCGCAAGATAAACATCCATGTTTTTAACTTGATGTTTTCTTGGAACAATGAGAGTCAACATAAGGTGCTCCTTTCTAACACTCATCCATGGGGGAATATTGTATACTATCAATCCAACTGGACAAACACTATAATTTGAGCTCAGGAAAGAGAATGGGTACACTCCATGAATTGCAAGACCAAACCTGATACTATGGGGTTCATCTTTGAATTTTCTTGGCCATTTTTCCTCTATGTGTTTCATTGCTTTGGAGTCAACTGGAATTCACATGAATCCATCTTTACTCCTATTCTTTGCATGCCAGTCCATCAATTGTGTAAGTGACTTGCAACAAAACATTCGTTGAAGTCTAGGTATAATTGGCATGTGACGTAAAACCTTTATTGGAATTGTAGGACCTTATACATCTGTACGATATCTCTTCTCTATACATATAGGGCATTCTACCTTGTTTTTATATTCATCTCTGTATAAAATGCAATCATTTTTACATGAATAAATTTACTTATATTCAATCCCCAACTCAACCAACAATAGAGGTGCCTCTCTGCAAGTTGATGGCAACACATTCTCTTCAGGGAATATTTTAGATTTTAGTGCCCTATAAGATTGTCATAGATTAAATCAATTGAATGTTTGACTTATGATGAACATGTTTGATATGTCAATCTATACTAGGACTGTTTATATACAATATATGGTTTTAAAATCCCCTTAAAGAAATATAAACAAAGTTGATGAATGTTTACGAATTATGTACACCAATTGACAATGCAAAGAAAGAAATAGATTTCAACTCACTTCAGGAGGGTAGTGAATCCTTTGTCTAACCAACCAAATAGTGACTTGATTTCTAATAATATTAATGTGCATGCTAATTTTGAGGTTCTACTTGCACCCGATTTGAACACGGGTGTCTTCGCTGGTTGCTTGATGGAGTCTTTCAGGTTGTTATCATCAACATTATGTTGGTGGTAATTACCTCTGCTATAATTGTTATTGTCAACCATATGATCATTATTGTCATCATTGTTTCCATCCCCAAAGAAATTTGTAAGCATTTCATTCAATCCCTCTTCATGTACTACATTTTCACTATCATGATCATCATCATTAAGGCTAGGTGGCATGTCATCAGTGTATGTGAATCTCATCAGCTCTTCAAATTTCTCAGCCAATACTATTCTCTTCAATGTTGCTCTTTTTACCCTGGTATTGTTTAAAGGATGGTTTGGATCATCCCGTCCAAATGTTAAAAACCCAGTTGGATCTTAGGTATTGTACGTGTTTCATCAACATCTTCTACTTATCAACAAATGCGAGCATTATTTAATGTTTGGCAACAATTGGATAAATCATAAATGTATCAATTTCAAATAAATATAATCAAATATGGCTTAAAAAAAATATAAATTGTATGAACATATATACATCAATTGAATAATGGAACATTATTTTATAGACTACCTTTTTTATACAATAATTTAAATAAAACACAATTTTGACAACATAGTTTATAAAACATTAGTCCACACTCATTTATTATTCTTTGGTTTTCTGCCCTTAAGAACATCCTTAGGGAGACCTTGTTCTTCCCTTTTCTTTCATGCAGGAGTGCATTTTAAGAAGGGGTAATCAATCAATAACTCATCCCTAATGGTAAGGTCTATAATAGCCTCAACCATTATCAATCTATGAACCTCTCTTTCCATATATCCATCTTGATCATTTATAACCTCAACAAATTGACAATTCAGTCTTATAGTAGGGTCCCTTCCCTTACTACTATTTATAAATCCTGCAATATTTTTGTGTGTGTATGCATGTCCATCTATATACATAAGATGACCTCTATTCATTTATTTTCCACTTTCCAATTAGAGACGATGTGTATACATATTCAAATTTAGATCATATGCTGACATGCTAGGCTTATATTTTACTAACCTTCTTCATTCATCACTGTAATATGATGGACCATAATATGGCATTAATCTCCTAGTGGTTTGTTTTGAATTGTTTCTATGTTTAGATCCCACATGTACATTTTGGACAATAAAGAGGCTTAGATTTGCTCCATGAATATTGGAGGGTCATATCATGTAGGTGTATCCCCAAAATTGAAACACCTCGTACACTCTAGGTAGTTGTTGATCACTAAGCCAAGCGCAATATAGTCGACAATCAAATGTCTCTTTGTAAATTGCTCTCAAACTCAGGGGTAAGTCATCATCTCCATCACATTCATTCTCATAGGGTATGTAGTCCACCTTCCCCTTGTCTTGAACCAAATTATGTATCTTTAAACCAGTTCTTGTTATGTTACTTGTTTTCATCAATTCCTCATCTTCCGATCTAGTATTTTGGCACATATTTTTTTTAGATGTATCATCTGATAAATGATCATTGCCCTCTAGGCTGGAAGTCAGTGATCCAATAAACTTTAAACCAAGAACTTTATCCTGCAAGTATCCATTAAGAAAAAAATTAGTTATTTAAATAATATAAAACAATGTTTAAATGAAGTATACATGTTATTTATATCAAATTGGAAAATTCCTTACCACAATTCCTATTAGATTTGAATCGATTGTAGGAAGCATACTACCGACTGGAAGCTCATCATATATGTAATGTCTTTGTATAATCACTCGTTTGAATTGTTTCTTTCCATGACATATAGAACATCCACAAACAACAATTTTCTCAAAGTATTCATCCCATGTACTATAGTCCTGATCAACCTCTTGTTCAGTGCAATCATTTGTTGTGTCTACAGGATCAATTGTCGTATCCTCTTCCAACCACTATCTTCTACGTGATTTAATAGTTTTAGGTCTATGCCCACATACATATCTTGTTCTTTTGCTAGTTTAATGCTCAAGCTTTGCATTTGCTCCAATCTCCATCTAAAATAATCAACAACATGCATTAATTTATGTCAAGATTGGATAATACATTATAAATTTCAATAATACTGTGAAAAAAGATGGACGTATCACAAAATGCCATTAGATCATTTTTTCCTAAGTTAAGTCAAAATTTGAGTCCTTGATGTCCTGCTTCATCCGTTGTGTCCTCATTTGATATGACACGATCTGTTGCCATGGCCTCGTCTAGCCCCTATAATACACAACATAGTAAATAATGTTTAGTACACCAATTATATTATTTCAACAAATATGCTATCCAACACAAAACCTCACTTTAGTCATATATTTGACATATTGATATCATGTTTTGGCCATCCTATTTTTCAAACTTTTCCCTTGATCATAGAATCACATTTAATCACCATTCCTATGCATTTTCAACCAATATGTTTGACCTCAGAGGCATCATGGACAAAAAAATGACTTTATCTTCTCTATGTTGTAGCATTTGTGAATTCATAAACACCTTCCTCCTTTGGTTGAGGTTGCTTTCTCTTCTTACCTCTATTGTATCTGCAGATTTCATTGTCATATCTATTTCCACCCACTTTCCTTTACGATTTAGTAGTTCTACGCCATCCATGTCCTCTCTCCATGGCCTCCTCTGGATCCTGTAATGCACAACAACGACAATAGTCACATAACAGCTATGCACCAAGAGAATATTGTTGAAATTATCTTGTTAATACGCTCGCTTTTCATTAAGACGCACTATGAAGAACAAAATAGGACATTGTAAAAAAATTTACACACAGAATCTTGACAACTAGAGCTCAAATCTTATGATTACAAGATGACTACAAATTCACATCAAAAAGACATTTATTTACAAGATGACTACAAAACTAATAATTTTAGATGAACATCCCTTCCATGGTCCCTTGTTATCCTAGATGAAAGAAAACCTATTACTAATAATTTTAGCTAGTTCTCTACCTTACGCATCTTCCATAATTTCATTAAAACCGTAGATATTTTCTCTTTGAAAACTAGAGATTGGATTCTTTATTCTTGATTAAAACCTACTTTACATTGGATAGTGTGAGAATATTTATCTTAGATAAGATCCAAAACTTCAATTCTTGATTTTTTTATTTTTCATGATTGGTGTTTATCCTCCATAGAGGCCATGGTGAAAGTAGTTGGCTTGGTTATGTAGAAATCCTCTCATCAAATAAAAGCCAACAAATATTTACAAATGGCTCAACCCATATAAGGCTTAACAATTTACTACAACTTTAAGGAAAGATTGATTGGTAGCATGACCTACTTTATGATGTATGGAAATCATATTTGTAGCCTAATATGTTATGTTTTCATAATTAGTATTGCATGGAAGTCTAGCCACTAGCTAAAACCTTTGACGTCTTGATTGATTTAGCTAGCATGTATATCTTCATTAACCAAGAGAAGGCATGAGATCTTAATTTATTTGTTTGATAGGTAAAAGAGTTTGGTTTTCAAGTTACTAAAACACAATACAATTTTTTTTAAGTTCCATCAAATTATGTTTTTATTATGTAAAGTTTCTAGGATGTATCCATTTTTTTCCAAGTTAGTTGGTGGTATGTTGTTGTCACACTAGACTCCAATGTTATAAAACCCTTACTACTTAAACATTTACCTCAATTCCAAATGTTTGCATGAGGAACATTTTGGTTTGGCATAGCTAGGCACTAAATTAGGCGTACTTTGCGCCGCCTTTGGTGCCCCAAAGAGATTACATTTAGGACTGAAAGTCGGCGCTAAAGTCAGTGTTAACTATGACAACTATAGCGCCAACTAATGAATCAAAAATAGAAAATTAAAAATTCCCACCTGCGTTAAAACATACCACACAACAAAAAAACACAAAACAAAACTTTCATACCACAAACTCGATGAAAATAATTTGCGATAGGTCACTCTCATTTTCTGTTTCAATTGTTTTTCGTTTGTTAGGTTGGTCTTGTTGTTGATCTTTTAGTTTTCATTTTTCTTGTGTATTTGCATTATTTGGTTGCCCAATTTTATTTTGTTGCTAGATACAAAGCATAGGATAGACGGTGTTTACAGTGTTTGGTCACCCAGTTTAATTTTTTTGTGAGATACAGAGTAAAGGATAGATGGATAGAAATCAAACCCCTGATATCGCTTTAAACGTCACAAATAGGTATGTTTTGCCTTTTGGTTCAATTTGAATCCATATAAAGATATTTAGATAGAATTTTTACTAATAGATTTGTACAAAAGGGATGCCACCTGGTAGATAATGGTCGGGCTTTGGTTGATTTGGGTTATTTGGTGGTCTTATTTTTGCATTATTCATTCCATCATAGGGTTTAACTCTCAGGAGATATCTCATAGGCATTTAAATCCAGAAAGAGAGTCATTCAAGGTAAATCTTACTCATTAATCGCCTGTTTCTTTTAAATCGCCCATGTACTTTAATTTCTTTGATTGGTGGCTTGCTTTCATACCACAAAACAAAACTTTCATACCACAAACTAGACGAAAACTTTCATACCTAGCAGTGTGTACTTTGTTTGCCTCCACAGACTGAACAAAAATAATTTGCCCTAGGTCACCTCAAAATGTCAAGCAATAGAGGGAAGAGAGCAAAGAGAGTAGACTCTGGCCACAATGAGGTAATTTATTGTCAATTTATAGATTTGTAAATGTTTCCATTGTTTCTTTGATTTTTAGTTTTTAGTTTTTTATTTCTAAATTTAAAAGAAGAAATTTATTTTATATATATATAGGGACATGAGACTGACAAAGATAAAGAGGCATTGGCTTCCATATTAGGGGTAGAGGTAGTGAACAAATTGGATGGTGTGGACTTGACAATGCTTGCTAGATACATAGAAAAATGATCTAGTAAAGCCCCTGAAACATTGCAACCAAATCAACCGTGTTAAAAGGAATCAATTGATTCCCCAACCAGTCTTAGATCAAGCAAAAGATACAAGAGGAAATTAATAACAATAAACTCTAAGAATGTGGAACAGGGAGCAGAGACTTCCAATGTCCCAGCCACTCCTGGGACATAGAATTCTTCCACCATGCCATGTTTTGCATCTTGCATTGGTACCTATGATACTAAGATAGAATACAATATGGTTTTAGGGGAAGTCCGAATGACAGATGCTGGAAAAATGTTTGTGAATAGGTTGAAGGAATCATGCCTTCAATGGTTTAAAGACCATCTACATTTGCCATTCTCAAAGATACCCATGCACCTGCAAAAAGTAGTTATCCATGACATGGAGATTGAATTTGGCACAGGTTGGTCTGTAAAGAAGATAAAGCTATGAATGTCTCAAAACTGCAAGAGATTTCGGTGCAACCAAACAAAGAAGATAAAAAAAATCCCTCCCAAGCTAAGGCTCAAAAAAAGGCCAATTGATGTAAGTGTGAAAGTATGGAAAGAGATTGTAAAAGCATATGAGAAGTCCGATGCACGGAGGAAGTCCAGTGAGGAGAGTACATAGGTATTTGAATTTTCTCATAAGATTATATCAAATTTATTATATGATTTTTAAATTTTATTTGTGCATAGTTAAATTGAATTAGTATATGTTTCAGAACAAGGCCTCAAAGGCTAGTCTTGACAAACTTTGTGCCACGCATCACAGTGGCCAGAAAGGTTTATAGGCCTTGATCTGTACATTTGTAAGTATATTTAATATGTTAAATGATATTTTTTTAATTTCCTAGGAAAAAGTAAATGATTTCATATTAATTATTTTAACTAGTCCATGTGCCATGTTTTGACAGGAGGAGAAATATGGTCGGCATCCAACGTAATTTGAAAAGGAAATGTTACAAAGCAAAAAGTGGACCAATTTTGTAATATGGATGGAGAACGAGGTATCAATAGTTGACTTTCAATAACTTAGTTGGATATTGTTGTGTTAATATGTCAATTTGCATTTCTTGTGTTGAGTTGTTTATTAATATGTAGGATGAGTTATAAAGTGCTTCTCTATTGGCCCTAGATCCCACTCAATTGTCCTATTATTTCATGTTGAGGAAAAAAATATTGTTTTCCTTAAAGGGTAGTGGGTGACATTCATGCCTTATTTTCATCGCATCTTTTAATTAATGACCATGGTCTTTTAATATCTCTTAAGTGTCCTCAATTAAGTTATGAGTTGTATCATTTGAGTAACTTAGTCCTATGTTGATTTGATTTATCTTCTTTTCTCTCAAACATGGTATCTCAAGGAGTGCTTCCTTGTATTCATGTTGCCATTCTACAAAGTGATCCACATGCATATTTTCCATCCTTCCTCACGATGCTACCATTCTTTTAACATGTAAGAATGTTTTGATGCATCTTAGTAGGCATCCTATAGACCTAACACATCCTTGTAGAACTCTTTTTGCACCAAGGTCAAGTCATCATGGATTTCTAATACATATTCCATGAAATCACCTATGTTATACCTTGTAGCCTTGTAGTATTCCACTTGATGTTTCAAGTGCTCAATTTCCTTCTTATGCCCTTCCATTTCTCATGTCATTTTAGGGATGTTTGATTCATTTTCTTGTGTTGTGGCGACCCTAGTCATAGCCCTAGCCACTAGATCCATATCATCTACATCCATTACCATTGCTTCCATGGCTTCATTAAATCTCAAGAGTATAGTATGACATGTAACTTCTTGATCAACATGTCAGGTAATGCTTGGGAAAAGTATGGGGTGCCTTTGCGATGCCATAGATCTTCCTATATGTTAACAACTCATATAGGGAGTAATCTTTTAGGTTCTCCAAGATTTTGATCATGTCTTCAGACAACCTAGGGAACCTTTTCTCAAATAATAGCTCATGCAAGGGAGCAAACAATTGGTCACAGAGTTGCTCATATTTGGATGAATGTTTGTGCTCCCATCGGTACTAGCAATAAACATGGACAAGACGACATGGGATGCTCCATGTCCAATTCATCCCCAAAGAATTTATTAGCTACACAAATAATATAACACAAGTAAGAGGTTGTAGAGAATTTTGGCTTTGTGCCCACTGGAGGAGACTCGACTCTCGTTATTTCATTGCACAAAGTAACTGACAAAACAACTACCTAGTTTAAAATTGGCCCTTCTTTAAGCAACATATGTAGCAATGAGACTTAGGATTCTTGAAAATGAGAAGCATCCTTCTCCCCATACAACTTGCTAACTAGGGCCACTATGTTTTTTACTGAACCCTTGAGGCTGATGGAAGGGTACCATTTAGTGTTCCTAGAAGTTAATTATCTAACTCCTCTTGATGTTTAGGCTATGTTTCAAGGTTGAAAACTAGGCACTTTTGTTGTAACATTCACTTCTAGGACCCATGAGTGATGTGGCACATGACCTTGAACCACCACATAGGTCTTATAGAGAGAGTGTTTGGTGTAAAAGCCAAACCTAAGTCCTATAGAGAGAGGGGGTGGAGCTAGACTCCAAGCACCAAAAAACCATAAAATAGTCCTCTCATGCATGAACATGTGTGCCCAAATACTAGATCAAGCCCACAACTGTGGAAGATGAAGGGCCACTCCACATAGAAAAGTAATAAAGTATCTCGTGTGGGTCAAGTAGACCAAATAATCCATGCATGAACCAATAAACAACCTCCATGATGCCTCAACATGTGTGCAAGGGTGCTATGTCATCTCTATCATGCCTCAACATATGTGCCAATGCCAAATCAAGTCCCACATGTGGTGATGAGAAGGTCGATCTATGTCAAAAAGTGATGAATGAACATGTGTGAGCCAATGGAGACCAAGTGCTCCATGAACTAATCTCATATAATTTGCAGTAGAAACTTATACATAATATGTCAATGTCTTAAGAAAATAGGCATCACAATATATCACCATGGATCTTGTAATGATTCTATCATTCGTAAAAATAGTAAATCACATTCACTACATACATCAACATTTAGAATAGAATATAGCAACTGGAAGCACAAACATCAGAGGGAAGGAACTGATATTGAAAACTCCTGGAATTCATTGAGATAAAAATATAGGCCTTTCAACACTTCTGTATTAAATTATATATAGCTATCAAACACACCTTCTAAATAACAGAGTCCGAGTGTAACAAAATAGTCTAGAACCCCTTGTCTTTGAATTTACATAGTTTATATAGATAATTACAAACTTTGAGCCATTATTAGCTCATCAAACTAACTTTATGACCTAATTAAAATCAAATAGAAATATTTAAAACTACTGCAAGGATTTCGGTTTGTTTGTTGGAACTACTACAAGATATTTGGACCGTTGCTTAGAAATTGGTGGACAGTTGCATGGAATAAGGCCTGCTACTTATCTTCTAGAAGGTAGGTAAATCTTCGTTCCATAATTAATGATGTTGGCCCATCAAGAAGCACTTGGGAAATTATAAGCTATCATTTCACTAGTCGAAAACTCCAGGTCATTATATTAATCATATGAAAATGGAGGCAAGTAGTGTACTAATAATTTGAACTCAGTTAAGAGATCAAAGTCATCTTTCAACTTATCTACTCTAGACTGCCCCTTCAGTGATTTGCTGAGATCTTCAAATTTGGGGTCTTCACTTCTACATTTGGCTAGTAATTCCAAATATTGATTTTGTGGAATCAAATATTGACGATCATCCCAAAATGATGGCAAACCTTTCTTAAACAAATTAGTGAATCGAGCCTTGAAACCTACCACTTTCTTTAGAAGTTCATCTACCTTATTTTGCACACTTTCCATTATCTGATGCTTTCCAATAAGTCTCTGGGCATCTGATATAATAATTGACCTGTCATTTATCCCCAATGCTTACAAACCTGCCCTGGAAGTAGCATTCATAGTATTGATAATTTGATTTGCAAGGTCTTTTGGCATATGGATGAGCTCTTCTCTTAAATCTCTACACCTCTAATTACTAGACACTTCTTACTAGGCCAAAGAAGTAGCCCAAGCTTCTTGCAGTTAAATTCTTCATGTCTATGTCACATCTATAATCATGGCATTATTTGGATTTGAAGTCTCATGTAGGGAACCCATTGCTTTAAAATGGTATCTTCCGTTGGCTCAAAATCATCTAGTTGTTTTGCAAACAATCTAAGCTCTTTAATATTAGCAATCTGTAGAAGGACCTTATCGTGCCTGAGGCATTCCATTTTTAGAACTAATATTGATCATGGTTGCTTAGTATCTTAGATGTACATGAAATCTAGATTTTCTATAGGAGACTAGAGCTATGCCCATAATTCTCATTCTTAATGGTGTTGGAGATGCCATTCTACGTCCATACTTAGATTCATTCAAAATTAGGTCATAGATATGCCCTTGACAGTCCTCAGGTTGATTTTGTTCTGGTAGGTATATGCTGCTGAAAATACCACAAACTCTTTTACTTTTTCTCATGCATGCTTAGTATGACACCATAACATAGGGATTTATTTCAAAGAAACAACACCAGCCACCAAATCTCAATCATCTATAAAAGGCATTAACGAGTTAAGTTGTGATGAACCCTAGCTTCAAAAGTTCAAAAATTCTCTACATTTTGTACACTAACAAGCTCCAAAGTTTGGCCTCCAAATATATTGCCAAGTCACTATAAGTAAGTGTTGATTTAGGTATAGAAAGTGTAATGTCAGAAAATGTCCCTTTGGGGGCTTTTCCCTCATAAGGTTTAGCTCTTGGGTCTTTAGAGTGCATTGAGGACATTTTAGTTCATATTTTAGGATCTCGATGGAATGAGACCTAAGTTCTATGGCAAATAGGACCTAGGTGGACCCCTTGAGTTGTACCCTGCGTAAAATAGGGGGAGGACTTGGGTGTCTGTGCCCTAGTCCTACCCTATTATAGGGTAGCCCCAATTTTCGAGTGTTGGTTTATGACCGCTAGGTGGTTATTTTGTTAACACGATAAAGTTTGATTTTTAAAATCTTGGCGGGAATGCTTGTAGGTGCATATATAAGCATGTGTAGGCATTTATTTGTAAACTAGATTTCAACGAGATGATTACTAGCAAGCTATTGTGTTCTCAAGGTGATTCAAGGCCTTCTATTGTGTTGCAAGAGCAAACTTGTATGTTTTGTGTGTTGATATTTGCATATTTGAGCATCAATCTCCTCATGGCATGAAGAGCATCTTCCTCCATGAGAGCTTTGTTGACCTATTTTCTTCTGCCAAGAGTTAAATAGTCCACCTTGCATTTTCGTTGAAAATCCTTTAGAAATTCACCTCAAAAGGCTTGAATCTTTCAAATACTCAAATTTTGCCTTGCCAAAAAAATCCCAAAATGACACTTAATGATTCCTTCCAGAAAACCCAGAAAAACCCAGAAATCTTTTAGCTTCAAGTATTTTCCTTTGCAGAGATTTCTCATTTTTGTACTTAGTCATTTTTACATACATCTCTTCTTGTATGTTTCCTTGTATGTATATGCATTGTATGTTTGTATGTACAATCGCACATATAAAGGAAATGATACATAGAAGAGATGCGTAAGGAAAAATGTATATCGGCATATATGCAAGGCTCAATGTATAAAGGGTTCATCAGTGTAAGGATGTTCATCGGCAGCCAAGTCTTAGCTCTTTCTGATGGCCGACATACATACAAGGGAAAGATACATTGGGGACATGCAAGAAAAAGGGATACATGGATACATTGGCGGCATACAAGTCAAAGATATAAAGTCAAATGTACATTCGCCTTTGTATGTTCACATATGCAAAGGAAATGTACAAAGGCCTACATACAAAGGGGCACATACAAGGTAGAATGTATATCGGCAAGTTACAAGGGCATATACAAAAGAGAATGTACATCGGCGCACATGCAAAGCAAAGATACAAGCCTATATACAAAGGAAACATACAAGAAGAGATGCATAAGGCAAATGTATATCGCTGATATACAATCAAAAGATGCAAGGGAAAGTGGGGTCCACACATGCAAGGGCGATTGTATTTCATATACATATCGCAGATACAAGCAGACATGTAGGGCTTTATACAAGGCCGAATATACAAAGATAAGAACAATGGGTGGGGTCCACTTTATATGCAAAGGGCAATACAAGGTTTTGCTTGTACATTCGTTGTATATGCGATATACAAAAGCCACATGCAAGCAAAAGATACATTGGCCGATAAACATGCAAGCAGCAAGTATAGGCAAGATACAAAGGGATGGACCCACCAATTGCATGTATGCGATTGTATGTTCATACATACAATCGAATATACAAGAAGAAGAGATATAAGGCCCGGACCCGATAGCAATTTCAATCCGCTCCATATCATTTGAGGTCCACACTATGCATATTACTTTTGTATGTGCAAATATACAAAGCAATATGCAAAAGGAGAAGATACAAGCCAGAACTGACTGAAGAATCAAAGATGGCCCATAATCATTTGGAGTCTGCGACTTGTATATCGGCATTATATGCGCTGATATATAAAGGAGGAGATACAAGTCAGACCCGAGTGCGATTTCAAATTGTTCTATAAATATTTGGGGTCCACGCCTTGTATGCAGGTGATTGTATGTATATACAATCTTAGAAATGCATATATAAAGGCCGATATGCAAAGGGATTTTTGGTGAGATAGTATGCATCGACAGCTCAACTAATAGTCATTCTAACGGCCGATAGCAGATGCAGTTTTCAGCAATGCTTCTCAAACCAGCTCAACGACCAATTAGGGGATGACATGCGGCAGGGGCATACATGCAAAAGGTGATACAAATGCAAGGGGGGCCCACACTTGTATGTGACCTTTGTATTGTATATACAAGGTGACATACAATTGAACATACAAAGACATTTCAAAGGCCGATTTGGATGCTGAATAAAAGTACATACAAAGTAGTTTGCATTGCATTGTATATACAACAGAGCATTCAAATGTATATACAATCGCACAGATGCAAAGCGATATACACAGGCAGTTGACCGCAACTTTGACCGCCTGTATCTTCTCCATCCTAATGAATTTTGACATGCTTCAAAAGACAAAAATGCTCATTTTTGCCTCCTCTTTCATTTGGTAGGGTTTTTAAGGGGATTTTCTCACTTTCAAATTTTGGATCTGGATTTGTATGCTCAGTCAATTGGACGTTTCAACGACTAGTTTGAGTGATGCAAACACAGATATTTGTTGCATTTATCAAAGAGGGTTGATGATCTAGTTGCTTGCATTAAAGACTTAGAATATCTCCCACCTGCCCCTGTTTTAGATATTTCCACACCATAACTTCTGCAGGTGGACGTCCCTTCAAGGGAAGATATTTTTCCTGTTGCAGCTCTTTGAGCGAATTTTGGTAACCGACTTAGGTCAGTTTGTAATGCTATATATATGCATTTGAAATATGTAATAAAGGTTGGAAATTTTTTGGCTTTGATGCTTTTCTGTTTCCAAACAGAGCTTTCTGCTACTGTAACCTTGCCTTCTTATTGAATATATGCAAGTTATTTTACCTCCTTTGCTGATTTTCTAGTTCTGTGTGAATCTGCATATGGTTGTCTGTGGACATTCTGTTCCTCTCAACCCTCTTGTTTCTCACCTCTGCTAAAAATCATTTGAATCTGTGTATGTCTACTTGTTGTATCTAGTTATGTTGTGCATTTTTCTCAGTTCTTGAAAGTTTCTTTTAATCTGTCTGGTGCATCACCCTTACTTTCAGTTTTCCTATTTTCATCTTTCATTTTAAAAGCATTCCTTCTCCCTTTTCCTCTCAAAATTGAATAGTTTTTAGGTGATAATCAGTCAAGGAAGCTGGCCTTCTCCGGAGGTCTGATCTCTTTAAGCAAGGTCCCACACTTCAAGATCATTCCCATTGTGTCATTGCAATGCTTGGAATCTTTCCAAGCAATGTGCAATTTCATGTGACAACAAGCTTCACTACAAGGTGACATATCATTACGTTTTTATCATTGATTCCTTTGGTTTTTGGCCTTTGCCTCACAAGGGCACGCCCTCTTTGTCTGACAACAGTGTTTAGAGACTTAAATGTCCTCCGAGGCTTGACTGAGGCAAGCCTCTAAACACCACAACCCCCAAACCAAGTCTTGTGATTGTAGGTTACAAGTGTCACATTTGGGAAAAGTGGAGTTGCAGGAAGGAGTGGAAGGCATCAAGGATTCAGGATCTGAAGAAAAGTCAGACGAAAGAGCAATTCTAGGACTAGGGCACCCGCAAAAGCGTCCTTTGTAGACAGATTTCAGAAAATAGAAGTTACAGGGATGATCAGTGTCGGAAGGAGGTCCAGATTCCCCGAAAAAGTAGGTACCTTAGACTTGGGTACCCGCACCTTAGTCCTCGACTGTTCAGCTTCAGAACCCTAAAAACAGGTATTTTGTGATTTGCCATTTTACTCCTGTCTGCAAGAGCTTTTTCTGTTATTCATTAATTTGTTGTCATATTTGCATAATTAGGGTTTTAATGGTTAATTAGACATAAGAGAAGGAAAATTAATACTTAAATTCACTAATCCAAGTTTCCCTACATCTGCAAGTGAACCCTAGATCCTTCAATATTACGGTGAAAGGAGGATTTTAACATCTAAACAACTAAGACATTAAACAAATCCTGATTTTACCCTAAACATTTTGGTGAACCCATATTTTTGGACTTAAATTGCAACTTTCTAAGTGTTTTTATTTATATTTGGTGTGATTTCATTCATTCATATAGGATTTACTTTATTGCATTGAGAAAATTTCAAAAAAATTGAAAAATTAGAAAAATACAAAAAAATTGCATTATTTGGCTTACTAAATTGCATCAATTCTTCCTAAATTTTCGTAATTCATAATTTTTGCATCAGATCTGATATAAACTTTAGAAAAATTCAAAAATTCAAAGTTTTGCATTGCATTTTCATCATTTAATTGATAGGATTTTGTGGAAATTTTGACAATTTTATATAACCTAGTAATTCCAAAATCTAGGGTTTGTATGCAAAATCTTTTATCAAAATTTTCTATTGATTTTAGAGGCTCATTAAAAATTTTATTTGGCTGTAGTCTTACATTTTAGTGTGAATTTGCATTTAGATTTAAAATATTTGCATTTTTACATAGAAAATTTCAACAAAAACTAGCAATTTTGATGCATTTTCATTAAATTTGCATGGGCATTTTTACATGTTAAGGATTGAAAATCATTTTCATATCTGAGAGTAATTCAATTTCATTAAAAATCAGACTTCAAATCATTTGCATAGCATTTTATCCCAAGACCTCAAACCTAGGGCTTCTAAAACAACGATTTTCACTAAAACTGGCCTTATCGACTCTCTAAACTTGCACTATATGTGTGTTGTGAAGGATATTTTTTAATTAATTTGCTTTTATTGAGGTATTCATTTTCTTCCCCTCATAAAAAGATTCACAACACCCTTTAGCGGGCTCTTAGTGAAAATTTTGTAAAAAACTACACATTTTGGCTATCTTTGCCATAGGGTTTGACCTAGTTTGCACTCCAAGCGTGTTGTGATCAATTTTATGGATTGTGGTGACTGATATTATTGATATTATTTGTTTTATCTCCTATAATTCCTTACAACACCTCCTTTGCTAGGTCTTTGAGTTGAAAAATCGTGAAAATTTACATATTTTGCTATATTTTCACTAGGGTTTGACCTTAAGTGGCACTAAAATCATGTTGTGTTGGGTATTTTGACACTAAATAGCTATTATTACTGATATAATTTTCTTTCCATCATCATTTTCCTCACAATACCCTTTGTTATACCCTTTTGCATTGAGTTTTGGTGAAAAAGTGTCTATTTTGACATATTTTCACTATATTTTGACTTGGCATTATCTTGGATTCGCATCAAGAGTGTGTTGAGAGTGATTATATTATTATTTTGGACTGATATCAGACATATAACTTACTTCCCTTGATCAAAATCCTTACAACATCCTTTGTTTCATTCATTGACATTGAAAAAGTATTAAAAAATCAACCATTTTGGCCGTTAATCATATCCTTCTCCTAGGAATTGTTCTCTTAGTTTGTGCATTGTGTGTTGTATGCTTTTGCATAAGATTTATGACATGCTGTCCTATAAACAATATCCATTTGAGAAGAAGTAAAAGATTAATGGGATCTAGCGCTCTGGAAGAAGTTGGTACTTTGGACACCTTCTTTACAAAGGGAGAAAATCAAATTGTGCAAGATATTATACATCCTCCAACCTCAATGGAAAAATAAATTTTTCACGATGATGATAATACTATTGAGGCAATAGGATATGTATCTAATGAGAAAATAAAGAATTTGGACAAGGACCTAGCTGAATTTCAAACATTTATGGAAAATGAGAGAATAGCTGAAGAAGTCGTTCCTACAATTCATAATATAAGAGAATTGATAAAAGAAGGACAAGATGGTGTTAATGCACTTCGTGGTCTAGCACATATTGTACAAACCAATATCATTCTGGTGACCGAATGTGTGCAAATGATAAATAACACTTTATCACCATCTCATACTCAAGTTTCCATACCTATACCAAATACAGGAGTATCCACTTTTACATCAACGATCTTAACAACTAATGCAAATGCTTGTAGTAATGCTACCACTGGTATTGGAGTATCTAATGGCACTAATTACAAAGTTGTGGGATTTAATTATCAGAATTTGATTCCTAAAGGGACATCCTCTATGAATAATTGTTCTCAACCTCCTATCTATTCTACTCATTTCCAACTACGTATGACATACTCACAACCACCTTCCACCTATCATTATGGCCAACCACTGTTAACATATTCTTAGCCTCCACCTATTGTATCTCAAGCTCAATCACCTCCTCACCTTGGTTCTAATTCCTCACAACAAACCACATCTCCTAATGATGCCATCCTAAACCAACTTTTTTACAGGGCATGACTACTTTGTGAAAAAAAAAGTAACAAATTTGACAAATTCTTCACAGCCTAGTCTACCAACATATCATGCCCGTAATTCGCTATCCTATGCAATCTTGAGAACCCCTATGCCTGAGAGGTTTGAGACTCCTCACTTTGAAAAATGTGGTGGAAAAGGAGATCCTAATATCCATGTGGCAGCATTCACAACTATGCATAGTGACTTTTATTTTGAAGAGGATTTGTTAGCAAAACTTTTCCCATGATCTCTCAAAGATACTACTTTAGAATGGTTTTGCTCGTTGCCTTCGAATTCAATTCACTCATTTTCACAGTTGATTGATTAATTTTTACAACATTTTCAAGCAAATATCAGACCCCAAGTCACTCTTATTGACTTGGTTCAATGCAAACAAGGTCCCAAAGAAAAGTATACTGAATTCATTGGTTGATATCAAGGACTTTATGCGTAAATTTAGTATCAAATGAAAGATGAATATGTTCAGAAGATATTTATTACAGATCTACAACCTAATATTCATGATAAGATTCTCTTGATGAAATATAACTCCTTTCAACATTTATGCACCACCCTTCGTGATTATCAACTTTTGTTTAGTTAGTATGAAAACCAAAACCCATTGGCTCAAGTTGGTCAATCCATGGGTGGATCATCACAAAACAATTTTAAGAGGAACAATAATAGGAGTTTCATCAAGATCAATGAACCAAATACAAATGTGTTTGCTATAAACAATCCAAAGAAAGCATCGTATCAACCAAGAAAGTTTACTCCGATATTTGAGTCCTATCATTCTATCATGAATCAAGCCGTGAGTAACAATATTCTAAAGCTTCCCCCAATCAAGCTTGTTGATCCTAATAAACAAGGACCTTACTTCGATGCTACAACCTTTTTTCATTATCATTGGATGCAAGGACATGACTCTGAATGATGTATGTGTCTTAAACATGAGATATAGGACCTTATTGATTCAAATGTCATCCAGGTATCAGGTGTGAATGATAATGGAAATAAGTCAGTCACACTGAATCAGAATTTACAAATCTTCACTAATCCTTTCCCTAAGCATACTAAAAACAATATGGTGGAACAGGGTTTAGTGGAAGTAGACGAGGATGATTACTTGGACTATGATAGTATTTTGGGTATAATCGAAGTTGATAAGAAACAAGTGGATAATCCACCTTGTCCTTGATGAAACAAAATTTATGCTGAAGTTCCTCCTCTGTTATCCTTATATGGATCGAGAGATAATCAAAATGCATATGAAAAGCAAGAACAACAACCAATATAGACAAGTAAGATGGTACAGGATGATTCTTGTTACTATCCTAGAAAGATTCAACAACAAAAACTCGCTAAAAATCAGAAAAGAGCAAGACAACAATCAAGAGTCAGAAATAATAGTGGTTCTCCCCCTCACAAGCAACAAAAAGTCTCATTTAAATAAGGATTTAATGAACAAGCATCATATGATAACAAACAAGACTTTCATAAGAACCACTCAAATTTTGCATTAAACATGATCAAGTACCTCTCCAAGAGGTTTGAGAGCTCCAAGATATAATATGAAGGCCCTACAGGTAAGTATCTCTAACCCTTTATCTCTCTTGTAATGTGCTTCCCCCGTGATGTGTCATGTGTTGTTTAGGCCTCCTGGGATGACCTCAGATTCTCTCGTAAGGTTCGGGATACCAGGAGATTGCCTCTGTTGTGACCTTCTTCTATGTGTATCATCATTCTTCTAAATTGCTCTCTCTGATTTCATTGTTGTGTGTTGTGTCTTACGGACATAGCATCATGGTTGGTGACTTGGGGGCACCCTCCTACGTGACTCTCCCTAAGACACTTGTTTCTCCTCTCTTATTTATTATTTCCCTTCCTCTAGTGTTTCCATCTAGCGGGTGGATGAGGACAAACATTTATACTAATGCGGACCTAGTGTCCCTTTCCAGAGCAATCAACAAATGGACTTAGTTCCTAATATGACGATGGGGTTGTATATCTTATCCGACACTTAGCTAGTGGAAGTACTCGTGCTTTTCGCATAGTGAATCTCATGATGTTTCTATCGCATTTATAAACCTTAACAATACTGTTGCTCCATGCACCTTTGTTTGCCTTTGAATCCAGCCTTGGCGGTACTCAATTTGGAGAGCTTCATGATATAGTCTCACGGTTATCCTCGAACTCTGAATTTGTTGTATAACCTTGGCTCTTTGTGTGGTTAATCATATGCATTGATGTTGTTGTTTATCATGATGTTGTAGACACTAACATGTTTCTTGCAGGGATGTGTTTGTGGGAACATTTGGCAATCGTAAAGTACATGTCACCTCCGAGAGGCAAGCACTTTGTGAAAGCTTGTGTTCCCTTGTGTGTTTTCTTCCTACCTTAATGTACTTGATATCGATAACTGATATCAACCACCTTAAGGTGGGGGCATATATAAGGTAAGTTGTCTGTTATAGATGTTAGCAATGTGTTTGACCTCAGATGCAGAGACTTGCACCTTTGAGTAGTGCTTTTTGGGAGGTTTTGCGTGTCTTGCATGTGTGTTGCCCCATATATACAGAGACCAACGCCCCTGAGTAGTGCTTCGTGTATTATGGGAGGCTAAATTTACTTTCCTGTACTTGCATTTGCATTTCATATATATGAGAAAAAGAAAAGAAAAGATATCATTTCTGTCTTCCATGCATTGACTGTTTGCTCCATGTTCTATGTGACTGTAACTGTCTTTTCCACGTTTTTCGTGCTTGTTACTGTCTTTTATGTGATTGGCGTGTTTGCTATGTTTGTGACCTTACTTTAATGCATGTATTGGCCTTGTGTTTATACATACATTAAAGTGGGGGCTAAATGTAACATCGAAAAATGTCCCCTTGGGGGTTTTTCCCTCATTAGGTTTAGCTCCCAGGTCTTTATAGTGCATTTAGGACATTTTAGTTCATATTTTAGCATCCCGATGGAATGAGACCTAAGTCCCATGGCAAATAGGACCTAGGTGGACCCCTTGAGTTGTACCCTGCCTAAAATGGGGGGAGGACTTGGGCACCCGTGCCCTAGTCCTACCCTATTTTAGGGCAGCCCCAATTTTTGGGTGTCGGTTTATGACTGTTAGGTGGTTATTTTTCTGAAACGGTAAAGTTTGATTTTTAAAATCTTGGCAGGAATGCTTGCAGGTGCATATATAAGCATGTGTAGGCATTCATTTGTAAACTAGATTTCAATGAGATGATTACTAGCAAGCTATTGTGTTGTCAAGGTGATTCAAGGCCTTCTATTGTGTTGCAAGAGCAGACTTGTATGTTTTGTGTGTTGATATTTGCAGATTTGAGCATCAATCTCCTCATGGCATGAAGAGCATCTTCCTCCATGAAAGCTTCACTACAAGGTGACATATCATTGTGTTTTTATCATTGATTCCTTTGGTTTTTGGCCTATCCTTCACAAGGGCATGCCCTCTTTGTCTAACAACAGTGTTCGGAGACATAAGTGTCCTCTGGGGCTTAACTAAGGCAAGCCTCTAAACACCACAACCCCTAAACCAAGTCTTGTGATTGCAGGTTTTAGGTGTTGCATTTGGGAAAAGTGGAGTTGTAGGAAGGAGTGGAAGGCATCAAGGATTTAGGATCTGAAGAAAAGTCAAATGAAAGAGCACTTCTCAGACTAGGGCGCTCGCAAAAGTGTCCTCTACAGATAGATTTCAAAAAATAGAAGTTATAGGGCTGATTAGTGTCAGAAGGAGGTCCAGATTCCCTAAAAAAGTAGGTACCTCAGACTTGGGCACCCACACCTTAGTCCCTGACTGTCCCGCTTCGAAACCCTAAAAATAGGTATTCTGTGATTTGCCATTTTACTCCCATTTGCAAGAGCTTTTTCTATTATTCATCAATTTGTTGTCGTATTTGCATAATTAGGGTTTTAATGGTTAATTAGACATAAGAGAAGGAAAATTAATAATTAAATTCCCTAATCCAAGTTTCCCTACATCTGCAAGTGACCTAGGGTATGATAGTGCTCGCCACTTGACCCAAGATCCTTCAATGTTAGGGTGAAAGGAGGACTTTAACATCTAAACAACTAAGACATTAAACAAATCCTGATTTTACCCTAAACAGAAAGAAAGGTTTATTTTAGCCTTAATAGGTTTGCCCATTCCATCACAATATCAAACTATTGATTGCTGGTGTGTGAGTCTTGGGCATTCTATAGTCTGCTCCAACCCTAGATCACACTGTTGTCTTGAATATATTGTCACTTTGGATGGCTTCATGTTGGAAATAGAGCTCCTCCAATGAGGTTAAGAACTTAGGGAAAAGTGAATTTACTAAAATAAAAGGCAAAAAGGGCCAAAAGTGGCAAGGGAAATATAAAAAGGGGAAAAAGAGGAGATCTCTCCTCATTCTACACTAGTCACTTTTTGAAAATTACTTGGAGAGATCTTGATCTTGGAGGGGCTAAGGTTTGGAAGAAACCCTTGCATTATTCACTAGTTTCAGTGGTGCAAGATCCACCCTAGCTGGTCAGTAGTGGAAGATCATTAAGATTTTTCCATTGGATTTAATGTTTTTAGGACAATAGACTGTTGGTTGATATTAGAGGAAGTTGTGAAGACTAGAGGGAGATTTCTTGAGCAATAGAGGGCGCCTCTCTCATCTTTGTTATCTTGTGGACAAGATGGGAACTATTCCCTTCATCGTGGGCATGAAAATTTCTATTTTGGAAGTGTGGGAACCATATCTATTTTGCTGGGCAAGTTCCCTTTAAACCTAGGCGCATTTCCTTCATTATCTAAGTATGTGGGAACTTATTCTCCTTGGCTAGGTGCATTTGATTCCATTTGGAGCAGCAAAGGGCCATAGCAGCTCTCGATCTTAGTGTTTGGTGACTTTAATCCTCAAGTAATAGAGCGTGGGCCTACACTACTTAAATTTGGGCACTTTTTATCTATAGAACGATTGGTTGTCATTGTTTGCTGGTGTGTGGGACTTATATTGCCATTGCTGGGCGCATTTGGAAGCATTTACCTTGGGCATTTTTCCACATCACAAGAGATTACTCCTTGTTGGGCATGAAATTGATACTTAGGGACAGCGTGGGGGCAGTTATCTTAGTGTTGGGCACTGCCTGATCTATCTGGAGGGGTCGTGAAACTCTTGGGCACTAAACACAATGAAATAACAATCAAGAAGGAAGCTAAATATTTCATTTGGGTGCAAGGAAAGGAGAGCCAACTCTAATCAAATCCCTAGGTGCCATTCTTCTTGTTTCTTATGTGTATTAAAATCTGCTATAAATAACAAGGGTTTTTCTGAATATATAAAGTTATATTGTTGCTGCCCCTTATTGTTATTTGCATGACAAAGTGAATTAGATAACAGTCCTATAATTTTTTTTTGTGAAGTTCATAATTCTATTGCTAAAAAAGGAAATATGTACATAGATTACAGAATTGGACCCTTTTGGCCAGGCTTACACAAAAAAGAGTCAAACCAAAGACTAGTTAGGGAGGCATGTATATGAAATTCAGGATTCTTTGTTTGACACAACCAAAAAAAGATGGTTCAGTTTTAAACTGTTGCCCTTCATAGGGAAACCAACGTACATGATTCTGAGAATGACTGCAAGACATGAAATATAAGATTCTGAAACAAAAAAGACTAAAAAACCCTGACAGAGAAAAACTAGACTATTGGCTTATAGCTGAGAAATCCTGGAGGAACCAGGGTTGGATCGCTCCCAAATTCGAGCAGAGGCTTGAAGGTGATGATGCAACCATGCTCCTCCTTGCACTCTAATTCTGATTCCATGCTCTTCCCTTGCGTCCACTTCTCATTTGGCTCACTGCTCTGAGTGGTAGGATGAAGGTGCTCTTGCCCCTTGGCCTGAATTGGTGCCAGAGACAGGTGGGAGTCTGCCAGTGAAGCCTGTGGTAGAATGGGGTGGTGAGCGCCCAATCCGTCTGCCAAGGTGTCCAGGTGCGCCCTGGCCCGCTCAAGAGAAAAATGGAGATTGTAGGCCGAAGAAGCAGCCTAGGCTTCTTACTACTACTGAGCCAAGAGGGTCCATCCTAGAATATTTTTGAGTGCCCAATATGGGCTTACCACACTGGGGGGATCTACAAATTCCTATTGCATTGCCAAATAAGTAGCCTCACGGTTGTCAATCTCCTCATGAATGTGCATGGGGATGCTTGGGTCGTAATCCCCATAGAATTCCCAATACTGATAACTATTGCCTCTACCTCCTTGCCTCACACTACCACGAACCACTCTTTGTCACAGACGAGGTGCCTTGATAGGCTCCAAAATGCCACAAATTGTAACCTACACTGAATTGGTAGCTCCCATAACCAGCTCCACTCGAATTCAAAAGAGTATCTATCATCCCCATGCTGAGCCTCGATCCATTGAAAAGGGGAGGCCCAAATCCAATGTAGAATCCATCAAAGCGTGCTGTCTGAAGGCACATTTACTCGCCATCGCCACCAGTGCTAGAGGGGGGAAACAACAACTCACGTAGAAGTGAGGGGCATTAAAAATTAGAGTTAGAAAGAGTGGCGGGCTAGGTGCCCATGTACCTTAGCCTGCTGCCATGATGCGTACCAGCTGTCTCAAGATTGTGATCACCGGTTGTCATGAGGAGGGGAGGGTCAGTTTCTGGCACAATTTGTTGATGAACTCCCGCATCCGGGGATAACAGTCCTATGATTGTGGTGAATGCTTGGGTGAATTAACACCTCAAGAGACACTATTTAAGACTTTAAACTCATACCAACACCTACAACCAAGTAAAATCAACAAACAGAGATGACATGTGAAATGTTTGACAATAGTCCTCACTTAGAAATGTGGTATTAAAAGGGGTGGAAAAATTAAGATCAGTGGGAGTGGTATTAAACAACAGTAAAAGTTTGTTTCTGCAGTAATTTAATAAATATAACTGAGTATAACTAATATCCCTTGCTTCACTATTTCAGGGCAAGCATGAGAGCAGAATCATAGTTCTGAAGGAGAAGTTTCAGAGGATTCAGATGCTTGTTGGTGAAGACATTGCCTCTTACCTTACAAAGGTTAAATTTGGTCATCATGCTTCAAAGGAGATTTCCTGAGATGGGTGGTATCTAGACAGTGCTACCACATGCACTATGACAAGGGAGTGTGATCTATTTTAACCACCTAGCGCAGTAGCTACTAGATGCTTGGTGAGGTGTGGGATCCACACAAAAGGAGCAGTCGGTAGAAGAGAGGGTTCAGTTGTATTTGAGTTAGAGTCAAGATGGACTCTAGCCTTTCATCATGTTCAATATGTTCCTCATCTGAGATATAGGAGAAGAAGATATATAGACCAGTTAACTCTCAAAGGATCTTCAAGGCAAACATAATCATTTATAGCACAAAATGCAAAGGGTTGGCACTTAAGGTTATGTAATAGAATTTACGGTTGATAGTTAAATTGTATAACAATTTTTTTATGATCTTTACTAACATTTATTAGAATTGTAGCATGCTTTACATCATTGGAATGACATATTAGCTGTAACTTTTTTGAAATTTTATTATGGTATATGCACTTTGATATGATGTAATATGATTATGGTTTCATTTCATATGTTGTAATATTAGATATATAACAAAAAAATAAATTATTGCATGAAATAAATAATAACTTTTCATTTTAAATGTTTTTTTGGCAGAACATGGGTCTTTCAGAAGATCAAGATGATTCTCATGATATAGATCCATAATATGTTGGTTCTGGTACAGATCACATGGCAGAGGATGATGATGATGCAAATACAAAAGACACCAAGGTTGATGACGATGAAGATGATGATGATGATGGTGATGATGATGAGATGAGGCAGTTGCTGGTAGTAGCCAGTGACATTCATGATCATATAGACTGCACCATGGATCATTGCTGATATATCCTTATGATGCCTCTTTTCATGGTTACTATCATATGTATCATTTTCACGGCCTGCAATACCATATTATTGAGTTGTATCATTTTGACTTATATCATTTGGACATGTATCAGCTTGACTTGTATCATTTTGAGTTACACAATTTATCATTTTTACTTATATCATTTGTACATGTATCATTTTGACTTATGTCGACTATTGGACATGTTATTGATCTATTGGCATATTTGACTTTCACTTGTTTTAGTTATATATGACGATGATCTTATCAGTATTGACTTGTCAATTTATATATATTTAAAGTGGTCGATGATTTTTGGATGGATATTTATTATGTATGATGATTTTACTGCTCAGGATGGATGTTGTCAAATTCAATTAAATTATAGATATTTGACTCACTTGTTTTAATTATAGATGATGATCATGTTATAATAATTATCTTGTTATTTTATATTTATTGGGTATTGTTGTAGATTTTATTTTGATGGAGATTTAATAAGTATAATGATGTTGTTAATTTGTATGGATGTCCATTTCCCTAAAAATTCTTTATAAATGTTATCTTATAAATATTTCAAATGCTTCAGGGGTCTTCAGGTGGATGGAGCGCAAATCAATGAGTTAGAGAGTATTCTGTCAAATAGGTTTGTGAGCTTGTCTTGCAAAGAGGATAGAATAAGATGGAGCTGCTCAAAAACTGGGGAGTATCAGGTTAAGCTAGGCTATAAGGTGAAAGATGGGGTGGTTAGAAAGCAAGATTGGCCCACTCACCTTTTTTGGAACAAAGATGCAAAAATGGAAGCAAAGCTAGATGCAACAAGCGACGTTATATCGGAAGCAAAATTGGAAGCAAATATGGAAGCAAAATCGAAAGCAAAATTGGAAGCAAAAATAGAAGCAAAATTGGAAGCAAAATTGGAAGTAAACCTAGAAGCAAAACTGGAAGTAAAACTGGAAGCAAACTTGGAAGCAACATAAGAAGTAAAACCAGAAGCAAAATCAGAAGCCAAACTAGAAGCAACAAAGGACATCATAATAGAAGCAAAACTGGAAGCAACAAAGGACGTCATAATGGAAGCAAATTTGGTGTCAATTAGGAAGCCAAAAAAGAAGCTATTTTTGACGCCATACCATAAGAAAAATATGAAGCACGACTAAGAGCAAAACTAGAAGCAAAACTGGAAGCCAAATTGGGTGCTAATTTAGGCGCTATTTCTGACATTAAATTGGTCGTGCTTCTCGGCACTATTCCAAGTGCTATTGCTTGCGCTACTTTTTTGGTGCAAAATCTGATGTTAAATCTAGTGCAAAAAATGATGCCGAAGAGAACATGCACTTTGGCGCCAAGTTTTGCACCGGCAGAAGTGTCCAATTCATGAACTCAAATGCACTAAATTCTGGCACTATTTTAGGCTCTAATTGCCTGTTTTGTTGTAGTGGGAGAGTGGAGATGTACTAGGGTTCAAGTATTGGATTTGGTTTGGTGGACCAAGGCTTGTGTAGATTTGGATGGGGAATGAGGTTTAAGGTTAATTTGGATGGTTTAGGAATAGGTGAAGGTTTGGTTTGGATGAGGGGGATAAGGTTTGGATTAGATTAATGTTTGGATGAGGGACAAGAAATGATTTAGATAATGGATGGACCGAAGGATAGACTAAGGTTGTGTGTAGGTTTAAGTTTAATTTGGATGGACTAAGGGATAGACTAATGTTTAATATGGATGAGGTGATTAGGACAAAAATGTCCTTAGGCTTGGGATAATGTAAGGGTGATGGGATAAGGTTAGGATAAAAGGATAATGGATGGCCCAGATTATGGATTATGGAGTCAAATGGACAAAGGATGATGTCTATGGATTATGGATAATTGGTTAATGTATGGGGATAGGAAGGTAATATGAAGTGACTTGGACTAAGGTTGGACTAAGGTGGTGGATGATGGTTGTCCCAACCTCGGCTTCAATTTTTTCTTGAGGGATACCTATTTGGATAATGTACTCAAACAAATGATTGGTTTTCAAAAACTTGACTTGGTTTGAAGGTCTATAAACAAGCACTTGGTATTCACAACACCAAATCAAGAAGACACAACAACAAGCCTAAATTATTCAAGTAAGGAGTATCAATCCTTGTGGGCCCACAAATGTACTATCTATCAAGTGATGGATAGCTAGGGAATGTAAGGTCATGGACCACCTATGCACACCTTACCTTGGATTCTAAAGACTTGCCCAAAGAGGCGATGGTTAGTGGGGATTAAGGCTACAAAGTGATAGAGGGAGGAAAAAGGTGGTGATGTGACATCGGGAGTTGCAGGGAAGCACATAGGAGCACTGGACCGTGGGATCAGGGAATTCCAGATGGGAATGGGACTAGGCCAGGAAGCGGAATAAGAGGACAGGACAGTGTAGAGGGTGATGTGGGGTTTGATAAAGGGGATGGGCGTACATGACAGGATTAGGGCATGTCAGGGTCAAGTAGTCTGGAGGCGATGGATAAGGAATAGGGTTAGGATGGGGCAGAGTGTCCACCCTGCAAACAGGGTGTCCATGGGTAAGAGGGAGTGAGGTGGCATCGGCAAACAGGGATGGCTGGGTGGGTAGGGGAGCGAGCTGGAAAGGTTGTTCATCGAGGGGGCTAAGGGGGTAGGGGAGGGGTAGTTCCTAGGTGTAGCTTTAGTTTTTTATTTATTTTGCTTTAAAGTTTTGAATGTTTGAAAAGTAAAGACAAATAATTAAAATAAAACCCTTAAAAAATGAAGATGATTTTATTTTGCTTTTACTATTTTGCAAGAAAATGATAAATCTAAACTAAAGGAAAAGATGATTTATCTTAAAAAATTTGCCTTTTCTTCTAACTTTACTATGCTTGCCAAAATGTAGTGGGTAAAATTAGCTAAATTATGCAAATGTAAACAAGGTAGCTAACCTCTTACTTCCATTAGAGCGTAAATGAAAGGTAACTTAATCAATGCAAAATATAACAAGTATTATACCTTCCATGATGCGGCAATGTGCTCTAAAATGGTGTGGACAAGGATGGTCTTTGTTCGAATACTACTCAAATTGGCAACATAATGATAGTGCATGAATAGCTAATGGAATGAGAGGGGCAATCATATCTTAAATATATTTTTTAGATAAGAGATGGAGGGCTAGGATGTAAGGATGAAATCAATGGTTGAGATTTGTTTGCACAAGGATTGATGAGGTGGAAGATCAAGTATGGTCGTGCACATGTGTGGAGAGCAAGTTCACATATGCGTGAACAAGGAGTGGGGGAATAATCAAGGTTGAGGGATGAGGTGGAAGTCAAAGATGCTTCCACGTTGACATGCTTACACATGTGTGAGCAAGGAGTGGAATGAGTCAAACATGCTCACACGCGTGAGAGCATGAGGTGGGTTGAGGTGAAGGGCTAGCATGCCTCCAAGTTGGTAAACTCACACATGTGTGAGCATAAGGGGGGATTGGACACATGTTAGATGGTGGACGATTTAGATCTTGATCCATGTAGATGGATTAGACAGTTAGGATTAAAAGGACAAGGATTGAAGGTGATGTGGATTATTAAATTGAAAGAAATTTTAGGGGGGGTTTAATTAGTCTTAATTAATTAACAAATCATGGATATTTAATTGATTAATTTGGAGGAATAATTTGGGCTAATGTATTTAATTAATTAGCCTTAGGGATGAGAAATGGGGTTAATTATGATGGGAATGGAATTAGTTGAATTAGGTTAGTCACATTAATTGCGACATAAGGGGAGAATTAATTAATTACGACATTAAATTAGTCATATTAATTAATTATGAGAAATGGGATTAAATGATGGAAAGTGGTTAATTTGAGAATAACAGTGAGAAATTGGTGAGGTAAATTTGGGGTGTTTATAGGAGGTTTATGGTTTCTTTAAAAAAAGGAAAAATAGATATAATGTCAATGTCACTGATAAATGAGGATGTGTACTAGTATAGGAGAGAAGGACTGTACCATATGAATAAACTGTATATATTCCAATGACTTTAAATGAGCTATAAAATGCATTTAAAAAACTTTAAAGTTATGAGATTAGGGTATTGGAAATGGAAATGAAATCCTTTTATAGTCTAAAATGTTGCTTCTAATGTGAGGCATGCATACCTTACCCCCTGCAAGATTCGAACTTGTGAGTTTTTTTTACCAATAAGCCAACTCAAGTGAACTTGGGTTAGTGGATTAAATAGGAAGTAGTGACTTCTATAGTTTTACAAGCTCATTATGACACCATGCAATGGAGAAAATCTCTACTCTCATAAAAGAAAAATATAAAGTTATGATTTCTAAAAATCACTTAGTTTAGGAGGAGGTAATTGGCGTGGGTATGCAAATTTCCACATTACACCTTATTCTAGGTTAAAGTTAGAGAATAAAAGATATATTTGGATGGAAATGAAAGGCCCCCTTGGACCCTCCGGGTGACTTCCTCGACAAGCTAAATGTGCACATTATAAAGGCCAGGTACTAAGGTGATAGGAGAGCTCTTGCATGGCGCCTCAGGATGGCTGTTATGCGTGTTTGACGTAGAGTAATTGCCTCAGCGAGTAGGGTATTCATGTTCGTGGATGGGGAAACCCTATGGTTTCGTTATATATGAAAATGATCTGCTAAGATTTTGGTTCTGTTGGTCGAGAGAGGAAGAAATCTCTGCAAGTGTTTTTGAGAGTATGGGTATAGGTTGAAAGATTGGAAGGTCTCTCGGTGTGCACTTGTGGACGTTCTTGCTCTTGAAGGAGGTTAGGTGGTTTCTTGGGAGCTCCGGGTAAGTTTGTAACTCAGTTGTTTTTTAGAAATGAAAAATTGGAAAATATGAATGTCGTAGTTAAGGGAAACGAGAAAGAGTTTCTGGTGCTAAATATTTTTCCTTAGTATTCCTAACAATGGATAGAATTGAGTTTGTTTGTTCTTTCTCTCTCTGAGTGCTTATTCAAGCTTGTCCTTACTGTCATTCAAACTGTCTTGTATGTTGTGATGGTTGTGGTTGGTTATTGGTCTTCACTTTTGAATTAATACGGGTTCATAACATTGCTATCACAGTGATTGTTGACCTAGGAGGGTAGTCAGTTGAGTGGTTACGCCTTCACAGTGATTGAGGCTACGCATTAGATGTTGTTATGAATGCTTGAAGCTTTAGGGTTTCTGTGTCAACTAGTATCTCTGATAAAAATGGCTCTCAGTTCCTCAATTAAACTCTGTAATACATAATTCTCTGTTATACTTGATCTCTGTCATGTTTGTTCCATGTCATCTTGTTCTCTGTCAAACTAGATTCTCCTCGTCAACTTCTTCACTGCCAATCTTGTCAGGACAAGAACCTGAAAATGAGGATAGAGCTATGTTTGCGCATTGCTGGGGTTATGGTAAGAATATTGGGTGAAGTCTTTATCAATTCACGTTCTCTCTCCTATAGATTGTCTATACGGGAGGATGGATGAACCTAGGGTTGACACTTTGATGTTCTTGGATTAGCCATGGGACTGGGTGATGAATAAAGGCTTCTTGTTCCCTGTTTGGATATGACAGGTATTTGTCTTTATGAAACTGAGAATGTTTAGTTGCAATTTTGATTGTACTAGGGTTTCCTGTAGCTATAAGGGCTTCTGAGAAGCATAAGTAAAAGGGAAGTTGGCTCTTAGACTATTGGCAACGGTTGGTCTTGATTATTGACTGGTTGTTGATCTTTCTCTTCTTCTCTGTCAGTGGACTGTGTGGATGCTTGTGGTGCATGTTTTAATTGCTTAATAGGAATGCGATTGATTTTTCTTGTAGAGACTGTGTAAGGTGAAAGTTGGGTTTGAACCATCATTTGTTTGTGGCTGAGCTGCTCACACTTGCTGAGCTGGGTCCTATCTGATTTTTATGGTTATGACTACTTGTGACAAGTCTTACTAGCTGAGTCACAGGCTCTTATGGTTCAATCCCTCATTGTGTTACATGTGACTTATGAGTACTTGTGAGTGTCTGGTGTCGGTTCATGATAAAGATGGTACAGTCCATTGGCCTTGGGTTGGGGATTAGGTTGATGGTCGTAGGTTGAGACTCAGTTGTCCACTATCTCCCCCATCTGTGCTAAGGACTCTTGACTGTTGGCAAGGAAGCATGGAAAACTGGTGTAAAGGAATTCTTAACTTATTATTGTGTTGTACCTGAGAAGGGTGGTTGTTGATATCTTGAAGAATCAAACTTAAGACCTCAACGTTGTAATTTTAAGTATTGAACTTTGTTGGCATAAAGGTTATCTTGTGAACCAAATTCTAGCTCAAACGAAGGTTATATGTGCAGTTTTATTTGGATTGAATAATCAAACAAAGGTTATATATGCAGTTTTATTTGGATTGAATAAAGAGTACTGTGATTTAAAATATATGTTTAGTTGTAACATTGAATTAAAATTTTTGAAAGGAATTGAGTGATATACTTAATTTACTTTATGCATAATAGCTGCAAAGTTGAATTATGTAAATTTTACTCCCTCGACTGTATGCAAAGGTCTAGGTAACCTTGAGTGGATCTTCATCTAGACATTAATAATCTGGATCCAAGTGGAAATGCTTTTTGGTAGTAAACCTTAGCCTTGTGAAAGGCTAAACGGGATGATAAAATTAGACAAGGTTTCTCTAAGAAATTAAAGTAAAATGTAAGCAGGACATAAACAAAGTTTGTGATTTTTTTTTGGGAGCAATTGAATGAAATGAATTAACTGAATTCGATCGAGCACATTAACCTAAGTGGTTAAAATGAAGAATCAAACTAAGATAACCTTACTATGACGGGAACTGATCCTAACTTGTAGTAAGTTATGAAGGCTAAACTAAACTTATGTGCATCATAGATTCCATCATTTACAAGAGAATATTTTCTTCCATTAAGTGGCAGCAGGCTATGCCATGGGATGATGTACATGGTCATTTAGTCATTATGGCACATGACCAAATATCTTGCAAATCTTCACAAGACATTTACTCATTCTGTCAGTGCAGAAAGAACTGTGGGGACCGATTGCATGGCAGATTGGTATTGAGAGCACAGGTTGAATCTCTGATCTTCCTGACATTCACTTGAGGATTTCAATGCTAAACGAGTCATACACACAAGAAGGGTTCTGATACAGGAGCATTCCGGGCTCTTGCAATTCTGCACACCCAAAAATATTGTTTGGATCAAGTTTTGGTTTGATTCTGACCTCTATTCTCTTAGCTGACCTTGTGGGAACCACATAAGGCCTAGCTGGCCAGTACTGCGAGTGTGGGGGATTTCTGGGACTCACACTCTCTCTTGTATGAGCAAGATCCTCTATTTCTAATCAGCAATTCACTAAGGCCTACGTGGTATGAAAGAGGGACCCACTGCACCTCCTTGGTTTATTTCTGTCTGAGGGAGCTACCTTGAATTGGACGAGGGAGCAGAAAGAATAAAGTTTAATCCCATTGCTGGGCGATGCAAGTTGTTTTCTCCTTGCTGGGTCCCGCCAAATGCTCTTTTTGGCATTATACAGCCTGAGTTGGCCTGTTGGTGAAAAGCATGTCCTCTTGAAAAAGAAGTCACAAGTTCAAATCTTGCAGGGGTAGGGTATATATGCCTCATATTGAAGCACAGTTAGGTGCCTCCTTCAACACCAGTGGGAGTATGAGGTAGTCCCATATGCTGCAAGCCGCCTATAAGCTAGGTCGTGAGGCATTGTGGACTATAAAAGGATTCCATTCCATTCTTTGGCTAGCGGTTACCTTTCCTGGTGACAGTCCTATTTGCTGACCGTGGGTCAGACTTAGTCTATTCTCCTGTGACTGGTGGTAGTTACAAATTTCTGGGTGCTATCCTTAATTTGGTGGGGTATTCATTGCGCAACCGTTGCCTTTTGATCTCGGCGGCTGCTTCAGGCGTCACCTGCGTCAGCCTTTATGTCTGTTACACTCACCCACTCAGAGCTTAACAGGCTGCAGCAGCCTCTTTACTGAGGGCATCCCCTTGAACCTAATATACATATATATCTACTTGCAGTTACAAAAGAAAGAGGAGGCGTCAGCTATTTCCTGGCCAAACTATTTCAAGTCACTAACAGGCACTTACCTTTGGTGGCTCTTCCTTTTCCTGTCAGGCATTCTAATTTACCTATTTCAGGTCCTTTCGATTCCCTTGCTACCACTTCTGACAGGCTTATGCCTATTCTAGGCCTGGGACATTATTGCTGGCTGGCGATTTTATGAAACTATGGTATTTACTATTTTAATGCCTGCTATCCTTGACCAGCGGCTGTTTTGGGTGGCTGTGATATGCTGTAAAAGCAGGCAGAATATGTGCAAAAAAAATGAGAGTAAGGAGTGTAGTAGATAGAGATAATGAGATACTTTCCTCCTTAGCTGAGGAGTGGAGATATGAGGAGGACAGAGGGTCGAGTATATAAAGGATCTCTTAGTTTTCCGACTGAGGATAAGGGAATGCATAAAAAGGTACAGAGACATTTCCCTGATTGGCTGATGTAACAGCCTGCAGTCCTGTGTATTCGTTTGGATGAGAAATAAAGTTTGTTTGTAAGTCCCTGTAGGATTGCATGATATTATGATCAGTGCTTTTAGAACTGAATGATTGTGTATGCCTTCAAGGCAAGGCTGGATCAAAACTTGATAAGTAAGGACTGTATTTTGAGTTGCTGCTTCAATAATGCAATTGTGGAGCTGCTGTTGTGTTTAGGCTGCTAGGATTGGCTGTCCTTTACTGGACACATGATCTTCGTCTGCATCAGGTTCCTTGGAAATAAGTAACGTACAAAATAGTGTAATTCAATAAATAAATGGAAGTAAGAACCTTGCTATAAGTTGCAACCTATGGCCTCGAACCATGGTAGAAACCCATTAGGATCAATACCTAGGTTTCTCACAGAAGATCTATAAAATTTATTCCCTTTTGAGATGGGGTATTGGTTGTGTTGTGACCTAATCACACATCGCCCCATTGCAAATGGGGACCCCTCCCTTTTTTTTGAGTTTTGATGCTTTGCATGAAGTTTTGATGATGTCTTAAAGCTATTTCATGATGAAGTCAGTGGTGTTTGAGTCTTGTAGTCCCTTGATGACCTGATCCTGATGTTTGAGATCTTGAAAATTGACTAAGTCTGAAATCTGGTGGATCCTCCAAATTGTATAATTTGCAGGTTAAATCTGGTGGATCTGAGACCTATCTTAAACAAGTATAAGAAATCTCTCAACTTATACTTAAATATATTTTTCAATATACCTTACCTCGGGCACTTTCAGTTCTGGGAGCGAATTTGCTCTGGGATCATAGGCACATTTCTCCAACTTGCACAACCTCCAAATGGCGCCTACAACTCAGGGTGCCTCCCATCATTCAAAAAACCTCCCAATTGCACCTTGACATGAAACAAACGTAGGAGCAAACATAGGATGGCGCCTTATTTGAAATGGATTGTTTAAAAGGCATAAGCATTGAAAATTTTGACAAGGGAGAGATGAATAAGTCTAGGCGCTAACTCAGTCAAGAATCTAGGCGCATTTTTGTATATGTAGCAACCATTTTTAGCACTTAAAGAGGTGAATTGTTGTGAGAGATGTGAAATTAGCGCCTTAATGAGGAATGTGAAGTTGGAGGAAAGGAAGTATCAAGTTACAAGTGTTAGGTGCATTTTTCAACCTATTTTCACCTCAACTGGCGCCTAGAAGAAAGAAGGTATCTCAAAAGCTCAAATAGGAGATGAAGCCCTCAAGATGCGCATTGATTAAGATCATTGAAAGTTAGATTACCTTAAGGATATCACTCTAAGCGCCTTGGAGAAGTTGCATCTAAGGATATCACTCTAAGCGCCTAGATGAAATAAACTATTCTAGGTCATAGATTAAGTGTTTGGAATCACAAAAATAGCAAATAGAGGTCAAATAGATCAAGGCCCCCTTTCACCTCCATGCAGACCTCAATGAGCGTCTAGTGTTGGAAATTTTTTAAATAACTAAAACCTTGCATGAATAGATTTGGTGCCTATTGTCACTAGTACCATCAACTTTGAGCGCCTAAGTGTATGAAGGGTTAAAAGAGTCATCTTGAGTTTCTCAGTGGAGTAAATGCATGCAATTGATCATCATTCAAAGGCGCCATTTTATATACCCAAAATCATCAAGTATGAGCGCCTTATGTAGAGGACCTCCAAAATGGCCAAAGTGTGTTGAAGGACTCAAGGCGCACTTTCTTGTTATTAGCATCAACCATTAGCGCCTAGAGAGGAGATGGTGAAACAACTTTGTGCCTTTAGAAAGCGCCTAAGGGGTAAATGATGTTTTGGCCTCAGTATCTTTTGAAGAAGATTATTAGCGCCTAGATAATGAATTGGAAGTCTTAAGTATTACCTTGGGAGTTTGGGGCGCATATTTCCATCCAAATGATCATCTTTTGGCGCCTAAACATAAAGATATATTGGAAAGGGTAAGTGGAGATATTAGCAAGCATGATAAAGTTAGGTGCTCTTGTGCAAGTAAATCATTTTAGGCGCCTTAGGAGTTAGAAATCATCACCATGAGTGCCTAAGGTAAGAAAGACACAGAGTGACTTAAAGCATATCAAAATTGATTTTTGGCGCCTATTTATACCTCCATCATTATGTTTGGCGCCTAGGAAGTAGTGTTGCATGAGAAGAATTAAGGCGCCTAGCTTAGAAGGCCTTTAACAATGAATGTATATCTTGACAAAACATGAAGTAAGATTGAGACCTAAAAGGAGCGCCTAGTCCTAAGAACATCTAAATGATTAAAACTTAGCATCTAGACCTTAGGCGCTTATTGTCATATGTACCATCACATAAGTGCGCCTAGAAGGAGGGAAGTCATCCTAAGACCCACGCAATTGTTTAAAGCCTAAAAATTGACAAGGATAAAGCTTAATAAACTTAGGCGCCCATTCCTACCTCTGCCACCTAGATTGGCGCCCTAGGGAAAATCATTCAAATTCATGTCTAAAAGTAGGCGCTTGAGAAGAGAAATCATTTAAAGCTATTTTAATTGTTTGAAATCATCTAAGGTGACAATTATGAAGTTAAATGTGCTAGGCGCACTTTCACTTATCTACCAACCTAAATGGGCGCCTAAGGGTAAGTTGCACTTAATGATCTCATTGATTGAGCGCCTAGGAGAAAAAGGGGTTTAAATTTGCATCATTGAGAAAGCACTTGAAAAGTTGAGTCATCATAAGTCATTCTAAGTCAATTGAAGTCATAAGATATCAAATGCAAGGCTATTTTGTTCTAGGCACCCTTTGTTCCTCTTTTTACCTGTATAAGCGCCTAAAATGGAAGTGGGATTATTACATGTTTAAAGTGTTTCCTTTGTTATAAAGTGATTGATAATGTCTCTTTGTTGTCTTGTAGGAACATCAAACCTAAAGAGCAAGTGCCTGGAGTCACCTTCATCCAAGGAGTGAAGTCAAGAAATTGTTATTGCAAGAAGAAGCATCATGCTAGCCACCTTTGGAGATCACTTCAAGATCATCATCAAGTTGCGTCATTGAGAGAAGGAGTGTTGGTGAAGCCAAGGAATCATCTGAAGGACAAGCACCTGAGTCACCTTCAAATTGTAGAGGAAACATCAATGACATCATGTTAGATCACATCAAGTTCAAGCATGTTTCGTCATCTGCATTATGTTCAAGGACACTTCACCCATTAAGATTCAAGATTCATCAAGCTTCAAAGTCTCCTTGAGAGGTCATCTACTCCACATCCAAAGAAGGTGTTATGATCTACATTCCAAAGGGGTTAATTCAAAGATCATCGTGAAGGACTACTTCATTAACTTCTACATTGAAGACATTCATCTATTCAATTTCAAGTTCCTTCTGAAACTTCAAGTCTTAAAGAGTTTCTTATTCCATCATCATATACTCTACTTCATGTCATTATCATCATCTACTCTTCATGAAGAAGCATCGAAGAAGATCAATATCAACCTACAAGAAGAAGAAACATCACGAAGTTAATCAAGTGAAGCAACATGTACTCATCCAGTTTACAATTCAAGAACAAGGCAAGATCTACAAGATACATCCCAAACATACAAGTTTATAGCAACCACATCGAAGATATCACATTGATGATACAATTTGAGAATATGTGTCCAAAAGCGTATTGAATTAATTGTTGGAATCCCCAAGTTTGCTGAGATGGCATCTACATGACGAGTACATATCATCATTCAATCACAATTAGCCACATCATATGACTACATTCGGTGTATTATTTAATAAAAGAAGCCAAAGGGACGCCTATGTGGAGGATGCTTTAAATGATTTCATCTTATCTTCTTGGAAAGCGTGCCTTCATTGCCTCCTTTTTTGTACTAAAAATAGCAAGTTGTTGTAACTACCCACTGAGGTGGCATGATCTGAGCCCTTGGCTACATGAAATGATCCTAGCTTTTCATTGTATTCTGGACTCTATATAAAGACCTTGTTGCCTCATTTGTAACATATAGAGATTAGATTGTAGGCAAGTAGGAGTAGAATAGAAGAGACTTGAAATTCTCTGAGAGGACTGCAAGTTGTAAATATTTCTTAAGAGTAATGCAAAGACATTGGAGCATTGTTTGGTGTTAAGTGTTGTCTTGTGGAGTAATATGATTTCTGGGATCCTGAATTGAATGAAAAGATGTTTCAAATTAGATTAGAAGTAGATTAGAAACTCTTTGATGTAATGTATGTTGTATTGAATATTTGTTCAACTCCTAGCTCATGCTTTTAACATTCATCGCTGGTGAAGTGTTGTGTAAAGCTAGTATGAGCTTTATCATTCGCTTGAGTTCGATTGTGGATGCTTGTTTGAGCTGTGCCATCCGATGGGTGCTTGTATAAGCTTTCATGATTTGAAAACCATTCGTTTACCTTAGGAGATTGCACCAACTCCATGTAGTTGTAGGCATCCTTGGCGAAGTGGAGTTAAGTTTATCAAGAAGTTTGTCTATTCATACATCGTCATTGCTTCATTGATCTTAGATTAACCTTTCTGAACCCTTACCTTTTGTTTTTTTTTTTATTATCGATACATCATCCACACTAAAGGAAAGATCAGTTGAATGAATGAAGAAGAATTCAGTATAAGTCCCTTTGTGATTATCAGCAAGATCACATGTAATCACTGAGTTAATCCATCATGAATCATAAATAAGGAACCTTGGATCTGTCTCGATTGATCACTTTGGTTAGCATTCGAGAGGCTTTATTCAAGAGAGAGTGGAATACTCTAGTGTTTTACTCTATTGTTGACTTGTCTAAAAACAATCATCAACAGGTTGCTCCTTAACCAAACTTACAATTATTATTGCCAGGTAAGTAGGTATGGAGTTTCTTAAAATTTTCAAATATCTTATTCATCTTCCCTTTCAATTTTCAAATCATAAATTGCTTTGCAAATATGGGTCAATTTTGTGTTGCGGGAATAGGTCAACCCCGTAGAAAATGCCATATGTTTCATTGAGAAACATTCTGAATTTCCACCATCGGGCAGAAAGTATTCTTTCAAATGAGGAAGGGTTTTTGTCTAGAAGCCCAGTAACATTTTAGTTCTCGAAGGCATATGCTTGAATGAATTATTTTAGTATCTAATTTGAAACCCCATAGCTTAGATCCATATTGAATTGTTTTTTGGCCAACACTATGGTCTCCTTCGCATGGAGGCTTGCTACAATGCCATCCAACACCATGAGACTTGTTTGACCCTCTGTTTAATCTGACTTGGTTTGAGCAGTTCATTGTTTTCTTGATACATACTTTTCTTCCATCAATAATTTTGGAATCAGTTTTAGTAGAGGCTTTACCTCTCTCAATGCCACGAGCATTCTTCTTCACAATAGGAGCACATGGCAAAGCATCACCAGCCTCTCAAGCTTTCATAGTTGATGCAACTCATGGCACTATAGAAAGTCTCAACCAAGAAAAAAAACATAAGAGGGAATTGAGACAAAGAAGCAACAATAGGGGAGAGGGCCCAATAGTGGTGCGGGTACCAATAGTTGTGATAGGATTGGTGCATTGCAAGCCCAATATTTTAAATAGTATGGTATTGGTAGTTGTAAGAGAGGACCCAATAGTTGAATAAAATGTGCCCATTAGATTCAGAAAACAACAAATCATATGATGCCACATTGACACACTAAAAAAATGACTTAATGCACAACTATTGGTCTAGCATTTTTTTGGGTCTATAATGACACTTAAACACAAAGCATTTTGATGACACTTTTTTTCTGGGTCTATGTTGGTGAAATTTAAATTGTCCACAACCTTGGCTGCTCGGTGATATAATTTTTTAGTGCCAATATTACACGTACATTGCTATGTCAACCCATAAAGTTAGGGTGCACCACTATTGGGCCCTGTTGGTTCCCAAAAATGCAGGTTGCTAACCCTAAGAGGATGCCAGACTCTATGTTTGGATTTGCAATGTTTTTTGGACCAATTGACAGAGCTATTAGCTCCCTACACTTCAGGTCCTGCAAACCTAGGCGGGTGTACCTTTGTAACTAAAGCAGACTTAACACTATATGACTTGATTGGATTAGTAGATCTATCACAATGGCATAAAATGTAATAGATGCAAGCTTCTAAACTACTACTCCTAATACTAAGATCTGATATGTAATTGTTTGAATGAGATTTAATGGAATCCTAAAATGGAATTGGTATGACCAGTGCCTATTTTTGTTGGGCTAATGGAGTCAAGGCATATGTGATATATGATTTACTTATTGGTTACAATCCTAATTGTTTGGCACTTGTGTTTGTTTATAGCTTGTATAAACGTGCAAGAATGTGATTGACAGACTTTACTTAGTGATCCACTCGAATCTTACCAGGTTACTGTGACTTATTGAAAGGATTTTTTAATCCTTGCTTGAAGGAACCGATCAAAAGAATCACACAATGACAGCAAAGGTGTATTGACAAATGGAGTTGATGCTCAATTTGAATAACAAGACAATATCGAGTTGGAGACAGTATGGCAATCTTGACAATTATAGGGCTGTTCTTACCTATCCAAATGCTACCTCCAGGTTACTGTAATCAATCCAAAGGATTTTATATCTGTAATGGAAACCAATTAATTTGATTACACGAAAACATCAAGTGTGTTTCGATGAAACTGAAATATCAACTTGGAAACTCAGGTTCAAATAACAAAGAAATTACAGTATGGAGACAACCAAATAATTGCTCAGCTCAACAAACAATAGACACCAATATTAAATCATTAATTTATGCATTTTCTCCACTATACAGTTTTGAAGGATTTTACAATGTACAAGATAACATTTTGGCAACTGGTCAATCCATCCAGTTATCTAACTGATGGTTTTCCTAATCTACTCTTGATCTTAATCTACTGATGATTCTCCTTCTTTCTCTCATGCATATATACCTTACACTTCTAGGGTTGCAACCCTTCATATAACGGTGAGACGTATCTCTTCATTTAATTATCTTTCATAATTAATTTAATCTTCTCCGTGAAAAAATATTTCCAAATTCCATATTCCATTTCTCGTTTCACCTTTATTTGGAGAAAATATTTATTTGGGTGAAAATTATCATCCCTTTAACTTCTTCAGTGAAAGAGTTTTACCAGATTTCATAAAAATAGTTACCTTCTTGATTCAATCCTTCTAGAAAAACCTTTCCCTTTTCAAAAAATGTTCTTCAATAGTTTTTATTTCATGACCCTTTTAATGGAAAATGTAAAATTCACATTTTACCTTATAATCACACTTGATTAATTTATTTGCTCCCTTCAATACTTATTTTTCCTTCGTATTATTAGATAGATGGACCTTTTATTCTGATAATTTCTTCAAGCAAATGTTTTTAATTATTGTCCTGGAAATATTTTACTTCTCGGAAATATGTGATTATTTAATCATGAAACTTCTAAATTCACCTAACACCTTTTAATATGGTGAATTTACTATACCTATCTTTTAATTCATCGGCGGGATTCTTCCCAAAGTATCTCTCGGGTTTTCTCAAAGATTTAAAAATGTTCTTGGCTACTATTATTTTTACCATATTTAAATAAATATTCCTTTGGCAAAAATAATTACCCACTTTTAACTCCTCTGGTAAAAAGATTTCACATTGCATTTACTCTTTGTGCGTTCACCTAATAAAAAATACTCCTCGGTGAAATCAATTATCTCAATCATCTAATGCATGGTTTTGCATTTCCTGGGTGAAATATATCATTCCTCAGCAAAAAATACTTCCTAAATTCTCTCATCGGAGTAATATGCATCATCGTTAAGAAAATAAAATATCATCCCGACACAATTGATCTTCCCGATGCGTTTATTTTAATACTTTGCTCATCTATTTTGCTCATCTATGTGACATATGAGATCGGGGAGACTTGGAGATTTTTCACCGATTATGTATGTCTGGCCGATATATATCTTGTGCAATTTTTTATTAGTTACATTCTTGGCCCCACCCCATAAGTATTTCGGGAGGATTAGAAATTAATTATTCTGTTTTATATCCATCGGCATAGTCATAAGATCGGTATGACCTGAAAACTTTTCTCCGATAGAACAAGTCACTCCGATATGCAATTTTGAGGTTCTCCATTTTAGGGTTTCTTTCTGTGTGTTCATTTTGCCCTAAATCCATTCTATACATATCCGCAATCATCACAGCCAATGAAATTATATTTCTTCAAGATATTTTCAAACTATTTCAATTTCCTGTCTATACCTCCACATTGGGGGCCCGTCCACCCTCACTCTTCACAGGTAGCGGTGGAGAATGAGTAAACAAGGTAAGTCCAAATCGTGATGCAACAAGGGAAGCATGCTTCTGCATATTCGTGGCTGATCTCTGATGCTAACACGGGATCAATGGGATAAGTAATCGCATAAAATGGTTGCACACTTGGGAAAACCAACATCTTCTAATTACCTCAACTTCAACAAACTTACTGTCCCTGTCTTCCCAGTCACAAACAGTCTGCGAGGTGCACAACAAGTTACAAGTTGCTTTTGGAGATTCTAGTCGTAATAGTAATGCCTGTTTGTATTTTTCTTTCAAGCTCCATTTTTTCCTTACGCAACTTGTGTAATTTTTTAACCAATTTCTGAACATGCTCATCCCTTTCAAGGATGTTACTCTCAATATGGTAAGAAGATTCATTGGTGCGAGAGCTTCAAGAATAAACATTGTATTTTCTTGTTCAACAACACATAATCTGCCTTGTAATTGATCAATTTGTGTTTTTTGACCAAATTGTAGTCTTGTAGAGTTTTCTAGTGCTCGTTTAAGCTCCACAATAGCCTCTTCCACGACCCATTTTTTGGGGTATTGCCGCTTTACTAGTTTTTAAATATACAGGAAGATGTTTGCTAGTTTTAGGCTTTTAAAATGGAATATTTGTTAAAATTGTATTCTGAGCAGCTGGAGGAGCGACAGGAGTTTCGGTGGTTGAAATCAAGGTATGTTTATTATTCATTGCTTCCCCTAATGGTTCGGCTTCTGTATATCAGCAGTAGAAGATATTCATATATACATAATATACAATGTTCCAAAATGACTATGTTGCATATTTTATTTGAAGAAGAAGTTTGAAGTTCTCGAATTCAGTATTTCTACTTTGGTATCAGTTGTTTGTTGAAATTATTCAATTGCGTGGCTGTCTCCATTTCTGCATTTCCTTGTTATTCAGATTAAGATATCAAGTATATATTTAATCTGTCAATACACATTTGCTGTATCTGTGTGATTAATTTGGTTGGTGTCCATCTGAGGAATTAAACCCTTCTGATTTAGTCACAGTAGCCTGGAAGTAATAAGTTGGGATTACTAACTAGAGCCATATAATTAGGATTGCCATTCTGTCTCCAGTAAAATATTATCTGTTAATCTTGTCCATTCATTTCATTTGGTTCCTTCAAGTAAGGATTAAAATACCTTCTGGTGAATTATAAGATATCTGATTTTATTTGGTTGGATTATCAAGAAGAGTCTGTTAGTCATTTACTTGCACGTTTATACAAGCTATAAACCAAAACTGTGCCAAACAACTAGAATTATTACCATTAAGAAATTACTGGTCTTGGTCCTTCAAATTGACTCTGTTACCCAACAAGGCACTAGTCTCATTCAACTCATTAATTAAAACCTTTTACCTTGATATTGCTTATACAATTTCTGCCAATCACTTATTAAACATTATACATAGAATTAATTAGTCAGCTTTTTCATCTATCCTACATCCTATGCCATTGTAGATAGATCTAGTTAGTCCACTCATCCACACTCAGACTGTTTTAATATTTCAAGGTTCACCCACCTAGGTGTAGCAGGACCTAAAGTGTAGGAAATTATCAAACCTTGAAGGTTGATTTCGTCAAGTTAGTTCAAAAACGTTGCAAATCCAAACATAGAGCCTGGCATCCTCTTAGGATTAGCAACCTGCATTTTTGAGACCTAACAGGCCCTCTCCCCTAACAACTTGTTCTCAAAATCAGCTACACTCGTTTTTATAGATAACCCCTACGAAATTTGTTCGTCTCGTAGCCTACACTCTAAGTTCGCAAATTGAGACAAGTACTCTTGCCTCGTGCGAAGTCATCTGACATCCTAGAAGAGTTTGTGACATTTCCCTATGACGATTTCTCAAAAACCGTGAAGTTTGTTTTGATCGTAAGCTCGCCAAAATATCAATTATTGAATATTTTGAGGTGTTAGAAAAGTTTTTGTGTTTACATGCAAAAGCGGTCCAAATAACTGCTATTACATGTGTTTTGTTGTTTTATATGTAATGACGGGTCTTTTAGCCGCTTTTACATATTTTATTAAAGTTTTCTTTCAACGTGCGAGAGCGGTCCTAACCGCCGCCCGCGCATGTCCCTTCACAAAGTTTAAGATGTAAGGGCGGTTGTTATTCCTACTTATACATGTTGAACCGACATGTGTATGATCGGCAGTTTTTGCCGATCAAGCATATCCTGGCGAAATCTTGGAACTATGGTGCCATTAATGCCACTCGTGTTGGCATTAATGGCTTCCTGCTTTAACCTTTTTAAATGTGTTTTAGTCATTTCGATTAGTTATTTTCCATTGTCGAAACCTTAAACAAATTGGTAAACCCTCTTTGAGATCTTTTGATCGCGACGATTGCGGATTCAAGCGTATTTCGCCGTTTGTGCATGAACTAGGGTTTCGGGTCGGCCTTTCCAGGTAAGCCTTCGTTTTTTCTTTCGTTTTCCTGCTTGGGAATTGTTAGTGTTGTTGTTGTTTATTTTCATTCCAGTGAGGATTTTTGTCAAAAATTCGTAAATCTGGTTTCTTCGCGTGCGAATGGATCTTTTGTCGACATATTAGACTTAGGTTTTACCAATAGGTTCCTTAACGTGTCGGGTCGGCCTCTTTCGCCGCCAATACACGTCACTACCATGTTTCAACTTATTGGTATGTAGTAGCGGGCCTTTCCCCCGCCCTCACATCCTTCATGTGTTAAGTCTTTCCTACATGTAAGGGCGGTTGAAACCGCTGCCCTTACATAACCCTTATACAAACTTTCTAATGTGTGATAGCGGTCAAAACTCCCGCTCATACACATAATTTGGAGTTTGTGAAAATACTTGTAGTAGTGGTCGATTTGATCGACAATCCATTCAAACTTGCAACGGCGGTCCTTTTAGCCGTTCTTACATGTGCCTCAAGACTTCCAAATTTTTCCTACATGTAAGGGCGGGCCTTTTTGTCGCCCATACATGAAAATCTCACTTTTCCCACATGCAGGGGCGGGCCTTTTCGCTGCCTTGACATGAGATAAACCTTCTCACATGCAGGAGCGGTCATTTTGACTGCCCGTGCATGAATTTCTGAAAAACTTTCCTAACACTGGGAAATTCCTACAAATGATGCCTTTAGCCCGCTTTCGCCCTTTACCTCGATTTGCGTGCACTCAAGCCCTTCAATGCATGCTTTCCTGTCCATGATCATCGAATCGCGGTTATCCCAATTTATCCATTTTTCCCCTAACTGCGAGATCATGGCCTTTTGCAGTTCTCAACAAGCGTCCGTGGTAGATATCTCTTCTAGAGTTCTCTTCAGAGCTGATGTCGGAGCTGTCTCCATCCAAAGCCAAAATCATGAAGTACAATTACCAAGGGGTCTTCCCTGTCACTTCAGTGCAGTCGAATATTGATGAAATCAGAGATACAGAAATAGGACATGTGGATATGGCAGAATTTGTGGACAGAACTAAACAGACAAACTCTTCCAGACACATGCAAAAGATCATTGACAACAATATTCACTTGGTTGCCTCATTTCCAGTTTCTGCCCATAATCTCGAGTTCGTTCTTCAGGTGGCTAGCCATTACAACAGGGACACTAGGGTTATGACAGATTCCCAAGGGAATGTGATCATGAGTTTGGATACACAATTTCTTGATAAAATCTTCATGTGTCCACCTATTGAAAACATTGGACAGATTGATTTTGCTCAAGGGCAAAAGGACTATGATACAGATGTGGAAGCTGCAAGAAGGTATATAAACAATAAATGGTTGAAAATCCCTAGAAGTAATCTGACCAGATGGTCGAAGGATCTCCCTAGGAGTGACTTTGTTGAGGAAGTTTGTGACTTGATCACACTTTTGAGTCGTATCAGAGGACTCCCTTCTTACTCCAAATTTTAGGAATGGATGTACACATACATCAAGCTGATCCTTTGAGGCTCGCAGAGAATATTCTGGGGAGAGCAGATCAATAATGCATTGCATGAACAACTGGTGAAGGTCAACACGACATTCAAATTCTATATGACCTCGTATCTTGTATATGCTGCTGCTAGCATGAGGAGCTTTCCTGGTTTGACCAGGTTGGTGACAGGAGATTGGTTCTCGTATATGAGTATTATCCTCAAATTACTCTGAAGGGATCAATCCATCATTTCCGAAGGGTCAATGATGCCTTCTTTTCAGTAGTCATGTACTTATGGGACAATGAACTTATTCAGAAGAGGGTCTCAGATGAAGCTTGGGAGGTTGCGAATTCTTTTGGCTGCTTGTTCTTACAAGTCCCCACTTTCACATATCCCAGAGTAGGGCATTATCCTGGCTACCCTTATATTCTTCCACGGTATCCCAGTGACCGTATTGTTCTCATGGAACTATGTAGGCAGCTGATTGTAATGCATAATAAACAAATGGAGTTGAAGAAGTCACGGATAAAGTTTCCCGTTGAAATTGGAAGGTATTCAGTTCAATCAGCTAACAAGGCAATAACATTTGATTTTGAATTACAGCTGGTCACTATGAAAACTTTCAAGAAAAGGGACCGTTTTGACTTCAGGAGAGTGCAAGATAAGATCAAAAGAAAGTCAACCTTCCATGTGCCTATGGTGGAAGATATTTGGGCTGATCTCAGGACACAAAATGAGATCAGGAAGTTAGACTACTACAGACTTCATTTGAGTCAGATAGAAGAGCTGGGCCTCGCTGATATTCCAGACGGAATGGAGGATGATGGGGATGTTCTAGATCCCAAATATAACACTGATAATGTTGAAGTCTCACCTCTTCTAGAGGTGAAATGGTCAGTTAAAGAGGAAACTTCCATAAGGAAAAGATTGCAGCCGATCCTGGCTAACACAAATATATGGTTGGAGAGCAAAGGGATCAAATTGAAGGAATTTTTCACAGGGTCAGAGATTGAAGCACAAGAGCAAACAGGCAAGAAAGTGGAGAACAGGACCAAGAATAAGAGTGACACCCCTTCTTCCTCCAAAATACGAAAACCAAAAATTAAGTTTGTATCCAAGGGAGGGAAGAAGAAAGAAGTTGCAGAAACCTCTAATGTCACTGAATCAGGTGTTGAAGATACAAATGTTGAGCAAATGGAGATTGAAGATGTTGAGACTAAAGAGCAAAATATTCAGAAGTCTAAGGATGCCCAACAAACAGAAGTGTCTGATAAATTTGACGAGGAAGATGAAACTGAACAAGGCAAGGATGAGGATGCAGAAAAGGAACAACTTAGTGATCCACATCAGTCCCCTGAGAAAGATCTTCCCACTGAATCACAAGTTTCTACACCCCTTCCTCATGCTCTAGTTTCTGGTAGTTTTCCAGTAGTTTCAAGTGTTCCTCTTTTACCTATTTTCATTGTTTCTTCTGATAATACCCCTACTTCTGTAAGAACCAGTTTTGGGACCGTTTTTGATTCTTTCGGTTCTATCCCAAGTTTATCTTCTCTATCTTTTGACATTGGTGAACAATCTGTCTTAGAAAATCTTCTGGATGGTTCAGAGAAGGTTGTTGATATAGGTGTAGTTTTTACCAACACCAGTCCTATTGTGACCATAACAGGGGTAAATATGGATCCGGCGAAACAAGTAGTGGACTCATCTCCGATTGCTAGTGCTTCTGTGCTTCCCCCATGGTTGTCTGCATATACTCCCAAGAGAAAGAAGCAAGCTATTTCGCCCGATGAGATTGATATAGAGAAGCTGTTACCTGCAAAATCAAAGACTCTGAAGAAGAATCCTAAGACTGTTTCTAGGCTTATCAACGAGAAAGGAATTAGATATGCAGAGATTGCTAAGCCACCAGAAGATGCTACTGTTGACAATTTTGACATGAATGATTATGTCGTTTCAAGGGTTGAGTTAGGTAAGCTAACTCATGAAGGCATAAAAGCAGATTTTCAAACTACTGCCAGCACCTTGCTTGAAAAATATAAAAAGAGAAAGAACAGTATAAGGCTAAAGCAGAACAACTTGCTGCGGTTCTTCAAAAAATAGTAAAGTCATCTGAAATTGTGGAACCCATGGCAGTAACTATAGAAGATCCTCTAATCTAGAAGGTTGAAAAAGCTCAGGCCAGAGGAAGAGTGGTAGGAGATATTGTGGAACGTTTGCTAGCTCAAGGGCGAATTCTACTGAAGACCACTATAGAAATAAAAGAAAAAATGGATAAAGCCAAAGCTGAGCTTGATAACATGGTTGACTTACTTTCCCAGGAACTGCAGGATCAGGAAGATAGCTTGGAGGAGTGGATAAAAATCAAAAAGATTAAGATAAAGAATCTAATCACCATTGGGGTCATTGCAAATAGGGAATCATATCTTAAAACTAAGGAGTCTTCGGTTCATCGTATCCACATAATAAAAGGTTTACTTGAAGATCTATGTCAAGCTCGTGAAGCCAGTGAAGACAGCGATATCACGCTTCTACACAGGCTGGAAGAACTTCCATGCACCCTCACAGGTGAAGATCATAAGTTTCTTTCAGTAGATGAAATGATAAGTTCCTTCGAAAAGATGGTTCAAAGGAAATTCGAAGAGGAGGTGCCCTCAGTACTTTCCATGGATAATCTTTATGATCAGCATTCGACTTTTGAGAACTTGAAGGACAATCTGGACAAACATGAGAAGGCAATAAAGGCAGTAAAAGATGCAATTCTTTGGGCCCGTACTATCTCAAAAAATACAGCTAAACCAGATGCATGTGAAATGGCAGCCATACAGGGCATGTACCAGAATTTTCTAAAGAAGAATGATGGAGGACGCTGATACCTTAGTTTATTTTATTCTTGTATATGTAATTTGAATTTTGTTGTGGACATATTCATATGTAATTTTCTAAAATGTAATTACATGTGAGGCAAAGGAAGTCGTATGTCAAATAGGACTCTTCTGTTTGAATAAGTCAAAGTAGTTAGGATTTTCCTATTTTTGCTCTCAGTTTCTCTTATAAATAAAGAGGACCCCCATTGTAAATAATCATTTTTTTCTATTGCAAAGAAACTCTGCCAAATTGAAAGCATTTTAAGACTTTGAGCTTTTTATGTTTATCATATTTTTCAAAGTGAATATCAATATAAGTAGGCAATTTGAGTATCAAACTTTGAGTTGAATCATATTGTTGTATGATATCAGTGTTCTTATGTCATTGGTGTTATATCATATTGAATCATTGTTGGAATCGTGGAGTTTATTGAAAGTTGAGAGAAGTGTTCTTGTTTTGGTTGAATAGACTTTGCGATATTTTTCTCATTGCGGGAGTTTGTGTTTATTTGTGAGAACGGAATTGTTTAGAGACTTTGCGCTATAAACTGTTGTGTTCAAATTAGTTATATTATATTGGGTGCAAGTGGAGACTTTGGGCTACATTTGAATTCAATTAAGTTTGTTTGTGAAAAATAAGCCAAACAATAGAAGACTTTGCGTTTCTGTGGTTTGTCTCGGTTCAAGAATTATCAAATATCATTTATTGTGAAGTTATTTTGTAAGAGAGAAACATCTATTCTGAAAAAAGAGAATAGGATGCTATGGAAACACGCCAAGAATAGTTTTAGTCTATTTAAGTATTAAAAGTTGTTTGTTTAAAAGAGTTCATTATCTACAGGGGACCTCCCCTTGCTGAGAGGAGAGACTCAGTCTCATCATAGCTGTGGCAATATAACCATTTTGTCATTAGTTAGCTAAACGACAAAATATTCACCCAACAACTGGCTCTAACTGGGGAACTTTCATCAATCGAACTTTGAAACGATCGAAGGGAGAAGAATCCAGTCTCTAAGTGCCTTCATCCATGCCATTGGGCCATAGAATCAAGCTGCCAAAAAGAAAAAGACACAAAAGACTAAACAAAAACACAAAACTATACAAATGAACTTATCTGATACTTCAAGGATTGAAGTGCTTTAGATGTTGTCCACTGTGAGGCAGCAAGAATGGTGTTGCATCCAGATACTCCAGCAAGAAGCTATTTTCACCACAAAGTTGATGAACGATGAAAGGGCCTCTCCATAGGGAATCAAACTTCCCGCGCATTTCTTTTAGTTCTCTCCTCTTGACTCATAACAAGACTTGATCTCCAATTTGAAACTCATGAGCCCTTGCTTTCTTGTCAAAGAGTTTCTTCACCTGACTTTGATGTTCAGCGATACGGTCTACTACCATAGCTCGCTACTCTTCAAGTTCAGTTAGGTACATGATTCTTTTGTCAATAGAACTTTCAAAAGTTCCATCTTTTACTGCCTTTGCCAATTTCAGTGCCGGCAACTCCAAGGTAATAGGTATTTCTGCATTCAGTTCATACAGAAGCTAAAACAGTGACATACCTATCGCTCTTTTAGGAGTAATCCTGTCTGCCCATAAAGCATCAAACAATGCTTTATGCCAAGTTCTTTGATTATCTTCCACTAGTTCTCTGATAATAGTAACCAGATTTTTGTTACTTGATTCTGCCTGACCATTTTCTTGTGGATAATAGTCTGAAGAGTGAGAAAGAATGATCCCATGTTCATAGCAAAAGCTAGTAATCTCGTTGGAAAAGAAACAAGTAGCATTATCTGCTACAACTTTGTTTGGGACTCCAAATCGGGAAATAATATTTTCCTTAAGGAAATTACACACCACTTCAGAAGTGGCATGCTTTACTGGGATGGCTTCCACCCACTTGGTAAAAGAATCAGTTCCAGTGAGAACAAAGTTGTGTCCCGCACTTGATGGTGGGTTAACAGCACCAATGAAGTCGATGCCCCATTGGTGAAAAGGTTCTTCAATCACAACTGGCTTGAGAGGTAGTGCGGCCAACTTAGGTTTTCCAACAAACTGTTGACACAACTCACACCTATGCACCCAATTGTACGCATCCTGAAACAGTGTGGGCCAATAGTATCTAGATCGCAGAATCTTATGAGCCGTCACAGGCGCAGAAAAATGTCCTCCACAGGCCAAATTGTGAAAAGATTCCAGAAGTCTTCTTTGTTGCGCTTTATCCACGCAACGGAGAAAAACTCTATCAAGGTTTCTCTTATACAAACCATTTTCCCATAGGACATAGTTGGCAGCCTTCAATTTGATTGATCTTTTCTCCTTATAAGATAGATGAGAAGGGCACTCACCATAGGTAAGAAAATGAGCAATATTTGAATACCACTCATCTGTAGTAGTGACAAAAAGAACATTTGGCATATTCTCAACTTCTTCTTCATCCCCTGTCTCTTTTGGTACATTGTTGGCAATCAATTGACACAAACCTCTGCCACGCACAAGCTTGGTAGGTTTGATATCAAGATCAAACTTTTGGATCTTGGCAATCCAATTGCCTTCTTTTGGTTCCGAACTCTTGTTGAGTCAGAATCGACTTTACTGTTGTATCAGGCACTAAAACAACAGTATGTGAATTCAAAATGTAGAATTGGAAATGCTTTACCGCCTTGACCACGGCATAAGCATGTTTCTCCATATTTGAATATTTCAATTCATAAGCCTTTAGAGGAGAACTCATAAATGAAATGGGAGATTCCACACCTTCATTCTGCTGAACAAGAATGGTTGAAAGTGTATGTTCAGAAGCGTAGCTGTATACTACGAAATCTTTGGTATAGTCAGGACAAACAAGGATCGGAGCATGAGCTATAGCCTTCTTGATATCCTCAAATGCCGCTTTTCCTTTCGCACTCCAACGGAAAGTAGCCTTACCCTTCATCATGTTGACAATGTGACGGGTTTTCTCCGTGAATTCCGGAATGAATCTCCGCAGAAAATTCACCTTTCCGAAGAAAGAGTGAACTGCAGTCTTACTAGCAGGCAGAGTAAGACTTTGGATGGACTTGACTCTTTTTGAGTCAATTTTAGACTTTAGTGCCTTCTTGGGACACAATGTGACCGAGGAGTTTACCTTCTGTAACCCCGAAAACTGATTTCTTAGGGTTGAGAGAGATACCATTTTGTCGACATCTTTCAAGCACCTGTCGCAAATGATACGCATGATCATGACGTTGTTTAGATAAAACAGTCAAATCATCAAGATATACCACAATGAACTTCCCCATCTCATCTCTGAAGGCAAGGTCCATTGCTCTCTGGAATGTGGCGCTAGCATTGATCAAACCAAAAAGCATCCTGCGATATGCAAACGTGCCCCAAGGTGTTGTGAAAGCAGTCTTGTATTGATTTGCTTCGTTGACCTCTACTTGATTATATCCCGAAAAACTGTCTAACATAGACAGCATTTTCGAACCAGTTACAGTTTGCAACACTTGGTCCATAATGGGTAAGGGGTAGTTATCCTTTAGAGAAGACTGGTTGAGATTCCTGAAATCAACACAGATACGGATTTCTACGTTCTTTCTTACAGGAACTATATTCGCGATCCAGGTGGAATGATGAATTGGAAAGATTATTCTTGCATTCAACATTTTCTGAATCTCAGAAAGGATAGGACCTGATATTTTGGGATTTTATTGCCTTTGTTTCTGCTTGTGAGGCAATGACCCAACTTTGAGAGGAATTTCATGTTGAATCTCCTTAGGCCTGAAGGACTTCAGATCATCATAATAATACGCCAAAACATCAATGTAATGGTGAAGGAGTGTAGTGAATTTGAACTTCTCGTCGGCAGTGCAACACTTCCCAATGTTGACCATTTGGGCCCTGCCTCAGAACTCAAATTTACTTGCTCAAATTCCATAGAGGAACTTGAATCAAGTTGTTGTTGTTTAATATATTTGTCATGCTTATCAAATAGTTTTTTCAGGGAAACCAAACTTTTTGGAATCTTATTCCCTTTTAGTTGAAGAAACTCTTCACCAGTTTGTGAATCTACTTCGGAAATGTATTCCCGTGGTGGAGATTCACTACCTTCAAAATAGAGCTCATCAAAGCTATCCGTCTTTTCCAAGAAAGCTATGATTTGATTATCACCATTGAACACTTGCCAATGGTTAGCATTATCAGGTACACTTGGTCGGAAGACCAGCTCAATTGTGTACTTGTTATCTTTGAAGTCTTTATGAGGAACTATGAGGGTGGTGGAGACAACTAATGAATCTGCATGATCATTAAACTCTCTAGGCACCGCAGAGATATCACAAGCATTGAAACCTTCAATGCAATCCCATACGCGATTGCGATAATGTCTCAATCTTTTATTTTGGGTCTGATACAAATTTCTCACTTGACAAACCACTAATTCGGCATCTCCTTGATCATGAAGATTTTTAACACCTTTAGCATGAGTAGCTTCTAATCCGAGCAACAATGACTCGTATTCAGCGGTGTTGTTGGTATTGTCGAATTGTAGCTTGTATGAGAAAGGAAAGATATCACCTTGTGGAGATATCAAAACAACTCCGGCTCCAGAACCAGTAGAGGAACAACTGCCATCAAATTCTAAAACCCAAACATCATTTGAATTTCTTACTTTGATGTTTCTGTTACTAGTGAATTCTTCATCATCAGAAAGAGAAGATTCCGGCATCATTATGCTCTCATCTGAACTTTCATCTGATGTACTAGAAATATCATCTGATTCTGCATCTGAAATGTTGGAGCTCTCATTTAATGAACTAGAAGTCTCTTCAGTAGACAAGAAATAATTACCCATTCCTGAGGACTCAAACAAAATTTGGGCTTTGGGATTTGCTGTTTGGGTAACAATGTATTTTGCCTCTTTCTCAGGGAGCAACTTTTGCATGATGCCTTTAATAGGTATCCTTGCTTCGGATAGATCCATGTTTAGTTCTCCACCCACATCTTTACAAAAATTATGCCCGAGCAGAATGCCATAAGAGGCTGGAACATCAGCTACTAGGACAGTCATCTTAATCCTCTTGTCTGGAAAGACTGCAAATGCAAATTGGGCATCTTTGATTTGGCCCAACAACAGTACTTGCTTATTTTCCATGGAGAAACATCTCCCAAAGGTCTTAGTTAAGGTGAGGCCAAGGGCGTCTGCTACTTTGGCAGGCATGACATTATCAGAGGCCCCGGAATCTATGATGCAATTGCTCAACTTATGACCATTTACCAATAGAGAAACATAGAAAGGTTCTATTTTTCCTAGGGCAACAAGGGGAGTAGTGACAATTATTTTGGGTAGATTTGTTCTTTGAGGAATCATGGGCAACTTTTGGAAGGTCTTGTCCTGTAGGGACAGTCTTGTTTTTGACGTATTTTGCTAACCTATCAAACTGTTCGGGATTAGCTTGTAAATATTCAACCTCAGACATTTGGATTTTCTTCTTCCTATCATGATCTATTATATCAAATAGCTGAAATGAACTAGAGACAGAGGAAGGAAATCCATCATTCTGAGTTTTATTAGTAGTACTGGTATGAGGGATAGAAGTAGAAGAAACAGGATTGTTATATGTACTTACTTGCTTATTGCCCACCGGGTCCTTTGACTGAAAAGGCAACGGAGTTCCCTGTTTGGCAATTGAGATCATTGGCTGAGGTTCCTCTCTTGCCTTTCCTTTATCAGCTTGTTGATTTGACTGATTTTGGGACCTAGTAAAAACAACATATGCTCCATCATATACTTCTTTTTCTGCTTTATCTTGGTAATTCAGAAAGCTAGTGGTAGAGTCGCCAGCGAATTCTTCTTCTCCTTCTGCAAAAAGATTAGCATCATTCTCCTGGTCCAACTCAGGTTGGAAAGAATGATCATGTTTTGTTTCATAATAGCCAATTGCTGAGTTGACCGACGCTGCTCCAATGGCGAGCTTCCCCTGTGTGGGTGGAAGACGATTATGTTCCCCTTGATTTTTGGCAGCATTGCCTTGATAGGAATTGTTGGGAAATGTTCTCCTTGGTATATCGCGATAAGGAGGGGCAGACATACCTTGTGACATTTGCCTTTTCAGAGCTAGCAATTCATTTGCTAACTTTTGCACCATAGGATCTGTGGTGCTTGTGGAAGAATTATCAGCAGAAGGACCTCTGTTTCTGTTAGAATCTCTTCTTATCTTACTTGCAAGGATAAGATCATCTTTAACTTCAGTAGCCAAAATTTGAGCTGCAGGAAGATCTGCGGGGCCAGCCCGCCTTAGCAAAAAGATCACCTCGAGAAGCTGAGTATTGATGAAGAAACACTTAAGGTTCTCCGATGTTGGCTGAGCGGTTGTAGGAATCCTGTTTGTCAGCTTATTGAACTTAGTGATGAAATCTCGCATAGGTTCATGTGGCTCTTTCTTCATCTGTGTTAGCTGTGCTAACAAGGCGTGTGCATCTTCGGCAGGTTTGAACCTGGCTTCAAACTTGGTCTTTGAGAGTTTTCCAACTCGTTATAGTCTGAGCTTGAAGATGGTAGAACCAATCTGCAACAGCACCTTGCAGTGTTTCCACAAAAAGTCTTACTACTACATCTTTATGTTCCACACCTAATACACTGCAAGCTATGCAGAAAGCTGCAATGTATTCATCTGGGTGGACTTTCCCATCGCCATAGAACTTAGGAAAATTCTTCCTCGAACTACGAGGTAGTTCATGCAATGGTGGGGTTAAATTCAAAGGACCAAAAGTGTTACCCCAAGGGCCTTGAGCTGCCATGGTGTGCTGATTAAAGGGTGGGATAACAAACCTCGGTGGGATATGAGCAGACAAAACTCTGCTAGTACTAAAACTAGAAGCTTCACCTGGTATTGGAGACTTGGCGTTGGTAGGAGGAAAACTCTTGGTTCGCTGAAGTTGAGGTCGTGGAGGCAAAAGACCAAAGTTATTTTACTGCATCAACTCAAATATAGGATCAATAATACCTTGAGGTCTCTTGCTTCTTGTATACTGTGAATCTGCTAGAGTGTAGTGTACTCAACAAAATTTTGAAAAATCTTGAAAATAATGGAAAAGAACTGTAGTGCTTCAACTCGGAGCGTGAGGCTTCAAGTTGTGCGTTCCTTCCTCAGTAGAGTCGCCAAAAAACTGTTGAATATTTTGTCGTTTAGCTAACTAATGACAAAATGGTTATATCGCCATAGCTATGATGAGATTGAGTCTCTCCTCTCAGCAAGGGGAGGTTCCCTCTAGATAATGAACTCTTTTAAACAAACAACTTTTAATACTTAAATAGACTAGAACTATTCTTGGGGTGTTTCCATAGCATAGAAGGTGTGGAATCTCCCATTTCATTTATGAGTTGTCCTTTGAAGGCTCATGAATTGAAATATTCAAATATGGAGAAACATGCTTATGCCGTGGTCAAGGCGGTAAAGCATTTCCGGTTCTATATTTTAAATTCACATACTATTGTTTTGGTGCCTGATACAACAGTAAAGTCGATTCTGACTCAACAGGAGTTCGGAACCAAAAGAGGCAATTGGATTGCCAAGATTCAAGAGTTTGATCTTGATATCAAACCTACCAAGCTTGTGCCTGGCAAAGGTTTGTGTCAATTGATTGCTGACAATGTACCAAAAGAGACAGGGGATGAAGAAGAAGTTGAGAATATGCCAATTGTTCTTTTTGTCACTACTACAGATGAGTGGTATTCAAATATTGCTCATTTTGTTACCTATGGTGAGTGTCCGTCTCATCTATCTTATAAGGAGAAAAGAACTATCAAATTGAAGGCTGCCAACTATGTTCTATGGGACAATGGTTTGTATAAGAGAAACCTTGATGGAGTTTTTCTCCGTTGCGTGGATAAAGCGCAACAAAGTATACTTCTGGAGTCTTCTCACAATTTGGCCTGTGGAGGACATTTTTCTGCGCCTGTGATGGCTCATAAGATTTTGCGGGCTAGATACTATTGGCCCACACTGTTTCAGGATGCGTACAATTGGGTGCATAGGTGTGAGTTGTGTCAACAGTTTGTTGGAAAGCCTAAGTTGGCCGCACTACCTCTCAAGCCAGTTGTGATTGAAGAACCTTTTCAGCAATTTCAGCAATGGGGCATCGACTTCATTGGTGCTGTGAACCCACCATCAACTGCGGGACACAACTTTGTTTTCACTGCAACTGATTATTTTACCAAGTGGGTGGAAGCCATCCCAGTAAAGCATGCCACTTTTGAAGTGGTGTGTAATTTCCTTAAGCAAAATATTATTTCTCGGTTTGGAGTCCCAAACAAAGTTGTAGCAGATAATGCTACTTGTTTCTTTTCCAACGAGATTACTAGCTTTTGCTATGAACATGGGATCATTCTTTCTCACTCTTCAGACTATTATCCGCAAGGAAATGGTCAGGTAGAATCAAGTAACAAAAATCTGGTTATTATTATCAGGAAATTGGTGGAAGATAATCAGAGAACTTGGCATAAAGCGTTGTTTGATGCTTTATGGGCAGACAGGATTACCCCTAAAAGAGCGATAGGTATGTCACCGTTTTAGCTTCTGTATGGACTGAATGCAGAGATACCTATTACCTTGGAGTTGCTAGCACTGAAGTTGGCAAAGGCAATAGAAGATGGAACTTTTGAAAGTTCTATTGACAAAAGAATCATGTACCTAACTGAACTTGAAGAGCAGCGAGCTATGGTAGTAGACCGTATCGCTGAAAATCAAAGTTAGGGGAAGAAACTCTTTGACAAGAAAGCAAGGGCCCATGAGTTTCAAATTGGAGATCAAGTCTTGTTATGGGACAAGAGGAGAGAACTAAAAGGAATGCGTGGGAAGTTTGATTCCCTATGGAGAGGCCCTTTCATCGTTCATCAACTTTGTGGTGAAAATAGCTTCTTGCTGGAGTATCTGGATGGAACACTATTCTTGCTGCCTCACAGTGGACGACATCTGAAGCACTTCAATCCTTGAAGTATCAGATAAGTTCATTTGTATAGTTTTGTGTTTTTGTTTAGTCTTTTGTGTCTTTTTCTTTTTGGCAGCTTGATTCTATGGCCCAATGGCATGGATGAAGGCACTTAGAGACTGGATTCTTCTCCCTTCGATCGTTTCAAAGTTCGATCGATGGAAGTTCCCCAGTTAGAGCCAGCTGTTGGGTGAATATTTTGTTGTTTAGCTAACTAATGACAAAATGGTTATATCGCCACAGCCATGATGAGACTGAGTCTCTCCTCTTAGCAAGGGGAGGTTCCCTGTAGATAATGAACTCTTTTAAACAAACAACTTTTAATACTTAAATAGACAAACTATTCTTGGCGTGTTTCCATAGCATCCTATTCTCTTTTTTCAGAATAGATGTTTCTCTCTTAAAAAATAACTTCACAATAGATGATATTTGATAATTCTTGAACCGAGACAAACCACAGAAACGCAAAGTCTTCTATTGTTTGGCTTATTTTTCACAAACAAACTTAATTGAATTCAAATGTAGCCCAAAGTCTCCACTTGCACCCAATATAATATAACTAATTTGAACACAACAGTTTACAGCGCAAAGTCTCTAAACAATTCCGTTCTCACAAATAAACACAAACTTCCGCAATGAGAAAAATAGCGCATAGTCTATTCAACCAAAACAAGAACACTTCTCTCAACTTTCAATAAACTCCACGATTCCAACAATGATTCAATATGATAAAACACCAATGACATAAGAACACTGATATCATACAACAATATGATTCAACTCAAAGTTTGATACTCAAATTGCCTACTTATATTGATATTCACTTTGAAAAATATGATAAACATAAAAAGCTCAAAGTCTTAAAATGCTTTCCAATTTGGCAGAGTTTCTTTGCAATAAAAAAAAAAATGATTATTTACAATGGGGGTGCTCTTTATTTATAAGAGAAATCGAGAGAAAAAATAGGAAAATCCTAACTATTTTGACTTATTCAAACAGAAGAGTCCTATTTGACTTAGGACTTCCTTTGCCTCACATGTAATTAGATTTTAGAAAATTACATATGAATATGTCCACAACAAAATTCAAATTACATATACAAGAATAAAATAAACTAAGGTATCAGCTTCCTCCATCATTCTTCTCTAGAAAATTCTGGTACATGGCCTGTATGGCTGCCATTTCACATGCATCTGGTTTAGCTGTATTTTCTGAGATAGTGCGGGCCCGAAGAATTGCATCTTTTACTGCCTTTATTGCCTTCTCATGTTTGTCCAGATTGTCCTTCAAGTTCTCAAAAGTCGAATGCTGATCATAAAGATTATCCATGGAAAGTACTGAGGGCACCTCCTCTTTGAATTTCCTTTGAACCATCTTTTTGAAGGAACTTATCATTTCATCTGCTGAAAGAAACTTATGATCTTCACCTGTGAGGGTGCATGGAAGTTCTTCCAGCCTGTGTAGAAGCGTGACATCACTGTCTTCACTGGCTTCACGAGCTTGACATAGATCTTCAAGTAAACCTTTTATTATGTGGATACGATGAACCAGAGACTTCTTAGTTTTAAGATATGATTCCCTATTTGCAATGACCCCGATAGTGATTAAATTCTTTATCTTAATCTTTTTCATATCTATCCACTCCTCCAAGCTCTCTTACTGATCCTGTAGTTCTTGGGAAAGTAAGTCAACCATGTTATCAAGCTCGGCTTTGGCTTTATCCATTTTTTCTTTTCTTTCTACAGTGGTCTTCAGTAGAATTCGCCCTTGAGCTAACAAACGTTCCACAATATCTCCTACCACTCTTCCTCTGGCCTGAGCTTTTTCAACCTTCTAGATTAGAGGATCTTCTACAGTTACTGCCATGGGTTCCACATTTTCAGATGACTTTACTATTTTTTGAAGAACCGCAACAAGTTGTTCTGCTTTAGCCTTATACTGTTCTTTCTCTTTTTATATTTTTCGAGCAAGGTGCTGGCAGTAGTTTGAAAATCTGCTTTTATGCCTTCATGAGTTAGCTTACCTAACTCAACCCTTGAAACGACATAATCATTCATGTCAAAATTGTCAACAGTAGCATCTTCTGGTGGCTTAGCAATCTCTGCATAGCTGATTCCTTTCTGGTTGATAAGCCTAGAAACAGTCTTAGGATTCTTCTTCAGAGTCTTTGATTTTGTAGGTAACAGCTTCTCTATATCAATCTCATTGGGCGAAATAGCTGGCTTCTTTCTCTTGGGAGTATATGCAGACAACCATGGGGGAAGCACAGAAGCACTAGTAATCGGAGATGAGTCCACTACTTGTTTTGTTGGATCCATATTTACCCCTGTTATAGTCACAATAGGACTGGTGTTGGTAAAAATTACACCTGTATCAACAACCTTCTCTGAACCATCCAGAAGATTTTCTAAGACAGATTGTTCACCAATGTCAAAAGACGGAGAAGATAAACTTGGGATAGAATCGGAAGAATAAAAAACGGTCCCAAAACTGGTTCTTACAGAAGTAGGGGTATTATCAGAAGAAACAATGAAAATAGGTAATAGAGGAACACTTAAAACTACTGGAAAACTATCAGAAACCGGAGCATGAGGAAGGGGTGTAGAAACTTGTGATTCAGTGGGAAGATCTTTCTCAGGGGATTCATGTGGATCACTAAGTTGTTCCTTTTCTGCATCCTCATCCTTGCCTTGTTCAGTTTCATCTTCCTCGTCAGATTTATCAGACACCTCTGTTTGTTGGGCATCGTTAGATTTCTGAATATTTTGCTCTTTAGTCTCAACATCTTCAATCTCCATTTGCTCAACATTTGTATCTTCAGCCCCTGATTCAGTGACATTAGAGGTTTCTGCAACTTCTTTCTTCTTCCCTCCCTTGGATACAAACTTAATTTTTGGTTTTCGTGTTTTGGAGGAAGAAGGGGTGTCACTCTTATTCTTGTTCCTGTTCTCCACTTTCTTACCTGTTTGCTCTTGTGCTTCAGTCTCTGACCCTGTGAGAAATTCCTTCAATTTGATCCCTTTGCTCTCCAACCATATATTTGTGTTAGCCAGGATCGGCTGAAATTTTTTCCTTATGGAAGTTTCCTCTTTAACTGACCATTTCACCTCTAGAAGAGGTGAGACTTCAACATTCTCAGTGTTATATTTGGGATCTAGAACATCCCTATCATCCTCCATTCCGTCTGGAATATCAGCGAGGCCCAACTCTTCTATCTGACTCAGATGAAGTCTGCAGTAGTCTAACTTCCTGATCTCATTTTGTGTCCTGAGATCAGCCCAAATATCTTCCACCATAGGCACATGGAAGGTTGACTTTCTTTTGATCTTATCTTGCACTCTCCTGAAGTCAAAACGGTCCCTTTTCTTGAAAGTTTTCATAGTGACCAGTGGTAATTCAGAATCAACTGTTATTGCCTTGTTAGCTGATTGAATTGAATACCTTCCAATTTCAACGGGAAACTTTATCCGTGACTTCTTCACCTCCATTTGTTTATTATGCACTACAATCAGCTGCCTACATAGTTCCATGAGAACAATACGGTCACTGGGATACCGTGGAAGAATATAAGGGTAGCCAGGATAATACCCTACTCTGAGATATGTGAAAGTGGGCAATTGTAAGAACAAGCAGCCAAAAGAATTCACAACCTCCCAAGCTTTATCTGAGACCCTCTTTTGAATAAGTTCATTGTCCCATAAGCACATGAATTCTGAAAAGAAGGCATCATTGACCCTTTAGAAATGATGGATTGATCCCTTTAGAGTAATTTGAGGATAATACTCATATACGGGAACCAATCTCTTGTCACCAACCTGAGTCAAACCAGGAAAGCTCCTCATGCTAGCAGTAGCATATACAAGATACGAGGTCATATAGAATTTGAATGTTGTGTTGACCGTCACCAGTTGTTCATGCAATGCATTATTGATCTGCTCTCCCCAGAATATTCTCTGTGAGCCTCAAAGGATCAGCTTGATGTATGTGTACATCCATTCCTAAAATTTGGAGGAAGAAGGGAGTCCTCTGATACGACTCAAAAGTGTGATCAAGTCACAAACTTCCTCAACAAAGTCACTCCTAGGGAGATCCTTCGGCCATCTGGTCAGATGACTTTTTGGGATTTTTAACCATTTATTGTTTATATACCTTCTTTCAGCTTCCACATCTGTATCATAGTCCTTTTGCCTTTGAGCAAAATCAATCTGTCCAATGTTTTCAATAGGTGGACACATGAAGATTGTATCAAGAAATTGTGCATCCAACCTCATGATCACATTCCCTTGGGAATCTGTCACAACCCTAGTGTCCCTGTTGTAATGGCTAGCCACCTGCAGAACGAACTCGAGATTATGGGCAGAAACTGGAAATGAGGCAACCAAGTGAATATTGTTGTCAATGATCTTTTGCATGTGTTTGGAAGGGTTTGTCTGTTTAGTTCTGTCCACAAATTCTACCATATCCAAATGTCCTATTTCTGTATCTCTGATTTCATCAATATTCGATTGCACTGAAGTGACAGGGAAGACCCCTTGGTAATTGTACTTCATGATTTTGGCTTTGGATGGAGACGGCTCCGACATCAGCTCTGAAGAGAACTCTGGAAGAGATATGTACCACGGACGCTTGTTGAGAATTGCAAAAGGCCATGATCTCGCAGTTAGGGGAAAAATGGATAAATTGGGATAACCGCGATTCGATGATCATGGATAGGAAAGCATGCATTGAAGGGCTTGAGTGCATGCAAATTGAGGTAAACGGTGAAAGCGGGCTAAAGGCATCATTTGCAGGAATTTCCCAGTGTTAGGAAATTTTTTCAGAAATTCATGCACGGGTGGTCAACATGACCGCTCCTGCATGTGAGAAGGTTTATCTCATGTTAGGGTGGCGAAAAGGCCCGCCCCTGCATGTGGGAAAAGTGAGATTTTCATGTATGGGTGGTGAAAAGGCCCGCGCTTACATGTAGGAAAAATTTGGAAGTCTTGAGGCACATGTAAGAGCGGGTAAAAGGACCGCCGTTGCAAGTTTGAATGGATTGTCAGTGAAATTGACCGCTACTGCAGGTATTTTCACAAACTCCAAATTATGTGTATGAGTGGGAGTTTTGACCGCTATCGCACATTAGAAAGTTTGTATAAGGGTTATGTAAGGGTGGCGGTTTCAACCGCCCTTACATGTAGGAAAGACTTAACACATGAAGGATGTGAGGGCAGGGGAAAGGCCCGCTACTACATACCAATAAGTTGAAACATGGAAGTGACGTGTATTGGCGGCGAAAGAGGCCGACCCGACATGTTAAGGAACCTATTGGTAAAACCTAAGTCTAATATGTCGACAAAAGATTCATTCGCACACGAAGAAACCAAATTTACGAATTTTTGACAAAAATCCTCAATGGAATGAAAATAAACGACAACAATACTAACAATTCCTAAGCAGGAAAATGAAAGAAAAAACGAAAAATGAAGGCTTACCTGGAAAGGCCGACCCGAAACCCTAGTTTATGCACAAACTGTGAAATACCCTTGAATCCAGAGTCATCGCGATCAAAAGATCTCAAAGAGGGTTTACCGTTTTGCTTACGGTTTCGACAATGGAAAATAACTAATCAAAATGACTAAAACACGTTTAAAAAGGTTAAAACACGAAGCCATTAATGCCAACACGAGTGGCATTATGGTTCCAAGATTTCGCCAGGATATACTCAGTCGGCGAAAACTGCCGATCATACACATGTCGGTTCAACATGTATAAGCGGTAATAACAACCGCCCTTACATTTTAAACTTTGTGAAGGGACATGCGCGGGCGGCGGTTAGGACCGCTCTCGCATGTTGAAAGAAAACTTTAATAAAATATGTAAAAGCGGCCAAAAGACCCGTCATTACATATAAAACAACAAAACACATGTATTAGCGGTTATTTGGACCGCTTTGGCATGTAAACACAAAAACTTTTCTAACACCTCAAAATATTCAATAATTTTTATTTTGGCGAGCTTACGATCAAAACAAACTTCACGGTTTTCGAGAAATTGTCATAGGGAAATGTCACAAACTCTTCTAGGATGTCAGATGACTTCGCACGAGAGCAAGAGTACTTGTCTCGATTTGCGAACTTAGAGTGTAGGCTACGAGACGGACAAGTTTCGTAGGGGTTGTCTACAAAAACGAGCGTAGCTGATCTTGAGAACAACACAACTAAAAGAGCAAACTTGTGAGGAAGAACTTGAATAGAATAGTAAAGAATCATGATGGCTATGTTCACCATTGTATATGTACCAGTCATTATCATGCTAAGACGTGACACATTTAGCAAGATTTAATGAAGGATTATCTTTGAAAAGTCCGAGGCCAAGATTGAGAATACAAGAGATAATTGATTGTGCAACCAAGCTCATCATCTCAAACTCATCTAATGATAATTTCAAAAGTTCTGGGGGGACATATAAATAAATGTTTCCAAATATTTTTTTTTACGAGGTTCCAATTTTTGAGAATTGTCTCGTCAACATTGTTTAGATCCTTCTTATCATAATAGTTTTGGTTGACACTTTTTTTGAGATCCATTTTCAAACTTAAGTTCACAGAAGTTATCACTTGTTAGTTGTTTTTGCTAGTTAGCTACAAAATATCCCTGGTTTCTGAAAATATTGTGATTAGCAGAGAGGACTTTAAAAGTAAGGAGAATTGATAGCTTTTTGGAGAGCTGGATGATGAGGGCAGTGAGCGGAAGCAGAAATAGGGCGAGTGGAAGCGGGAAATGGATTTTAAATCTTGCACAATGGGATAGGGAGTGGCTTGGTTGGAGGTAATGACGAGGACAACAAGGACAACAGTGTCGATGCAGAGGTTTGGCATCTCCCTTCTAATGAAGATGAAGACAAAAGTATCTTGGAGTTTTGGTTGGAGGCTCAATGCTCAATTTCATGAGCTAGGAATGTGTCCTCAGGGCAGAGTTCACTTGGTGTTGGGGATGTTGGGCTTAGCTAGGTGTTGAGGTGGGGATTCCTTTCCCCCTCTTCGGTTTTTGGTCCTGTGACTGTAATTTCCCCTTTTACGATATTCCTAGTTTCTTTACTTGCATACTATAATAACTGCTCGAAAAGGACATTAGAAATATTAAAGATCAATAAATTAGGATAATATTTAGTTCACAACATTCATATTAAATTCATCTATCATAGCATAATTAATAATGAGATCAATACTTCATAACATAAATAATGAGATCAAATCATCATAGCATAATCAATATTTAGTTCAATACATATATTAAACAAGCACAAAGTATACACACCATACACGAAGCATACACGTAATTCACAAAGCAGACATATAATCATTTCAAGGTTATTCCCAATGGTCAACCACATAATGAAATTCTATGAGAAAGCATATAGGGTCCTAAGAGTTTGTCCTCCTCAACCAAGCCCAAGGGCGTGGTACATCCATCTCGGATAATTCCACCCCTTGGCCCACAAGTGGCAGGAACTCCTGTCCATCCAACTTGGGTGGCCTACTTGATGAAGGGACCAGTGCTGCTGCTTGTCCCCTAATATGCATTTAACATTCATTCCAAATGTGATGGCTCATTGAGTTAAATGGGTAATATAAAGTACCTCTTGATGGATTTCAAGTTCGGTTCAAGGATTGTAATATATGAGAAAGCATATAGGGCACTGCGAGTCTGTCCTCCTCAACCAAGCCCAAGGGTGCAGTACGTTCATCCTGGATAATTCAACCCTTAGACCACAAGTGGCAGGAACTCCCGTCCATCCAACTCGGGGTGGCCTACTTGATGAAGGGACCAGTGCTGTTGCTTGTCCCCTAATATCCATTCTCTGTCCTCCTCAACCAAGCCCAAGGGCGCGGTACGTCCATCTCGGATAGTTCCACCCTTTGGCCCACAAGTGGCAGGAACTTCCATCTATCCAACTTGGGGTGGCCTACTTAATGAAGGGACCAGTGCTACTGTTGTAATATAAAATATATATATCTGCTGTAATTGTCAATGCTGTTTGGATTTCTTATTTATTTATTTCTGAGTATGCCTTATTTGTTGTTAACACTTGTTGTATAGCCTATATATATATACTTGATATATTTCCTTTTGCTTGATTTATATGACTTCCTTCCAATGAAGATAGCTTCCTTTGATTGCTAATTGATATCTCAGATATTTGCTGATTTGATTGATTCCGTAATAGAATTATAGAACGATAGAATGATAGAATAATAGAAGGATAGAATAATGGGGAATGATAAGAGTTATTGCATGATAGAATGGCCGCAATAAATAATTTTTTGCTGTTTTCAATTATTGCATATATATATCACTGCTGCTGTATGCCTTGCAGATTTATCTCTGCCAAATATATTTACTTGCTGATTGATTATATATTCTATTTCTGCCTCTTAATTCAATTGATTTATCAAGTTTTTTGCTTTAATATTCCAATGATAATTCCTGCTCCGTCTCTGCCGTATATATATATTCCCTTGAATGATTTCTTTATATATTATATTTCATTGTCCAATTACATCCTTTCTCAAATCTGTATAGTATCCATTTATTCTTCTGCTGTTATGCTTCAAATATATGCTCTAAATCAGCTGATAATACTCCCCTTCAAATTTGTATGTTACCCTCTTTTAGTTCTGCATATTTTTCCTTTCAAAACTATTCATAATATATTCGTATATCTGCTGTAATTGCTCTGCTCTAATATCTGAATGATATTACATTGTGTTTTTTATATTCTCCCTTCTTCCACACTTAGCAATCTGAATTTATATCTTCTTGTTTCTATTAAGAGAGACATCCTTTCATAATGGATGCATTCTTTCCAAAGGAGGTGTCCTTTTGAACCTCACTAATCGCTAACCTTGTTATTTATCTTTATCCCTGCCTTCTTTATTAATCACTGTCTTCTCTTATGTTTAATCGCTGCTGTATTAATATCACCTTTAATTGATGTTCTTGTGAATCACTATTTCTCATATGACTTGAGCGATTAACCTTTATTTGTATGGCTTTGTCTTGGGCGCTAATAGGGAAGTTGTCCAAATATGAGTTTTTAGTATGTTAACAAAACACAAGTAATTCTTCCTTGGGTCGTCTATATCAAAACATTAATTCTTATGAGTTGCTGCCTTTTAACTAATACAAATGCTGCTGTTTGTTTATTTAATTTTAGCGACTTAGACCAAAAATCTAAGTTGCCGAATCGGGTATCGGTACGGATACGGGTACGTGGGTAGAATACGTTGGTATGACCAAAAAAATTTAGAGGCTGGGTACGTTTGGGTATTGCTGTTTGTTTATTTAATTTTAGCAACTTAAACCAAAAATCTAAGTTGCCGAATCGGGTATCGGTACGGATACGGGTACGTGGGTACGATAAGCCGGTATGGCAAAAAAAATTTAGAGGCTGGGTACGTTTGGGTACGACCATACAAAAACCATATAAAAATTATAAATATATACATATTTGCCTTATAAAAATTATATACTATTTTAATTTTAACTATAAATAATAGTACTATATACTATATAGTATATACTATATAATTATAATATAAATAAAATTATAATATAAATAAAAATATTATATACTATTTTATTATTTTAAATATGTATACACTTATATACAAGGTTTTAAATTTTATTATTTAATATTGATATGTGATTAGAATTTTAATATAGTAGATCTTAAAATACTAAATAGTAAATTATTAAATATTAATATTATTAAACGACTAAAAGTTTTAAAAGCTAAATCGTTATAAAATTAAAAAATTAAAACTACTATCAAAATATAAAAATAATGAAATTTTTAACCATTAATATTAGTTGATAGGGTTTTAAATGTGAGCATTATAGTGCTCGGAATTGTGTCACGCCGTAAAAAAAATTCACGCTAGAAAATTTTCTAAACTCTCTGTTTCCTATCGGCATATTCCTTGAACCTCCCATGTGTTGTGACCTAATCACACATCGCCCCATCATTTGACAAGCAAGAAGACAGAGAGGACGCCTATGTGGAAGATGCTCTAAAAGATTCCATCTTATCCTATCTTCTTGGAAAATGTGCCTTTATTGCCTCTCATATGTGTTAAAAATAGCAAGTTGTTGTAACTACCTATTGAGGTGGCATGATCTAAGCCCTTGGCTATCTGGATTGATCCAAGCCATTCATTGTGACTCTGGAGCTCTATATAAAGGCTTTGTTGCCTCATTTGTAATTCACTAGTTTTGTAGGAGTAGAATAAGAGAAACTCTCGAAATTCTCTGAGAGTGCTTGAAGTTGTACATATTTCTCAAGATTAATGTAAAGACATTGGAATTTATTTGGTGTTAAGTGTTGTCTTGTGGAATGACATGGTTTCTTGTATTTTGATTGAATGGAGAGGTGTTTCAATTAGATTAGAAGTAGATTAGAAGCTCTTTGATGTAATGTATGTTGTATTGAATATTTGATCAACTCCTAGCTCATGGTTTTAACATTCATCGTTGATGAAGTGTTGTGTAAAGCTAGTCTGAGCTTCATCATTTGCTTAAGTTCGATTGTGGATGCTTGTTTGAGCTGCGCCATCCGATGGGTGCTTTTATAAGCCTTCATGATTTGAAAACCATTCGTTTACCTTAGGAGATTGCACCAACTTCATGTAGTTGTAGGCATCCTTGGCGAAGTGGAGTTAGGTTTATTTAAGAGTTTGTCTATTCAAGCATCATCATTACCTCATTGACCTTAGACTAGTTTCTTAAACCCTATCCTTTTTTCCTTTTTTTATTATTGAGACTTTGTACATACTTCATCCACACTGAAGGAGAGATAAGCTAAATGAAAGAAGAAGTCTAATGTTAGTTAACCCATCATGAATCATAAATAAGGAACCTTGGAGTTATTTCACTGGATCACATAGTTCAGCCTTTGAAGAGCTTTATTCAAGAGAAAGTGGGATACTCTAGTGTTTTACTCTATTGTTGACTTGTCGAAAAACAATCATCGACATTTTTGGCGCTAGAAGGAGGGCATGAGAGTGAATTTTCTTCATTTCAAGTAGAGCAACCAGACACTCCGAAGTGGTGGATTGTTTTTTTTTTTAAAAAAAAAAAAATACAAAAAAAGTAGAAAAGTTAAAAAAAATCCAAAAAAAGAAAAAAAATTCAAAATACAAAAAATTAGAAGATGGAGTTTTCAACCATGGATTTAGAAATGAATATGCGGCAAGTTGAAGGGTATGATCTTGCAAATTCAACTCCAATTGTTCTCCAACTATGGTGGTCATTGAATGAGCGTGTTGGTGGCAAGAGTTTGAAAGACTGAGTGCAAATATGGATGTCGTATTCATAATACAAATGATCATAGAGAAGCAGATTGTAAAACATTCTTATCGAGGATGGATTTAGCAGTGCAGAAGAAAATTTCATTCTTACAAGTACATGAGCCGGTAGCATTTTCAAAGATAGATCCTAATACTCCTGTTAGTGATAAAGCATTCAAGAAGTTGAAAGAGAAGATCAAGAAGGAATTGAAGAATGACAAGGATTTAAGTGTAGATGACATATTGCTTTCTAGAAATTGGTGCAGGGTGCATGATATAGGTCATTTGGAATACACTTGTGAGAAATGCTGGGAAGCAATTCATCAGGCTATGCAGGAAGTAGAAGTTGGTGTACCTGTCGAGGAAGAAGTCTTTACTACAAGGAACTTTGATAAGCAATGTACCAGTGAGAAAGAATATGAATACGAGTTTATCAATCCTAAAGAGATAGAAGTATTTGGACAAAGGTTATCCAAAGCATTAGAGGATTGTAAATAGGGTTTGAAAGATGTTAGAGCACTTGAAGCGGCAATTGAGAAAGAAAGAAGCTCGAGCTTGTGGCGGGAACCTGAATTTGATGAAGACAAGTTTCTTGAGGAGTATACATTTACTTTACATCAAAAGATCCTTGAGAATGAACTAGAAGAAGTACAAAGGACATCATTAGAAGATCATGAATTAGAAGCTTTGCAAAGAAATTTAGATGCTATCATTGAAAAACATGCCGATGAAAAGCCTATGGATAAACAAGAGCAATTCGGTTGATGCTCGACGCTTCCATCACTATACAAGAAGATATCAAGCCAAAGAGAATGACAATTGAAGAACATGCTGCTGTTATAGATGCTGAGATCAAGAAGCTATTGACACCGTTGCTAGAGATCAAAAAAGAGTTGGACGATGAGATCATGCAATACGAAGAAGGCGAGAAGTTCATATACCATCAATGGCGACCTCCTGACAGATGTATAGAGTATGATCAAATGCTTGGTAGGCCATGTCTCATTGAAAACAACGAACATCAGGTTGTATCTTTCCCTTCTATTGATTGGAAGAATTTTGAATTTGAACATCATGAACTTCTAGTTGATAGCATTGATAGCACTGATAGTAATAGCATTGATAATGACCTTGAACATTTTGAACATGTTGAATATGATTTTGATTATGGAGAATTGGGTAGAACAACCTGCGTTTGGATAAATCATGGTCCCGATGAGAATCCTCAATTGATCATAATACCGCCAGAAATTTTTCCTACATTTGAGGTTTGTCGCCTGAAGGGTCATTGGTCTGAGTTTACGGATGAATTTGCCCAGTTGAAAACTGTCACTGTTGCATTATTATTACTGTACATTTTGAAAAGCCATGTTAGGGCATGTGTATACTCAGTGTCCTGGGTTGCATCTCTGTTGCTTGTACATAGCTAGGTTAGAGTAGGTTTTTATTTCATGTTGTGTCTTAGAATAGATTTGCTCCTTGATGTCATTTGACTCAAGTGTGGGTTTGTCCTTAGCTTAGTTCTGCTTTTGTGTTGTTTGTCTGTTGTTGCTTTTCCTTTCCTTAGTTGTCGTTTGCTTTCATAGATTAGTTGTTTGTTTTTCTTAGTTGTTGTCATTTGCTTTCTGTAGGTGTTTTTTGTTTGTTGTCTGGTTTAGTTTGTTTGTCGTGTCAGGTTTCCTATTTGTAAGAAGGTGATGTTATCTTAAACACATCCTCTAGTTTCAATTTAGGATAACATGTTAGTTCATTTCTTAGACATCCATTCATGAAAGTCTTAGAGTTTGAAGACGTTTTTCTTTGATTTATCTTCTGGGTAGACTTTGAACTTAACTCAGAAGTTAATCATCTATTGTATCTTGACACTATTATCTTCTGATCATAATATTCTAAAATGCCAAATCTAAATTTTATGAATTCTTTTGTGTTCCGTTGAGAAACTTGGGTCATGATTGATGGATGTCTCGTGGATTCCATCACTAGTGTCAGATAGCATGACTGCTTGCTCTTGGGAGATGAGTCAATTGTTCGATATTGACTGAAGTATTTTGAGGTCTTATATTTTACATATCTTAATGATCTCGAAGTTGCTAGGAGAGTCTTTGTGAACCTGGATCAAGCGAAAATCTCAAGGTAATTTATGTTTCCGCTCCGCTCTATAATAAACATTTTGCATACTTCCATTCCTCCGTTATTCCACTTACCACACCTCATAATCACAATAAAGTCTCCATCCACTTGTCTTTTCCATCCAATAATGAATTCAAGTCTGATGTCTGAGTCATTCGAATAGTCTTGTTGTTCGTTGCATACTCCAGAAGGATAAGTGGAAGTCCTTATGAATCATTTGGAGTATTTCCATGTCAATATCCTTTCCAAATAACCTTAGCCACTGCATACAAGGCAAGGTCAAGATGTTGGCGTTCCCATTCATTCTGCACAAATCCATTGTATTCCGTTATCCACCTATCATATGTTTATTCCATCTCTGTTGTTACCATGTAAAGTATCAAAGCATGTAACTATTCATACCTTCCGCCATTCATTCTACCTCCGCTCTTCCAAAATCACATTCTTCCTAATCATGATCAATGAATGTGAGTGTCGTCTAAATTAGAAGCTTGCAACTCCTCTGCCCATTCCCCATAGTTCCGCAAGATAAATATTCGGATGCCGTATTACCCTTGAAACGAAGAAATTCCTAAAAATCTTAAAGAGTCCTTTTGCCTTCAAATGCCTGAAATCAAAGCAAAACATATTCAAAAAGTTATTTCATTCCATACTTACAAATAGAGAAAAGCTAAAAGAATGAAGCTTTGGGTACTTAAAGCCGAATCCAAAGAGGCTTCCACATCCAATAAGTCCATTTTCATCCATTCCATTCCATTTCCATTCCATCTAAAATATCAAATTACTTCATCCCATGAAATACTATCAAAACAAGAAAATTCCAAGTTCTTATGGGACATGAAGTTACAGTTTCGCCCATGTATTAATCACCGTTCCTGTCCCTTTACTCATTTCCCTTCCTTGCAAGCTTCGAAGTTTAGATTGATATGAACAGACGTAGATCATGATTCCATTCCATTTCGTTCTGCTGTATATCATCCATTTCCACTACCTTTCCGCCATTCAGCATATTCCGTCATTCTTTCGGTTTATGTTTGAACCCACTTTCATATATCTATTTCATATAATCCACATCATAATCCACTATTTCCGTTTCCATTTTCATAATCCGTATCATTTCGTCATTTCATACCAACATCAGGAAGTATTTGACTTGACATGGTTGTGTTTGAACCATTATATTAACTGTAGAATCAGACTCCAGATTTCTTCCCATTTGTTGCCTCGGTGAAAACCTGGCAAACAGGGGCCATGTGTAATGGTCATACTAGTAAAAAAAAAAAAAGAAAAAAAAGAAAAGAAAAAGAAAAAATGAAAAAAAAAAAGAAAAAAACGAAGAAAAGAAAAAGAAAAAATGAAAAAACAGTAAAGAGAAAATTTCGTCCACTGGTGAAAACCACCCCTGGTGGCGCTTTGGATAAGTACCATGATGAAAACCTAGCAAACCGACGTCATGCATAGAGACACAATGTCTCATTGCATTTCACTCCTTTCTGTGTCATTTCATTTCCGATCATTTCCTTATCACCTTGTCCTGTCATTGCTCCGTTCAATGTCATTGCATACCATCATATGTATATATGTCCGTTCATCCGCTTTTCATGAATTTACCTAGCTTGAGACAGGTTAACTTAGATGATCCTGGCCTCTAAGGGATGGGAACGAACATAAGTGCTTGCACTTTAATCCTCAAATACGGATAGTCACGCTGGCAATTGGTTTTGATTCTTTGATTAGGAAGTCGTGTTTATTTGATCTGGTGTGTGGGTGTACATGGAGATGTTGAAACTTGATTTTTGTTTATCTTCAGAACATTTAAGAAGATGTTTTAATTGAAATCTATCTTTAATCACATATCAGAAGGTGTTGTGTCACGATCCAATCTATGATTCTTTTCCTTTTCGATTTCGTTGTCTAGCTAGTTGATAGGTAGAAGAGGAGTGTCTGAATTTTTTTGAGTCTGGATTGAGTCTTTGTCTTTGAAATGTTCAAGAACATTTATTTGGGTTGACGCTAGATGTTGTGACCTAATCACACATCGCCCCATTGCAGATGGGGACCCCCTTTTTTTTGAGCTCTGATGCTCTGCATTTAGTTTTGGATGATGTCTTAGGTTCGTTTCCTCTGCCAATCCAACAATAACTCTCTCCTAGAAGGTTTTGCAGTAATGAAGAGTCTTAATCAAATTCCATCCAATTCATGAATATTGAGATCAATCCTGATGTATGTTTGAGATCCTGAAAATAACTAAGTTTGGTAGCTTGAAATCCTAAAAATCCTGAAAAATTGATTTAGTCTGAAATCTGGTCGATCCTCCAAATTCTAGATTTTGCATGTTAAATCTGGTCGATTCGAGACCTATCTCAAACATCCTGAAAGGTATATTGAAAAATATTTAAAGTATTAAATATATTTTTTTAATATACCTTTACCCTGAGCAACCCTGAAAAACGACTAACTACTCCAGAGGATCCAAAATCTTGATCCAGTGCGACAGGGTATAAGAGGCGCAAAATCTTGATAAAATGTGCTTTCAATCAGAGAACAAAATGTGGAACCTGTTGATGAGGTTTTTGTGACTACAACAACATTAGAATAAAACACAGAGTATCCTATCCTCTCTTGAATAAAGCTTCTCAGACGCTGAACTACGTGATCGAATGAGACTGCTCCAAGGTTCCTTTTGTGTCAGGTCTTGACGTGCACAGGGATAGACTCAGTGGAATGATGCGATTTGCTGGTAATCACGAGGGGGACTTACGTGGGCTTACTCCTTCGTAGACATGGAATTCACTCCTGGGACTCGGACTTGTGAGCGAATGGAACTCTTTCACAAATGGACAGCTTGGAATTCCTAGGTTCCACTCTCTGGTTTAGGCGGATGATTTAGCAATGAAGTTTCTAGAAAACTAATCCTAGCGAAAATCTAAAAGAAAATGCAGAAGATGGGGTAAGGGTTTAGGAATCTAATCAATGGAAATGACTGCTGTTGAAGATGGAAACTGGAACCAGTCCTCTGCTTCGCCATGAGACAACAACTAGGCAGGGATGGTGCAATCTTTTGGGGTAGAGGTAGAGGTTTTCACACTGTCCTGTCATGGAACATGGAACTGATCATACAGAAACAGCCAAAGTTAAGCATGGATTACGTTCAGACTAACCATACAAAGTGATTTGCAAGCCACAGATCACAAATGGTATGAACTAATCAACTTCAATCATTCAACAAGAACATTTCCATCATATCTAAAAAGTACGAAAATACAAAAGAGAACTTCAATATCTTTCAGATTTGCTCCAAGAAATCAATAAGACCATGCCAAAAATCTAAAGAAATATATGAACACCATTCTTCAATGCATATATTATTGCTTCAGAAGTCTGTATTACAACAATCTGACTGATCCTTGGAGTTTCAGCTCAGGAAAATAATGCAGAAATGAAAGCTAACTACTAGGGTGCTCTAGGAGCATCAGACTGATGGAAAAGAGAGAGAGAGTTACAATGAGGCATCCCTCAGCCTTTATATAGGCTAGCTAGCAAACAAGGAGGTGAAAAAAGATCAGATTTCCTCAAAATCTGTGCAAACCCTAAAGAGATAGGGATGAACATGTCAAAGGCTCCATGGGATGCTGCCACCTGTCTTGGACGTCAGGCTGACTAAGTTGCTTGGTAGGTAGGTGAGACCAGTCAACTGTCCGTTTGTCCTGCTCCTTGGTCGCAAATTCCATGGTGTCCTGGAGTCCATTTGTTCTAGTCGCAAATTCCACTTGGAACAGGATTTTGCGACCAGGAATGATTTTCTTCCTGGGCGCAAATTCCAGGGGGTCAAGGAACTTTGTGTGGAGGAATCCTTCCTTGAGCAGGGGCGCACTTTCCTTAGGGTCCTGGAATGGAATTCCTTCCTGAGTTGGAATTCCCTGTTGTGGAATAGAATTCCCTGTCCTGGATTCTTGGGTTGGAATTCCTCATCCTTGGCGTGGATTCCAGTTCTCCCTGATGGATGGTGAACTGTACTTTTGTTCTTGGCTCTCCAAGGATTGATCCTCTTGTCCGGAACTGGAATCCTTGATATTGGACATGAAGTGTATTTTCTCTTTTCTTCTTGTGGAATTCACATGTAGTCTCCTCGTCTGGCGTTGGAAGTAGTCCTCTTCTCCGGTGTTAGAACTTCATGATGCTTGAGATAATCCTTGATCATCCTTGAGCTCCGTCTTCATGGAAGCCCATCCTCGTCCTGGATTCCTGCAAAACAAGGGAAACCTCGAATAGTCATGATGCACAAAATCCATAAATGCAATGCAATATGAAATGAAATATGAATGATTTTGCAAGTTTTGATCAATTTCATTTATAAATTCCTGAACAAACAAAGGATTTCTCTCATTCTCCAGCATTCTTCACACTCGACTGACTTTTCCTTCATTCCAGGGTTACCAGACATGGACAGGAGGAATTTCCAGGTCAGGGAGCAATTTCCAGGTGGTCGGGGATTTTCACCTGTCGGGGATTTTCCAATGTCGGGGATTTTGCAATGTCGGGGAATCTGGCATGTCGGGGAATTTGGAATGTCGGGGAATTTGGCACGTCGCGGAATTTGGAATGTCGGGGAATTCCTGAGGTCTAGGATTTTGCGACGTCGGGGATTTCCTGAGGTTTTGGATTTTCCTCCCTAGCATAACTCTTGAACTTTTGCTAAAATCCAGCTAAGTCTTGGAATATTTTCTCCTTCTGGAATCTTACTCTGATGGAAGGTTGTAACTTTGCACTTTGAACAGGAATTATTTCATGTGTATTTCAGAGTAGACTGGATTCCAAAATTTCATTATGCAGGTCCCATATTCCAGACTGGGTCAGGAATCTCCTGGAGCGCACAATCCTGAAAGTACTGGATTTTGCGCTCAAGGACAAAATTTGTCTTGGAGCGCACAATCCAGAAGGTACTGGATTTTGCGCCCAGGACAAAATTTGTCCTAGAGCGCACAATCCAGAAGGTACTGGATTTTGCGCCCAGGACAAAATTTGTCCTGGAGCGCACAATCCAGGAGGTACTGGAATTTGCGCCACTTGACCTTGGAATTCAGTTTTCAGGGATTTTAAGCCAATGACTTGCATTTTTCTTCAGTTTTGGACTGGGATTCCAGTTTTGTAGCAGGTCCGCTCTCTTAGCTATTCCATGGAGGTTCAGATGTTGATATGGGACAGAAAAACGGAGTTCATTTCTTCCATCCTCGTTTGTTTCATCCTTCGTTCGTTCCATCCTCGCGGAATCTGTTACTTCCAAGGCGGGATGCGAAGTTCATTTGTTCCATCCTTCGTTTCTTCCATCCTCCGAGAGTTTGTTTTCGATGGCGAGACACGAGGTTCGTTTCTTCCATCCTTCGTTCCTTCCATCCTCCGGGAATCTCTTGGCGAGGCATGAAGTTCGTTTCTTCCATCCTTTGTTCCTTCCATCCTCCGGGAATCTCTTGGCGAGGCACGAAGTTCGTTTCTTCCATCCTTCGTTCCTTCCATCCTCCGGGAGTATGATGGCGAGACACGAGGTTCGTTTCTTCCATCTTTCGTTTCTTCCATCCTCGTTTATTCTACCTTCCGGGAATCTGTTATCTCCACGACTGAAGGATGGATGTTCATTTGTTCCATCCTGACTGTGAATTCTAGGAGTCAGGTATCCACAGAGGGGTTAGAGGAAAAAATCCAAGCCAGGAGTGACTGGACAGAGCAGGGATGGAGGAACTGGATACTCCCAGTCCTTGGGCGCAAAATCCAGTAGGTACTGGATTTTGCGCCCAGGACAAAAAGTTGTCCTGGGCGCATATTCCTGAAGGTTTTGGAATGTGCGACCAGGGAATTTCTCAGGAGTACTTTCCACTTTCCTCTGGTGTCTGGAATTCTTTGCCCTGAAATCATCATCAGTTCCTGCAGCAGGACTTCATTGTGGTGGAATGTCTTCCGAGAGTTTGTTTTCGATGGCAAGACACGAAGTTCGTTTGTTTCATCCTTCATTTCTTCCATCCTCTGGAAATCTGCTATCTCTACGACTGAAGGATAGATATTCATTTGTTCCATCTTTCAACTTACCTGTTTGGAATTGGCTAAGTCTGGTAGCCTGAAATCCTGAAATCCTGAAAAAATGACTAAGTCTGAAATCTGGTGGATCTTCCAAATTCTAGATTCTGCATGTTAAATCCGGTGGATTCGAGACCTATCTCAAACATCCTGAAAGGTATATTGAAAAATATTTAAAGTATAAGAAATTCAACTTATACTTAAATATATTTTTTAATATACCTTTACCCTAAGAGACACTGAAAAATGGCAAAGATTGTCCTTGAGCGCAAAATCCAGTAGGTACTGGATTTTGCGACCAAGGATAAAAAGTGTCCTTGAGCGCAAAATCCAGTAGGTACTGGATTTTGCGCCCAGGACAAAAAGTTGTCCTGGGCGCAAAATCCAGTACCAGCTGGATTATGCGACCAGGGATAAGTCTCCTGTCGCAATTCCAGCCTACCGGAGGGGGATTCATTAAATGTTGATTGTCTCCTGAAATTGCCGCATGTCTTCGATTTGCGAGTCTTCCGAGCCATGAAATGAGGTTGAGTGCCAGACCGAGATTTAAAGAGATCCCTTGGTTTTGACCTTCTGTGCTGGAGTTGTCAGGCCGGGACTAAGTTCCATGACTGAAGGATGATCATGCCAAGGAGTGACAGTCTCTGTTGAACTCCGCAATCTTGGTTGGAAGAAGAATCTAGATAAACTTTGAAACGGGATTCCAGGCTGGAATTCCTTGAACGAGACTCCGGGATAGGTATTTCTGGACAGGTCCTCGGATTGGACCTCCGGGCTGGATTCCTGGACTGGACTGGAGTCCAGGAATGACTTCCTGAGTGGGACATGGAGTCTTGGAACAAGATTAGAATTGAGTTCCATGCCGGGAATGGAGAGGGTTCTAAGGTGGAAAGATGGATTTTGACATGGAAATGACAAGCCTTGTTGAATTCAGGACCTTGGATTGGAACTTCGGGACAAGAATCCAGACAGGAACTTTGGAATAGGATTCCTGGATAGGACCTTTGGGACAGGATTTCCGAACAGGAACTTGGACAGGGACTTCCGGACTGAAGTCTTGGAACAGGATTCCTTATTCATCACGGAGTCTTATGCTGAGAGCGAAGGATTTGGATTTCTTATGGAATGATGGACTTATGCCATGGATTGGTCAGTTTTGATCGAGGAATGATAGTCAGGGTTTCACTTATCCTCAGGAAAACTCACTACTTCAAGCATTCCTAATGTTCCCTGTGAGCTGACTGCTCGGACATTCTTTCCTAGCTTCATGGATTAGGACAAGAAACTGCAAGATCAAAGCAAAAAACGATGGCGAAAGTGATCGAAAGAGGGGGTCCCCATTTGCAATGGGGCGATGTGTGAAAACGTCACAACAGAACCCTTGCGCCAGATCCAATGCGCCATGATTGAGGAGGTTTGACTTAAGGTTTTTGATCATTTTTCAAGAAGATTCAAAACTTCTAACCGATGTGCCACCCTATGGGAAAGAGTTAAGATCAAGTTTTGAAAGCATTTCAAGAAGAGATCAAAACTTCTATCCAATGCGCCATTGGGTGTGGAGTTCAATTCAATTTTGATAAGGCTTTTAAGCAAGGATCTAATTTGCTATCTAGAGCGCCCTTTCAAGGAGAGGATAAAGTAAGCTTTTGAGTGATATTTCAATGAGGATTCAAAACCCTCAAGTGATGCGCCACATCTGATCTGCCTTATCAAAGGATGAAGATGATCATTTGGAGATGATTTCAACTGGAATTTGAAAATTCCAACCAAAGCGCCACCACTGGGAGGGTGATAACTTAAGTTTTAAGACACCTTTTAAGAGGAGATCCAAGTCTCTTACACCCTTGTCAAGAGGAGATAAGAATGATTTTAGAAGGCATATTATTCAAGCATCAAGGTGCTCATTCAATACAATCAAGGTAATAAGCTAGTTTAGTGGAGAAATTATAAGTTGCAAGATAAGGATACAAGATGCCCATCTCATGCGCTTCATCCCATGCTCCATTTACAAAGAAGTAAAGTTAAACTTTTAAGAGCATTCAAGAGGAAAGTGAAATCCTTAACCAATGCAACCACCTTATGAAGACAAGTAAAATGATGATCTTGTAATGAGAAACTGAAAAACTGATCTGTTGCACTTCAACTGCTGTGCCATTTTGAAGGTTCAAATGCAAAAGAGATCAAGACCTTATCGAATGCCTTACCTTTTGATGAGGATAAATTGAAATTTGTGAAGAATTTTGGAAGAAGAGATTAAAATAGCAATCTGCTGCGCCAGCCTTATAGAGGAGAGTTTGTTTAAGTTTAAGACATCCTTTTATCCGGAACTCAAAAAACTCTATCCAATGCGCCCTTTTGGAGAAGTGTAATGTGAAGTCTTGAAAGTCATATGATGAGGATCTAAAATCCTTAACCAAAGCGCCCTTATTGTGAGCAGTTCAACCGGAATCTAAATACTTTATCTAATGCGCCCAAGGTCAAAATACACTCTTCAAATGGATGTCAAGATTTCTGATCAAGATAGGGGAGTGTGGAAGTGAAACTTTTAAGATGAAGATCTAAATCTCCCATCTGCTGCGCCACCTTGTAGAGGAAGTTTAACTGAAGTCTAAAACATCTTTTAAGGAAGATCTGAAAACCTTAAGCAATACGCCAAGATGGATAAGGTAGGAGTATTAAAATTTAGATTCATGAAATTGTAAGAAGATCTCAAAGTCATCAAGTAATGCGCCACATGTGGAAGGGTGTTGTTAATTGGTTCATACACTTTCAAGGAGAAATCACCATTCTTCATCTAGTGCGCTTATTCATAAGAAGATTCAAAGACACCATCTAAAGCGCCTCATTCAATCTGCCATGCTCATGAGGATGAATTAAAGGTTTCAATGAGTTTCTAGGGGGGGGGGGGAAGAAAACTGTTATCTACTGCACTCTTATAAAGAAGATTGAAGATATATCAAGATTTAAGGAAGAACTCATAACATTTATCCAATGCAAGGATGAAATGAATGTTAGAACCTCTCAAGGAGATCCCTAAGACCTGATCCAATGCGCTATTATTGAAAGATGATTGAGTTGAAGTCTAACAAGGGTACTCAAGTGAAGATGAATTCTTGATCTCATACACCTTTATCAATATATCCAAATTAGAAGAAGTTGACTTAGAGTGAGTTTTTTTGTGAAGATTTTATGAAAGATCTTATACTCTTATCTGCTGTGCCAAGAATAGAGGAAGAGAGCTCAACAACTTCCATCTAGTGTGCTAATTTCTAGAGGATTTAGAAAGGCCATCTAATGCGCGAATATTAAGAAGGACGAGTGGTGTAGGAGCTCCCAGTTTAGTCATTTTTTGGCTATTTCCTAGTTTGTCATCATGTTATTCTATTTTCCTCTAAGGCTTTGAAAGCCATTCTCATGTGTTGTAATAAGGACTTCGTTCATTTTGATTGACTAGTCCATTATAGTGTTAGTGAAGGCCTATTTTCTAGGTACTTGTCTTTTTGAAACTTTGTGTTTTTGGTAAAAAGGCAGTTTCCAACGCTTCACTGCCCTTGATGGGCAGTTGTACGGTTGGAAGAGAAGAGGAAAGGTTTCTAAAACTTTCTATAAACTAAGTATTGTATAAACATGCCAAAAATAATGAAAAAAGTAGTTTTTTGGAATGCAAAACAGTGAATTCTGCATTTTCTGCTGAAGACAGTCAAGTTGTACGGCGTGGTACGGACAGGGCAGGGTCTGCAAATTGTGAAACAGGTTAATGTTTTGAAATACCTTTCCTTTGAGTCTATTTAGCCCTCTTGACACCTTTTGTGGAGGGAGAAACAAACCGATTTGTAAAAACTGTTCTAAACCCTCCAAAAGCTAGGTTTTGAGGAAAAATGCATAGTTTATCCTCTGTCCTCTGAAAGACACCATCATTCTTCAGTAGGATGGAAGGAGAAAGCTTTTATTTCAGGTTTTTGTTGTTGATTAGGTTTGCATTCCATTCTTCAGGCCTCTTGGCATGTATCTAGCTAGTCTTCATAGTGACTAGTTGAGAAATTAATGGTGGACAGCAGCATGAAAGCAAAGACAGTCAATTGTTTTAACAAATACATGGTGGAGTTTGTGTTTGCAGGTGGAAACTGACTAGTGCAGGTGCTTGGTGGATCATGTGCATGCAGATTTGATGCACTTTCCTTCACATTGCCTTCAAATTAGGCCTCTTTCAAGAAAAAGACAGCCTGCTGTCTTTGTACGCCCCTGGAACAGTACGGACCTGCATGTGGGTGAATGATCGCATGATCATATTGGGTATTTGGATATGAAATGAGTTTAGTTGGTCTTTTGTGGATTTCAATAGTTATCCTTGTGTTAGTCACTCTCTAGGGCTACAAGGAATGATCCATCTTTAAACACTGTTTTTAGGACAGTCAAAAGACAGTTTGCTGTCCACTGTCCTTTCTGGTACAGAATTTGGTGTTGAGTCAGAAACTTCATGTTGGTCATGTCCTTAGTAAGTGTATGCTGAGTGTGGTGTGATGATCCATGTTGGTAGAGGTATTAGGAGTGGAATGTTGTCTTTGAAGGTAAAGGTGTTGGTTGATTGGGTAGAGCAGTGACTCCCCAAAATCAGAGTTGAGTAGCCTATGTGGTGGACCTAGGTGTGGTCCTAGGCTAGATCAATCTCCTGAATAGCCTTGTGTAGGCCTATAATCATTTCACCTTTGGAAACCTTTAGAAGGAAGCTTTGACATCCAAGTTCATTGTGTGAACTTTAATCAACCTCTACCTATACCTCTGCATCAACGAGTTAAAGAGTTTAAAGGAAGATTCAAAGACTCCATTCAGTGCTCTGCTTTCTATATTGTTTTCATGTTTTGATCTTCGTTAGAGTTTAAGCAAATGATTTTTATGTGTTATGAAATGATATTATAAAGACAAAGGATTAATGTTGTTTCCTTCTTTATGTTGCAGCAATAAGGTTGGAGCTGAGGGATTATCTAAGGAAAAGTGATTGGAACCTTTGACAAGCAAGGAATGGGAAAAGGATAAGGCATCATGTATCCACTTTTCTTCAAGTTCTTTCAACCTTCAAGATTAGCATTTAGTTGCTCCAAAGGGGACTTCTCATCCTTATTAAGCATTTCAAGAACCTCTAGTACATTCAAGTCTCCTTGAGAAGTCATAAGGAAGGTGTTATCATCAAGTTGGAGCATTTTATCTACTCTACATCAAGTTCAAATATACATCATCATCTTTGAAGGCGTCTATCCATGGAATTATACTTCAAGCAAAGACATTCATCCATTCAACTTCAAGATTCTTAAATCTTCAAGTCTATGAGAGTCTACTCTACATATGAAGAAGATGGGAAGCATTATCATCATCTACTCTCTACTACTCACTCTTCAAGAAGATGCATCCAAAGAAGATTATCATGTATCTTACCTACAAGAGAAGAGAGAGAATCACAGTGTTAGTCAAATGAAGCAACACATATCATACATCCAGTTTACAAAAAGATGAACAAAGCAAGATCAACAAGGTATTCCTAAACATTCAAGTTCAAAGCAATCACAAAGAAGACGTCAAGAGATGATACAATTTCGGAATAAGCTAAGGTGGCACCTACGTGGCAGACACTCATCATCAACCCAATCACAAGTCGCCACATCATTTGACAAGCAAGAAGACATAGAGGACGCCTATGTGGAAGATGCTCTAAAAGATTCCATCTTATCCCCTCTTCTTGGAAAACGTGCCTTCATTGCCTCTCATATGTGCTAAAAATAGTAAGTTGTAACTACCTATTGAAGTGGCATGATCTAAGCCCTTGGCTATCTGGATTGATCCAAGCCATTCATTGTAATTCTGGAGCTCTATATAAATGCTTTGTTGCCTCATTTGTAATTCACTAGTTTTGTAGGAGTAGAATAGGAGAAATTCTCGAAATTCTCTGAGAGTGCTTGAAGTTGTTGTACATATTTCTCAAGATTAATGCAAAGACCTTGGAATTTATTTGGTGTTAACTGTTGTCTTGTGGAATGACATGGTTTCTTGTATCTTGATTGAATGGAGAGGTGTTTCAATTAGATTAGAAGTAGATTAGAAGCTCTTTGATGTAATGTATGTTGTATTGAACATTTGATTAACTCCTAGCTCATGGTTTTAACATTCATCGCTAATGAAGTGTTGTGTAAAGCTAGTCCGAGCTTCATCATTTGCTTAAGTTCGATTGTGGATGCTTGTTTGAGCTGTGCCATCCGATGAGTGCTTTTATAAGCCTTCATGATTTGAAAACCATTCGTTTACCTTAGGAGATTGCACCAACTTCATGTAGTTGTAGGCATCCTTGGCGAAGTGAAGTTAGGTTTATTTAGGAGTTTGCCTATTCAAGCATCATCATTATCTCATTGACCTTAGACTAGTTTCCTAAACCCTATCCTTTTTTCCCTTTTTTATTATTGAGACCTTGTACATACTTCATCCACACTGAAGGAGAGATAAGCTAAATGAAAGAAGAAGAAGTCCAATGTAAGTCCCTTTGTGATTAACAACAAGATCACATGTAATCATTGAGTTAACCCATCATGAATCATAAATAAGGAACCTTGGAGTTACTTCACTGGATCACATAGTTCAGCCTTTGAAGAGCTTTATTCAAGAGAAAGTGGGATACTCTAGTGTTTTACTCTATTGTTGACTTGTCGAAAAACAGTCATCAACACCATGGATATCGATTATATGGGCTCTCTCATCATAAATTCCACTTCTCTAAAAGCCATGTGTAATGAGATAGATTATGGCTCTGTGCAGTTGGAGTTGCCTCCAGATGGGCCCTTCATCATTTCCTACTCCAATAGATTCATGGTCATTGGTTGCAATTCAAAGGGTTCTTTCCGTCTTGGTTGCAATTACTCTTGCGCCACTGAAGCCCAATGTTCAAACGCAAACGCAAACGTAACATAGAATGCCCACGTCTGCAAATGTCGTCTGGGCTATGAAGGGAGTGGTTACTCTAATGGCACCGGTTGCATAGGTATTATCTCCGTTACTGCCATCATATGTGCAAGCGCTATTTTATGAAGGGGCTAACTTTTGTTAGTCATTGGATTGTATAATTTATAAGCCACAATGCATAATGCGTCAAAACCAGGAAAGAAAGTTCCATGTGATAAACAACGCGAACTCAGACGCGACATTTAAAAATGGTGGAGTCTAAGGGCAGTGGCAGTGGTGCACAAATCATTCTCAAAGGAACCTGTTGATGATTGTTTTTAGACAACTCAACAATAGAGTAAAATACGAGGTATCCAACTCTCTCTTGAATAAAGCTCTTCAAAGGCTGAACTATGTGATCCAGTGAAGTAACTCCAAGGTTCCTTATTTATGATTTATGATGGGTTAACTCAGTGATTACATGTGATCTTGCTGATAATCACAAAGGGACTTACATTAGACTTCTTCATACTTCACTTAGCTTATTTCTCCTTTTCAGTGTGGATGATGTATATACAATACTTCAATGATAAAGAAAAGTAAAAAAGATAAAGGTTTAAAAAGGCTAATCTAAGGTCAATGAAGCAATGATGATGTACGAATAGACAAACTCTTTGATAAACTTAACTCACACTTCGCCAAGGATGCCTACAACTACATGAAGTTGGTACAATCTCCTAAGGTACGTGAATGATTTTCAAATCATGAAGGCTTATACAAGCACCCATCGGATGGCGCAGCTCAAACAAACATCCACAATCGAACTTAAGCAAATAATAAGGCTCAGATTAGATTTACACAACACTTCATCAGCGATGAATGTTAAAAGCATGAGTTAGGAGTTGATCAAATATCCAATACAAACATACATCACATCAAAGAGCTTCTAATCTACTTCTAATCTACTTGAAACATCTCTTCGTTCAATTCAAGATACAAGAAACCATGTTACTCCACAAGACAACACTTAAACACCAAATGAGTTCCAATGTCTTTGCATTAATCTTGAGAAATATTTACAACAACTTTAAGTCCTCTCAAAAAATTTGGAGAGTCTCTTCTACTCTACTACAAACTAATATCTAATCTAATGATTTACAAATGAGGCAACAAGGCCTTTATATAGAGGTCCAGAATACAACGAATGGTTAGGATTGATTCACGTAGCCAAGGGTCCAGATTGTGCCACCGCAGTAGGTAGTTACAACTTGTTGCTATTTTTAGTACAAAAGAGAGGCAATGAAGGCACGTTTTCCAAGAAGATAAGATGGAATCTTTGAAGCATCTTCCACATAGGCGTCCCTTTGGCTTCTTGTTTGTTGTAGATACATTGAATGCGGCTGAATGATGTGGCGAATTGTGATTAGATGATGATATGTACTTGCCACATAGGTGCCACCTCAGCAACTCTTATGGATTTGAATAGTTAATTCAATTTGTTCTGTGGGCATATTCCCAAATTGTACCATCTTTGTGATGTCTTCAAACATGATTGCTTTTGATGATGAACACTTGAGATGTATCTTGTTGATCTGCCTTGTTCATTCTTCTTGTAAATTGGATGAGTATGATACATGTTGCTTCATTTGTCTAACTCTGTTCTTCTTCTTGCAGGATGTAGGAATGATCTTCCTTGATACTTCTTGATAGAGAGTATTGTATATGATGATGCTGCTTCCTTCATGACTTGAAGTAGGAGATCTCTCTTAGACTTGAAGATTCAAGAGGAACTTGAAGTTGAATGGATGAATGCCCTTACCTTATGATATGATGAAGATGAAGTAGTACACTTGGCATGTTGACCTTGAAGCAATGATTGATGAAGAAGCTAGTTGATACTTGAAGATGAATGGAACTTGAAGGGATAGATGAAGGTCTCCGGACATGATGCAACTTGATGAAGTATGTCGAACTTGATGTGAGCCTTTTGGAGTAGTGTTTCCTCTGCAACTTGAAGGTGACTCAGGTGCTTGTCCTTCATTTGCCTCCTAGGCTTCACCAACACTCCTCTCAGTGATGCAACTTGATGATGAAGCGTTCTAACAGGATGATCTTGAAGTGATCTCCAAGGGTGGCTAGCATGATGTTTCTTCTTGCAATGACAATTTCTTGACTTCACTCCTGGAATGAAGGTGACCCCAGGCGCTTGCTCCTTGGATGACTCCTTAGCTTCACCAACACTCCACGTTCCTGCAAAACAAACAAGGAAACAACATCAATTACATCATAAGCATTTTATTTCATAACATAGAAGCATGTTTTAAGCATTCAATCCTTCTCTAGATCTAGGCGCTCACGATGGTGGAAAATTACATGAAGGGCGCCTAACTCATATTAACCTTGCATTTGATATTTATGACTTCAATTGACTTAGATCAACTTATACTGGCTCAACTTTCCAAGTGCTTATTCAATGATGTAATTTTAAGCTCTTTTCTTCTTAAGCGCGCAATTAATGATGTCATTAGATACAACTTTCCCTTAGGCACCCATTTAGGTTTGTAGATAAGTGAAAGTGCGCCTAGGTATAGATAGTCTTATTTGTCCTTTTGATGACCTCAAACAATTAAACATGCCTTAGAATATTTTTTTTTTCTTAAGGCGCCCACTTTTAAACATGAACTTGAGTGATTTTCCTCAAGGCGCCAAATGAATTGGTATGAAGATGAAAGGGTGCCTTGTCAATTTGGGTTCTATTTGCTACTTTCAAGGCTTTGAATGATCAAATATGTTTTAAAGTGATCCTTTCTCTCTAGGCGCCCATTCAATGATCTCATTTCATGTACTTTCTTCCAAGGCGCTCATGGAGGTATTGAATGACAAGCAAAGGCGCCTTAGCTTAATTGGCCTATTCCTTTGGATTTTGATGATTTTGACTCTTAAATGACATCCAATTTCATGTTCTTAAGCTCTCTTCTTACAAGGCGCCATAATGGGTTTACAGAGAGACAAATTTGCGCCTAGCTCTAGATATGGTCTCCTTCATTATTAGGCCCATTTTGATGATGATTCACATATGTATAGGCGCCTAACACCAATTTGACTTAACTTTTGATATTTCAACAAGTTCAAGCAATGGAAGATGACATAAAATGATCCTATTTCTCAGGAGTTCACCCAAAAGAGTATCTCATATAAATTCTTCCTAGGCGCCCATCTAGGTGGTGTGAACTAAGAAGTGCGCCTAAACTATTTTGAGGTCTTGGACTTGTATCTTATAACTTCAAGCACCTTCACTAAGCTAAGTTTGATGACTTCTAACACTCTATATTCCTAGGCGCCAAGATGGAGTCTCCAGTGATTGAAATGCGCCTAGACTCCTTAGGAAGCTCAAGATAACTCTTTCAACTTATCATACTCTTAGGCGCTCTTATAAGGTGAAATGAATTGAAATGGGCGCCTATCTTCTAGGATGACTCTAGGATAACTTCTCCCAAGGCGCAATTTTTTATAGTTTAGAACATTCACTTAATGCTAAGGCGCTCAAAGAAGGCTCAAGAGATGGAAAATGCGCCCTAGCTTTATTGAGTGAATTTTGTACTTTAGGCAATTGCAAGGTGTCTCGGGGGGTTCAATTCTTCAAGGCGCCACTTCCTTTCTATAACATCTATCATCCTTTCTCAAGGCGCAATATCATGTCTTAACAAATAGTAAAATGCGCCTAAACTCATTGAGGTACTTTCTTGCAAGATTTTCTAAGTTAGAACTCTTGTTAAGGACCAAAATGTTATTCTCTCTCATGGCGCCACTATTTGAAGCTTGTTCTCCTCTAGGCGCATAATTGGGTCTCAATCTTAGGCGCAAAATGATGTTTGCAGAGGTGAGAAAACGCGCCCAACTTCCTGGAGTAAATTCGCACCTAGAAGTGGAAGTCCCAGAGCGTAAGTCTTATACTTTAAATATTTTTCAATATACCTTTCAGGATGTTTGAGATAGGTCTCAGATCCACCGGATTTAACATGCAGATTATAGAATTTGGAGGATCCACCAGATTTCAGACTTAGCCAATTTTTCAGGATTTCAGGATTTCAGACTGTCATTTTTAGGATCTCAAACATCAGGATCAAGTCATCAGAGGACTATTGGACTCAAACACTACTAACTTCATCATTAAAAAAAAGATCTAAAACATCATACAAGACTCAGCAAAACATCATACAAGACTCAGCAAAGCATCAGAGCTAAAAAAAGGGGGGTCCCCATTTGCAATGGGGCGATGTGTGATTAGGTCACAACAGAACCTTGGCCGATTCCGCCGCGTTTTTTGAGGGTACTCGATTTTGGGACGTACCGTACGCGGAATCGGTAGGGTAAAGCAGCCGATTCGGCAACATAGCCAAAAATCAGTTGGCCAACATACTGCCAAGTCGGCCTACCAATAAATTTAAATCTTTAATTTAAATTTTATTCAATCTAGGAGGTCGGCCACTTTTGGGACATTTCAGTGATGCAGTCTTCACCTGCTGTGGGCTCTCATGGTTCGGCACTTGTGGAGACTAGTTGTTCAGCTCGGAGGTCTCCTAATGTTCAAAAGGTTGGAATTTTGGAGGAGTTTCCTTTGTCACCTATTGCATTGGGTGATGCCTCTTTGGCTACTTTTCTTGGTGTGCAGTTGGAGATGCAGCCGACTGTGTTTGTTGAGGCGGTTGCCCTTGTTTTGGCTTTGGGGATAGTTGGGTCTAAGCTAGGTGTTGTTCTAGGCACTATTAGTAAAAGCTTCTCTTTGAGCTTTCCTGATTTCATTGTGGATTGTGTGGCTTCCAAGATGAAGCTCTCTTTGATGAGAAAATTTTTGGGTCCTCGGCCTAATCTTGATGTGAATAGGCAATGGGCTTAGTGTAAATGGTCACCCTGTGGCCATTTGGAGATCACCGCTTTGCCTAAGGGTTTCATTCTTTTCTCATTCTCGAACCTTGAAGACTGTGATAGGACCCTTCCGCTTGGTCTGTGGTTTCTTGGAAGAGCTGGTCTCTCCCTCAAGAAATGGGCTCTTGGTCTCGACCTTGAGAAGAAAAAATTATGCATGCTTCCAGTTTGGGTTAGGCTCCTTGGTTTGCCTTTTAGAATATTGGTTTGCCAATTTGTTTGGTCAGCTGCTGCGAGTGGACTCAGTTACCAAATCTTGGAGAAGGTTGTTGTTTGCTAGATTTTGTGTTTCTGTGAAGGTGGACAACTCTCCCCCCAGCGATTTCATTTCCTCCAAACAGGGTGTTTCGAAACAACAAATCATGTTCGAGGATTCTTTTGTGGTTTGTAATGCTTGCCACAAAGTGGGTCATTCTGCGATTTTTCTAAAGAAGGGTAAATTAATAATAAACTAAAATTAAAATTAAAGTTTAAGTTTTAATAAAGTTTAAGGAGCATGTGAAAAGTTATGTCCACTGAAGGAAAAAGGTATAGAAGGAAGACCAAGCAAGGAGAAGGAACCATCAATCATCTAATACATCTTTTATTATCTGATTATTACTTCTTTGGAGCATGGAACTATGGTTCAATCTGACCTAAGGACCAAACCCCTTAAGGTTTGGAACTAGAGGGGGGAATCCCTCTGAATTCTGTTACTGAATTAGAGGACGAAAACCTCTGATTCAGATCTGGGACAACCTCACCCAGAGATTGCATGGAAGTTTCATTTGTTAGACAGTTAGAATTGCTGTCAATAACTAGTGTACAGTTTTGGAGATCTTTCCATGACATTCCTATTAATTGTAATTCACTGCAGATTTAAAATTAACTGTCTGAATTCTCTGAGCAGAATGCTGAATATAATATCTAATAAAGAATCAAACATATTAACTGAAATTTTTTAGTCGATTTCATCAAGAAGCAATAAATACTAATTGTTTATTTATTAATTCTGCAGAAATTATCATAATTGTGTGCTTGGGGTTTGATATATACAGAATTTTCCAACGGGACATTACATTGGCTGCCCCACTGGTGAGCACTATTAGAAGGTTTGGAGGAAGAGACCTTTTCCACTTGTTCAGAAGGACTGCGAAAAGTCTCTTGAGCCTCAGCATGAGGTTGGTTGTGTTAGAGATATGGTGTAAAATACAGGCTCCCAGCACTACTATGGAGATCAAGGCTCCCGGCACTACTAGGGACTCCAGAAGGAAGACTTCGTTGCCTTGCCCTTCTGCAGTGACTACCAACAAGGGGGGTCAGGCCTGGAAAGAAATTGGTGGCATGGATCCTATGGCTGGGGAGGTTCCTTGTACTGTGAAGTGCTTTGATTTTATTATTTTAAACCTCTCTGATTGTTTATCCTTCTTGGTTATTGGGCTGTAGACCCTTTGTCTCTTGTTTCCGGTTCACTGTAGTTTTGTAGTTATTTCTGCTTGCTTCTTGTTGTGATGAGGATTTTGGTTAGGCTTCATTGTGTAGGCCGGCTCTAGTTTGGTTTGCTCTGTATTGGCAGCTTGGCTGCAGCTTTGTTCTACAGGGTTTATGGTCCCTTCAAAACCAACTTATCTTAATCAAAACTTTAAAAGTCCAGGTAATGACATCTTTGATTGAGTTTTTTAATGTTAGAGCCTTCAATGAGGGAAGCTGAAGCAAAAGCTAGCTCTAGAATCCAAATTATCTATATATTTTCTTGTAAGTATCTCTCTCCATGTTTGAGTGTGTTCCTTGTAAAGGCATTGAAACCAATTGGCAGCTGGGGCCTGATTAAGGTGCCAAAGAATATGAACTCCAAATCCTTGAGGCTTTCCAAGTTTAATGGTTACATTTTGATTATGGCTTTTGGTGGAAGATTTTTAAGATGTTGAAGGGTTGATCCATTAATGTAAAGTATTTTAGGAGAAAAATTATCTTGCTTTGGATTTTAATATAATCAAAAGAAATTTTGAGTTCTCTAATGACCCGAGTCATGTTTGTCTATATTACACTAACAAGGGGTTGAAGTTCAGTGCATTCTTCTTAGGTTTCTTTGCCGGAGGAGCTGCTGAGGTTGGTTTTTAACAGTGTTTGTACCCTCTTCCATGTATTTCAGGTTCCCTTAGGATTTTGTCGATGCTTAGTATTTGAACTTACATAGAACCATTCTGTCTTGGATGGCTTCCTTCTTATTTTGCATGTTTTCTTCTTTCTTTTATGAATTTATTGTCTTTATAGAGATTTTTTTTTAGTCAAACAACAAACTGTAATCAAAGAAGAAAAATAATCCAATGAAGAAAACAATAGGTTGATATAACAGTTTCTTCGTTAACACAGCAGCAGCTATAAGTCAACCAATAAAAAGTACGACCAACAAAGGGTCAATTGGTTAATAAATGTACAGGTCAATGCTCTGAAAACTTGCTGATGTTGCAGTTAGCTCCATCTATGTCAGCAGTATGTGCAGTTCCTCAATTGCCTTTCCTTTCTTAGAATAGTTCACTTATCAAAAAGACAGAATTTAAATTCTGTCATGCAATCAATGTAGCCCTCTGATTGTTTGAGTAGGTAATTAATGAGGTAATTATGGTTGATGTGGTAGTATTCTGCGCAGTCAGCTGTACCATTGTTTCTAAACTCGCCTGAGTGCAACTCCTGAGTAACTTACTACCTTGCTGTAGGTGGAGTATATATTTAGTAAAGCAGTGAATTGGTTTTGCAAAGCGCAGGTATGACGAGAGATAAAGCTATTGGCATTGATCTGGGTACCACCTACAGTTGTGTAGGAGTTTGGCATTGTGAGAGAGTTGAAATAATTACAAATGAGCAAGGAAATAGAACCACTCCTTCCATTGTTGCCTTCACTGACACGGAGAGACTTGTAGGAGAGGGTGCCAAGAATCAAATCATAGCTAATCTGCACAACAGTCTCTGATGTGAAAAGAATAATGGGAAGAAGGTTTTCTGATCCTGTACTACAAAGTGACATATTCCATTGGCCTTTCTCTGTTGTTGAAGGAAGTAATGGGAGGCCTCAGATACAGGTGACCTACAGGGGCGAGTCTAAAACTTTTGCGCCTCAAGAAGTTTCAGCCATGGTGTTGTTCAAAATGAAAGAGATTGCAAAAACATTCCTTAATTGTGAAGTAAAGAATGCTGTAATCACTGTGCTGGCCTATTTCAATGATTCACAGAGACAAGCTACAATGGATGCAGCCCACTTGGCCGGCTTAATGTGTTGCAACTTCTGAATGAACCAAATGCTGCAGCCATAGCTTATGGGTTGGATACCAAGACACACTCTTCCACCACAGGTAAGAATATCCTTGTTTTTGATGTTGGAGGAGGCACATTTGATGTTTCTGTTATTACTATCAGAAGGGGTTCATTTGAAGTGAGAGCAGTTGGAGGAGACACTCATCTGGGTGGGGAAGATTTTGATACTAGACTGCTTAATCATTTCATCAAGGTATTTGAAAGGAAGAATAAGAAGGAAATTGGCAGGAATTCCAAAGCACTTTGCAGACTTCGTACACAATGCGAGAAGGCCAAAAGAAGCCTTTCATCTGCTACAGAAACAACTGTTGAGATTGAGTGCCTCTGTGGAAGTACTGATTTCTACTCCAAAATTAGCAGAGCCAAGTTTGAAGATCTTAACAATGATCTCTTCAACAAATGCATTGATGGTGTGAGACTGTGTTTAGCTGATGCACAAATGGCAGCAAATGAAATTGATGAAGTTGTTCTGGTTGGAGGCTCCACTCGGATTCCAAAGCTACAACAATTGATTGCAGGGTTGTTTGGCCAGAAGGAGTTGTGCAGAAGCATCAATCAAGATGAAGCTGTGGCTTATGGAGCTGCTGTACAGGCTGCTGTGTTGACTGGCCAATGTTCAGATGTAGTTTTTGAAGATGTCACTCCTTTTGAGCTTGGGCATTCGACTGAATGGAGGTATCATGGGTGTGATAATTCCTAAGAATACCCATATTCCTGTAAAGAAAGTAAGGACGTACCGCACTTCCGCAGACTATCAAACAGTCGTGCCAATTTCTGTCTATGAAGGCGAGAGGACTACTGCAATGGACAATAATTTGCTGGGAAGTTTCCATCTGTCTGGTATACCAGCAGATCTACGTGGAAAAGAAACAATGGATGTGAGTTTCTAAGTAAATACCAATGGGATATTGAAGGTCTCTGCCAAAAACAGAGTAGCAGGTGAAAAGAGCATAATAATTAGAAAGGACAATTGTTGGCTGAGTAAGGATGAAATCAGCAGAATGAAGTTTGATGCAGAAAGATACAGAGGTGAAGATGAACAGGTTACTCTCAAACACCAAGCCAGACATGCATTGGAACATTTCGTGTATGAAAGCAGAAATAGAGCAATAGAGCAGAGCCTCAGAGGAACTATAAGGGCTGCAGAGGCACATAAGATTGAGAGAATTACAAAATCGACAATCGATTGGATAGAACAGAATCATGATCCGGACACTGAAGAATTCAAAAAGAAACTGAGGGAGGTGGAACAGCTATGTAATGCCTTCCCAACTTCAACCTCTAATTTTCCAGTATATGAGATTAGCGCCCTTTTTACAGAAGATGAGATTAACACCGTAGATGAACAGGTTACCCTCAAACACCAAGCCAGACATGCATTGGAACATTTTGTGTATGAAAGCAGGAATCGAGCAAGAGAGCAGAGCCTCAGAGGAACTATAAGGGCGGCAGAGGCACATAAGATTGAGAGAATTACAAAATCGACAATCGATTGGATAAAACGGAATCATGATGCGGACACTGAAGAATTCAAAAAGAAACTGGGGGAGGTGGAACAGCTATGTAATGCCTTCCCAACTTCAACCTCTAATTTTCCAGTATATGAGATTAGCACCCTTTTTACAGAAGATGAGATTAACACCGTAGATGAACAGGTTACTCTCAAACACCAAGCCAGACATGCATTGGAACATTTTGTGTATGAAAGCAGGAATAGAGCAAGAGAGCAGAGCCTCAGAGGAACTATAAGGGCTGCAGAGGCACATAAGATTGAGAGAATTACAAAATCCACAATCGATTGGATAGAACAGAATCATGATGCGGACACTGAAGAATTCAAAAAGAAACTGGGAGAGGTGGAACAAGTATGTAATGCCTTCCCAACTTCAACCTCTAATTTTCCAGTATATGAGATTAACACCCTTTTTATAGAAGATGAGATTAACACCGTTCCAGTATATGACATTAACACCGTTTTTACAGAAGATGAGATTAGCACCGTTCCTGTATATGAGACTCTCACCGTCTTTACAGAAGATGAGATTAACACCGTTTTTACAGATTGAAAAATAGTTAAACTCTTATTAGAGGCTATGCGTGGTATCTAAGTTTCCTAGATTAGTGGATGGGTGGGCAATTTGATCTTTTTTGTCTTGTCAGCCAAAATTATAGTGGTGGCGTTTTACTTTCAGTGGACAAGTTGATCCGTTTCTGAGTAGAACATTTCGCTCACTCAATATAAAAAAAAGACTTAAAAATATTTATGATTTATGTCATCTGCTGTTCAAGTAAGTAATTGACTTCCTTTGGCTAAACTAGAAAGATATTTTATAATAAATATTTCAAATGAATTATTGATTTGAATGCGTAAAGGTTTAGTTAGAATATTTAATAAGACACGTAGCACTATTTAATTAGCACACAATTACTCTTTTTGAGAAATGGCCAAAGGAAATAAAACGAAGTTACTCTTTTTTGCATGAAAAGAAACTAAAAGAAACTTAAACGTAATCTTGTATGATTTATGGAAAAAGAGTTACAGGCTTAATTTTATTTAGTTTGCAGATTAATAAATATATTTTAATTTTTAAGGGATTGTTATATATAATATTATAAATGTATTTTATATCTGTTATATTGAGGGACATGTATTTAATATTTGGGAGGTTGTGGTTTAGCTGAGTATACAGTTTATATAGGAGTAATACATTTAATTTATCTTTTGTAAAATGTATTTAATACTGTAAAAAATATTTACTGTTGGAGGCATATGTAGTAAATTAATTTTTGCCCGACAACACATGACAGACATCCATAAGAATCACATCACTAAATCTCATCTATATAACCTCCAATGTGAAATGTTACTAGGAATTGCTTTCATATTCATCTGCTATCCCCTCCTCAATCATGAAACATGGTAAGAATTAGGATTTGGTACCATTTTTAGATTGAACTTCTCTACCATCTTAGTAGACACTAAGTTAGCTATGCTTTCTCCATCTATGATCTTCTTACAACACTGAATTGAAGATACTCTTCCTCAACCATGGTCCTTCATCTTCCTCGGCAAGTTTCAGCAAGACCTTGCACAACATCAAGTTTTCTCCACCTTCGGGTGTTATGCCCTCTTATCTCATTGCTTGGTGCACCACTCTCTTGTGCAATGTGCACCCTGTTAGCAAGTAAACTTGTTATTGTAGTTTTTGTGTTTATTCTCATGACTTGACCAATAGTCAGTGGCATGTGCTTGCAATAGCAAGAGAACTCGTGTGACAAACTATTTTTCTCTACATTTGAGAGGGGTAGCTCCCTCATATGATGTATTTTCTTTGGGTTTTTGTACTTTTAATCGAAAAGTATGAAGAAAATAAAAATGGAAAAAGAAGAGGAAAGAGAAAATGATGAGTATATGGAGGATTAAATAAAAAATTAGAGTTTCATCCTACATACATGATTAACATATGAATTAAGATTAATCATTTGCATTTGCACTAAATTTTAAAGTGTAATGAAGAAATAGATTTAATACTAAACCTCAGAAGAACATAAAACCCATAAAGAATAAAAGAGCCATCAAGTTTTACAATCCTTCTTATTCCTTTGGAGGGATAACACAATGTCTTCTATATTTCCCCTTGTACAAGACAGTATGAAATATGGCCAAAAAAAGAAAAGAAAGAAAGTCCTTTTTCCCTATGGAGGCATAACGCTTTTCCTTTTCCCTCTATGCCCCATCACCTTCCTTTGCATTATGCATTGATTGACATACAAGAAACATGTAATGTCCCCTTGTTGGATCAATCTCTATTATGTCCAAATTCACAATACCAAATGGAACAATCATATAAGGTAGTTAGGGATACATCTATTTATTGAGGAATAAGATGAACTAATTCTGTTCTGGTAGCCTGCAATCAGTTAGGTAACATTACAAACACAGTTCATGAAATAAACCTATTATTATTACAAGGGAATCATATATTCATCATTGTGCAACAAGTTTGATTTGTATGTGAATCTCTAATTTCATCAACAGTCCCTCGATGTAGGGGTTGGAAGGGAAATGGCAATATGGTGCCCTGAGTGCTCTCTCTTTCACAGTGCGATAGAGTGCCCTAATAGTTGTTTTCCCTACTTGCCATTGTAGTAGGGTGCCCTAAAGTTGTTCTCCCTTAAAGCAAATTTCCTTATTTACCCTCGGACAGATTGTTGCAGTGTTATATGTATATTTTAATGCTTATTAACATATGGCAGAGATGTGCAATAGATTCATATATAAAACTAAATAATAATCTCTATATTACCACAGTGGATTGGAATATTAACACCTTAGATTCTGATCTAATTAATAAAGCATTCAGTGCTATGTATTTTCCTCTACTGTTCGACCACCTTTTCTTTTCTCCTTTCCGGATATCCCCCTTTCCTTGGACGCTGGACTTGATCCTTATACTTTTCGTTTGGTGTTGGAAAGTCATGACCCCTTCTTGTGGTTGTGATGGTTTGTAAAGAGGTGCCTCTTCATGCTGACCGTTGCTCCTCATAACCAATCCTTGTTTGAGACGCTTTGCTTCCTCCTTTGAATTGTTCTTATTATTTGTTATCATTTAGATGTGATTGCTGTCATGAAGATAATGGGGGTGATAATATAATCAAGCACCGATTTATGTATAATGATTTCCTTTTACATAGTTTGCTGTCGGTGTGCATACATAGTGCTAGGGTTAGCAATTAAAGGGAAATTGTGAAGTCTTGCTATTAGTAAGACAATTTCTAGATATCATTCAATGTTGATTGTAGTGTTATGACAAGAACATGACAAAACATAAGATGGAACAACTATTAATTCTTTACGAAACATAAACATTTACTTTTCTTGTATGCCATTTTTGCTTTAAAAACATTTTATAGATCTCATTGTGTACGCTTGCTTTTTATAGAGTTTTGTACAATAGGTTTAAGAATTTAATGAAATTCTGAAAGATTAACAAAGTTTGAAAATTTAATTTTTTTTAGTATGGTATGACTAGTTGACGAATTTTTGTATTTTTAGGCATAGTTATGGAGTTAGCTTTTTGTTTCAGTTCAAAAGGTTTATGTGGATAAGTTTACATTAGAATATTTTACACATTGAAAATGAATAAATTATTTTTGGTTTAAAATTTTAAGTAAAAAATGTTTGTGAAATTTAATTAAAAATTAAATATATTAATTTTAAAATAATAAATTATTGTGATGTGAGTAAATTTGAAATATATATATATATATATGCGCCTGGTAAACTTTTTAACGTGACCACAACACGGGGGACCTCATCCCCTAGTAAGAACACTTCAAACCCGCGAGCTCGTTGGCCCAACAAAGGCATAAAGCTTGCGAGATCGTTGGCCCAACGGGTGTTTGAACTCTGGTGGCTGCCACTACAACTGAGCGACTTAACCACCGAACCATGCCCTTATCGACAAATTTGAAAGATATTTTAAAATAAATATTTTAATTAAATTATTGTAGTGTTAAAACTCATGCTATTTCTCATTTAATTTTGTGCCTATATTTGAGAGATTGTCTCAATACATGTGTATATGGCAACAAATGACACAATCTTGTGTAAAGTTGGGCCCATTTATCTAGTCATCTAATTTTATTTGTACACTTCTATACTTATATCTTATTTGTATGTGTGCATATTGTTTCAGAAAAACAAAAATAGAACATACAATTATTCTATTAGATTGAATACTTCTATTACATAGTGATTGACCTTTTTATAAAGTTTGACGTGAAGATACAATAATGCATATTAAATGCATGAAAACTTATTCTAAAAATAGACAAACTAATTAAAATAAACTAACCTATTTTACGAATTAAAGAAACTTTATTATAAATGTGAGTATTAACGATCTCTAATACCCCCTCTTAAGACTTACTGTACGTAAAACAAAACGACCTACCATAAGCAAACTAAAAACACTCAGAATGATGAATTCTTCAGAAGCCTTTATCTAAAAACAGTTCTTCAACCAAGTAGAACTCCATCAAGCTGCCTTGTAACTCTCGTAAAGGTGTAGCTCCCGAGCTGAATTCCCAAGTTCTTGGATTACCATCTCCTCGAACTCCTGAATTAGGAATCCCCCAAACCCTTGGAAACAATCCATGTTGAGCTACACTCACAGAGCTCCATCATGTTGTCTCATGACCCTCATAAGGGTATGACTCTTCAGATCCACAGACTCCCAAAGCTAACTGAGCAACTATCAATACTGAGTTTCAACTACATTGGATTCCTTCCTATCTTCAAAGAACTGGGCTTCTTGAAAATGCATAAAAAACAACTTCTCCACGTTCTCCACCATCATCAATATTCGGAGGATCTTCAACAATGGCTACATTAACTTCTCTGATCTTTCCCTTGAGAACATCAGTTGCTTGATTTCTACAGTTCCAAGCCGTGTGAAACATTTTCTTGCAATAATAACATTTTGTCCCCCTTTTGTCCTTTATCTGATCTTCTACAATTTGAGTATAAAGCTACCTCAGTTTGAGGTCCATCTTCTGAATCTCTTGCAATAGGCTTCTTTTTTTTTTAGCTATGAGAGTCGAAATCATATTTTCCAAAGTTTAAGTAGAAAGCTGACTAAAAGTAAAGATGACATTGCTGAACTTTGAAGGAAAACTGTTCAATAAAATTGCTTCAGCGTCCTCATCATCCATTGTAGCACTGACTTCTGCTAGTTGTCAAAGAAGAGATCTTAGATTGTTTATGTGGCTCGACATAGTGACTCCATCAGTCATCTTGAACTTAAAAAGTTGAAGCTTCAAAGAAAATTTAGCATTAACCGCTTTTGCTCCAAACATGTTCAAATTTTCTCAGATTTCCTTAGATGTTTTTGCGAGATCTATGTGATGTAACTCTGAATCGAAAAGAGCAAGGCCGATAATGGCTTTGGCTTTATCATCTTTGCTTTGCCATTCTAAAACTTTATTAGCATCCGTAGGAAGTTTCTCATTTTCGTTTATGATTCCCCACAAGTTTTTGTGCATCAGTTACATCTAAATTTTAACTTTCTAGGTGTGGAAGTTGAAATCGGAATATTTATCCAATGGAAATTCCATTTCTGGAAAGTAAATTAAATTTTTTTCAGAAATTTTGTCCTTGCTGTGGAAAATCAAACCTAGCACCTCTCAGAAGATAAATTATTTCAAAAATCCTTCTTCAGCAAAACGAATGAAAAATTCATGTACCCTATCTATTAAAATTGAGAATGCAATGAGCAACTTATCATTGAAATGAGAAACACATAAATACATGAGATAGTGGTTGAATAACCATCAAGTCAAGTACACCAGACCAACCAACTATAACTATAAAAAAATAGTTTTTGATAATGATAAGTCAGCTAACAAGGGGATGAACCCTTTACAAAAAAGAGCCCCTAGGGCCCAGCAAAACAGGCCAAGCAGGCCACACAGTGAATAGAAACAGAATAGGAACAACATACAAACAACTATCAAACAACAGACATGAACTAGACAACCGCAGAACTTGAGGGTACAAATTTGACTCCCTTAACCCTAGGTCGCGAAGCAACGACATATTTGGGGAGTCCCTTCTTATTTCTTTGTAAAAATGACCAAGAAGACTCTAAGTTGAAGTCCATTGAGCGAGGCAAGAGGAGAGGATCCTCAACAACCACCATGGGCAAGGAGCCACCACGCACTGAGAGAGAAGCTAGCAGTGCAGAAGAAGAGTTAGGGGCAGTCAAAGGACCAATAGAGGCGATCATCAAGGGTCGGGCAGACTTGATCTGAACAGCAACAACAGTTCGAGGCACCAATGGTTCCATTGAAGGGACATCCAATAAAGGATCTTGGGGAGGCACGGTCTCCTAGGATGATTCAACCAAGGAAGGATCGTTCTCCCCGGAGGAACCATCCGAAGATGGAGTACCCACCGTCAAATGATCAGTGAGAGCATTCTTCCACTAGGTTGCCGTGCCCTTGCGGCAAGCATGAGGGCAGCCAGAGGCTAAATGACCAATGCATAAACATCTCCTGCACTGAAAAGAGAGACCCTCATAGTCTAGTAACTACGTCCATGGTATGTCCTCCACCATCAAAACCACATCTCCATGGAGTGGTTTGGAGATGTCCATATCTACTAAAATACAAGCCACCGTAGTATGCCCAAGATCTAAGGTCATAGAGTCCACCTTAAAAAAGCGCCCAATGGCATTGCCAATGGCTTCATTGTTGCAAGTATGGGCTTAACTGGTGTTGTCATTGATGTCAACATACTCCTATTGCATTGATGACAAGGATTGGATAAGTTGTATGTTGAGGAATTTGAGAAAATTAGTCCTATCAGGAACAAAGAAGAACAGTGAAGATAGTGAAGTGAAGATCCCAGATAAGATGAAGATTAGAGGATGTGCATCAAAGGGTTTGTAGATGTGTCTAAAGGTGATTCAGTAAAGATTTGAGAGCTATGCATGAAGATTTGAAGAAGTTATGGCTATATGAGTAAAACCGGTTCTGGCAGATGTTTAGAGGTGACAGAGTGACACAAATAGGTCCAGTGAGATCCAGAAATGCAATATCTTGTTCTGCGGATTTGGTGGAGTGTTTAAGAAGTCAATGTGAATTGACAACTCAATTGGTTCGTGGTCTGGAGGTTCGCAAGCATCTATTCCATTATGACAGTGATGATAGGCTGTGTTCTTGAGGTTCCAGATGAAGGAGAGAATGATTTCAGTAAGCAGAAGTAGTGTGGATGTTCTTGGTGATTTAGGAAAGCTTTTGGGGGTCTCTGGATTGTGTCCAGTTCGTGTTGGTGGTCTGCATTGAAGATTGAGCTCGTAATTGAAGAATTACTTCCAGATGATGATGTTCTTCCTAAACTTGGCCAACCGGGTGAGTTACACATCTTGCGGATGATCTTAAAGATGTTCTGCGAAGCATGACGTGTTCCTCAAAGAAGATTGAAGTCTCAAATCTGTGTGGCCGACAGCGTGATGATCCGCATGAAGTCTTTTGTAATAAGTCAAGTTGTATTTGTGTATTTGCTCTGTAAAGTTTGTTGACTTTGATGATTATTCCAAAGTCAATGTCTTGTATAAATAAGAGTTGTGAAGTCATTTCAAAAGTGTCTTGGCGGTGATGAGCATGTGGTAGAGAGGAGAAGAGCGAAAGGCAGAGCAGAAGTATTGAGCTTAAATGGAACTGACTCAAGCATGGTGAAGATGTTATTCTTCAGTTCAATTATGTAATATTTATTATTCTGTAGACAGTGTGTCTCCTGTAGGCAGTGGGCCTCTTGTGAGCAGTGTGCTCGGGCAGTAAGCCCTAATTGGCATGTGCCATTTTGTTCTTCTTATTCTTTTAACAGAGAATACAATCTTGGGTTAGTCACCCCATGGTTTTTCCCTTAACCGGGTTTTCCACGTTAAAATCTTGGTGTCATATGTGTTAATGTGTTTCTGCTCTTGAATTGTTGCATTGTGTTTCCATGATTGATTTATTATTATGCTGCTGAATTACAAGAAAGATTTAAGTGGTTAATAAAAGAAAGTTTTGAGACAATTGATTCACCCCCCCTCTCAGTTGTCCATCTTGAAACTAACATTCATAACAGGAATCCTCCCAAAATTGGAGAGGGAGATTCGGAAGTCGGAATCAAACTGGTTTGGTATTCAACAACTTCGTAAGAGGATTGAAGGAGAAAGCCCAAGGCTTGATGGACAATGAATGATTACCCCACATCCATCCCTTGTCTAGCACTAAGTTTCGCTCTTTGAAGGAAGCAAAGGTCGCTATGAAGAACCCCCTTGTGCTGGGAAAGAGTTCAATCTGCCTAGAGACAAGAGGCTTCTAGGAGTCCAAAACCCATCCATGATGATCGGGAAGGGAGGGCCACAAACCATTAAACCTATAGACCACTCCACGTCTCAGATAGAAACCCTAATTTTTTGGAACCTTAGGGCCACAGACCACCACAAGGTCCAAGCATGGGCACAAGGCATAGGTCTCACCCTAGCCTGTGATGGGAGTGTCTGAGCACGAGCATTAGTAACAACATCAGAAAAAGATTTCTGATGGTGGCCTGAAGTGACCCTAACTACGTCGAGACCAACATTACTAGTAGACAAACCAGCAACAGGAACTATCGCCTGAGCATTCCCCCTGTGACCAGAGATCACCGAAGAGGATTTCTGTCCCACCACAGTGCCGCAGATGTCTTGCAAAACACTGCCAAACTCAGGAACCGTCGCCTGAGCACTCCCCCCACGACCAGAGATAACCTTTTCCTCCCTAGAAAGAAAACATGTAGGTTTAGCAAACGTCTCCAAAGACATATTCTGCCCCACCATAGTGTCGCGGTTACTCACCTGCACAACACAACCAAAACTAGAGCCTTCACAATCCTATTCAAAAATATTTTTGCGCTCCATCTCATCTCTTTCTTCTCTCCAACTATAAAAAATAGTTATAAGTTGGTAGTGTTAATAATATATGCATTATATTATTAACATAATACAATGATGTAATAAAATAAACCTAACAACTCCCCCCCCCTATTTACATCATATGCCCAAAAGAACAAAGCAATAAAGTTTGAAAAGCTTAGAACTTCACAACTGCAAGTGATTTTGTAAATATGTCTGCACGCTGCTCTTGAGTCGGACAAAACTGGAGTTAGATATTATGTTGCTAAACATGTTAATGGATATAATGGCATTGAACTTCAATATGCTTGGTTCACTCATAAAAAACTAGATTGCAAACAAGATTCAACACACTCTGATTGTTGTAGAACAAAGTGGTAGGACTTGTCTCAGGAACACCCATGCCTGTCAAAATTTGACATAACCATATTGCCTCACAGACAACTCCCCCTATAGCGCGATATTCTACCTCTGTGGAAGAGCGAGCAATAGTGGTTTGCTTGTTGCTCCCCTCAGAAATTGGACCAGTTCCCAAAAAGAAAATGAAGCCTGAAGTAGACTTCATGTCATCCAGTAAACCTACATAGTCTGCATCTATGTATCCACACATAAAAATCTGCATTTTGCTTGTACTCCAAGTCATATGCCACTGTACCACGGATGTATCTCAAAACCTGCTTTGTTGCTTTCCAATGAACAACCTTGGTTCCTGCATAAACCTAGAAAGATAGCTGACAACATAGCTGATATCTAGCCTGGTATAAGTCAAGTAGATGAGACACCCAATCAACTGATGATAAAGAGTAGCATTCACTTGAGGTGATGGATCATAGCGGGAAAGTTGCAAACTTGTCTCCATTGGGCTCGACATAGGTTTGCAAATTTCCATGTTGAATTCTTGAGCAATGTCTTGGCATACTTCATTTGAGAAACATAGATCTAATTCTTCTATTGCCACACTTCAAGTCCAAGACAATAATGTAGGAGCCCGAGGTCTTTCATGTCAAATGATCATTTGCGATCATTCTTCATTGCATCAATCATATGTGGAGAACTCCCTGTGATGACGAGATCATCGACATATACAATCAAAATTACAATCTCCCCCTTGCTCTTTGAGGTAGAGATTGGGATCATATGGATTTCTGATGAATCCATGTTTAAGGAGATGTTCGTTGATTTTTATGTAGTAGGCTCAAGGGGCCTGTTTAAGACTGTAGAGGGATTTGATAAGTCTACACACTTTGTGCGGTTGACCAGGTGCAGTGTATCCCTTAGGTTCAGTCATGCAGACTTCTTCTCTGAGATATCCACTAAGAAAGGCACTCTTGACATCCATCTGGTGAACTTTCCATCCAAACTATGCTGCCATTGCCAAAACCATATGAATTGTCTTGATCTTTGCTGTAGGTGCAAAAGTTTCATCATAGTCAATGCCTTCCTTTTGTGCATAGCCCTTAGTCACAAGTTGGGCCTTGTACTTGTCAACACTTTCATCTGCCTTATATTTGATTATGAAGACCCATTTGCATCCAATAACTTTCTTCGCTGGTGGAAGATCAACAAGTTCACATGTATTATTCCTGAGTAATGCCTGATATTCTGCATCCATAGCATCTTTTCAAGGTGGTGACTCAAGAGCTTGCTACAATATTTCTAGTTTCGAACTCTGCATAACTATACACATAAGAGCCATGTTCACCTCTTCACGAGACTTGCTGCAAGTTTTAGGCCCACTAAAAGATGTGTCTGCAACTGCATCATCTTTAACATCCTTCATTGTGGCTTGATACCACTTCGGATGATTTTTGTGTACAAGAGATGAGGATTGAGGTGGTGAAAGAGGGGGAAACTAATCCAATGGAAACAAAACCTCTTCTTGAGCTTCTTCATCAAGTTCCTCATCAAAAACATCTCTGCTAATGTACAGCTTCTTTGTGACTACATTCATAAGTTGATATCCCTTTGACTTTGAACTGTACCCAACGAAAATACACTTCATGGACTTATCATCTAATTTTGTTCTCTGAACCTTGGGAACATGCATGAAGGCTGTACATCCAAACACTCTGAAATGAGATATAGAGGGTTTCTTCCTACTCCATGCTTCTTCAGGTGTGATATTATCAAGCACTTTGGTGGATGCTCAATTCAACAAATACACTGTTGTATAAACTGCTTCAGCCTAGAATGCAGGAGCAAGATTTGCATCCTTTAACATGCATCGCACCATTTCCACAATAGTATGATTACGCCTCTTTGCAACATAATTTTGTTGAGGTGTATACGTAGTGGTTAGCTGTCTTTGTATGCCATTTTTTGTAAGTAGTTTACAAACTCCTTACTTGTGAATTCCTCCCTTGATCTAAGTGAAGGGCTCTGAGAGTTTGACCTCATGACTGTTCTGTGAGGGCTCGATACTCTTTGGTTTTCTCAAAGGTTTGATCTTTGTGAGCCAAACAATAGACCCACATTTTTCTTGTATAATCATCCACACAGAAAAGAAAATACCACACTCTTATGAATGGATGGCATTAGCCCACATAGATTAGTGTGAACCAGTTCTAAGGGACTAGAGGCTCTGTTTTCTGTAGAGGAAAAACAACCCTATGTTTCTTTCTGAGAAGACAATCTGAGCAAAGAACTTCTATTTTATGAATGGGGGGAAGTCCTCTCACCGTATTTCTCTTACTCAAGGCAAGAAGAAAACCAAAACTAAGATGGCTAAATCTCCAATGCTAAAGAGTTGTGGATGCATTAGTTTTCACTGCAAGGGCTTGGTATTCATGTGAAACATCAACAAGTTGAAACATCTTTCCGACCCCTAAAGCACAAGTTACAACTGCACCATTGTGAGTTTTCTCTTTGATAAGACAAAGTTTCTCACTATTATGTTGATCAAATTCAACTTGTAGGTTGTGGTCTAGCAACTGACTTACAGAAAGCAGTTTCTTTGTGAGCCCTGTAACATAAAGAACCTTAGTAAGTTTGCATTTGTAATGATATATCTCCAATGCCCTGAACATCATAACAACTGTCATCACCCAATGAAAATTTCCCATAGGAGGTGGATGAAGTGAGATCACAAAACCACTCTTGTTCACCTGTCATATGCCTGGATGCACCAGAGTCAACATACCAGACTGAACTGTTTGATGTGGAGGCCTTAGTTTTTGCAACATACAGGAACTCTTCTTCATCTGAATTACAAGCAGATGCAACATTGCCTTGTTGCTTATTTGGCTTTTTCTGCCAATGGGGATTCTTCTTTTTGTCTCCTTGAGAAGATTTTTGTGGCTTTCATTGACTAGATTCACTATTAGCATAAGAATTATACCATCAATCTTTGAGATCATATCCCTTACTTCCACAAATAAGACATTTCTTTTTCTTGGTAGAAGAGTTGTCTTGGTTTGGTTTAGATTGATATGATGGACCACTTCGAAGTTTAGGTTATTTTCCCTTCTACTTTGATGTGAGGGCCTGATTGTCTTAGGAGTTTGAAGTCTCACCACAAATTGCTTATTCCTGTTGAAGCAAGTTGACCAATTCCTCAAATGTGACAAACACTCAAAATGAAGGGGGTAATGCTCTTAGGACAATAGGTACAAGAGTAGCATCTGTGACTTCTTCCTCTAATACTTGAAGTGTTGTTCTAATTTCAACAACTCTTCTAAAAAATGCCTCTACCTTATCACCACTTTGAATTTGTACACAATGTAACTGACACTACAAATGGAGGATTTGGTTCTAATTTTTGGCCTCATAGACTATTCTGAGGTGATCCCAAGCCTCTTTAGTAGTGGTGATTATATGGATGTGAGGTTTCTGTCACTCCAAATAAAATGATCAATTTAGCCTTATCAAATTTATTTTGATCATCACCAGCTTGTTGAGGTTTGGTTGTGTTTCTAGAGACTACATCCCAAAGGTCTTCAAACTCTAATTCAGTTTGCACTTTAGTTTTCCAGGCAGCATAATTATCTCCTCTCAAGAGTTGACAGTTAGGAAGCATTATTTTAGGTGCACTAGAAACCATTGTATATAGTTTTGAATTTCCTTATATCTTTGACGTAACCCTTATACCTGACATTTTACAGGGTTGATGCCATATACGTCGTTGTTGCAATTTTATTACACATTAGACGTTGTAATTCAACATGATGATATTACCCGTAAATGCGAATCAGAGGCACTGTTAATACAAAACGTTGCTTGTTTTTTTTTTTTTTTTAGTTTTAAAACTTTAAATTTAGCTTTCAAAATACAATAATTGCTCCAAATTTGATATTTTGAAGTGCAAGGAATAATAATATAGTTTTAAATTGAATTTAATTATATTAATTTTTCACTTTTGTTTTTTCTAATGTTTAACTATAGAAAAGAAAAATAATTAAAAAAATTAATTTATTTTGAGAAAATTTTAAATTCTTTATCTTTCTAAAGTTAATGCTTCCTGCAAAAAAGTATTTAGGGTTTCTTGAAAAAAACTTGCACCTTTTATTCTTTTTTAAAATTGATTTTTCTCCTTCTACCTTGCAGATTGAATTCACAAGCCTTCAATGTGCATTTATTAGCAATTGATCTAATCAAACAACTTCAAACACTTCTCTAGCCTCCCAACAACTTCAAAGAATTTCTCTTTTGGACGCCTCTACAGACAAAAATGGGATTGAATACAAATTTCAATGCCTTCTCCAGTATCTTTATCTAGTTTTCATGCTTGATTTTCAAATATACACCACCATGGTTTGCAACATGAATTTGTATTTGCACAACATCAAACTTAATCTGCAAATTCAGATTTCAATGCCTTTCTTTGGCTTCAGACCTTCGATGCTTTTCAAAAATGCCTTCTGACGCAACACATTTCTTTGTTTTATGCACATCAAACAAATGTTTTCCAAAATCTTCTAAGATGCCTCTTACTCTTCTCAATGCCTCTCACAACACATTAAATATCTTTGATTGAATGGCTCAGTTTCTCAATGATTTCTCCACTTCTCCGTGCAAGTTTTTATGAGATTTTCAATCTCATAATTTTACTCACATGCACAAGAATTAAATGCTTTGATACCATATCAAAACTAAGAATGCAATGAGCAACTTATCATTGAAATGAGCAACATATAAATACATGAGAGTGGTTGAATAACCACCAAGTCAGGCATGTCCAAGCAACCAACTTTAACTATAAAAAATAGTTATAAGTTGGTAATGTTAATAATATATGCATTATATTATTAACATAATACAATGATCTCTCATGCACCCTTGAGGCTACTCTGTAATGGGTTCAGCACCCTGGTTTTGCCGCTTATCTTATCAAAAACATAATACAATGATGTAATAAAATAAACCTAACACTAGCTGTATTAAAAAAATTGCCCTAGCTATCCACCAAATTTTTTTTTGAACCTATGATTTTTCCAAAAAATTGTCTAAAATGTCTGTAAAAAACCCATGATTTTTTTTAAAAAAAGGCCAAAAATTGGTGTGAAAAACTCAGAAACCCTTGTGTTTTTGTTTGCTTGTACAAGAGACACCAAAAATAACCATGAACCTAATGTGATATTTACGGAAAAGCACCCACGTTTTTTAGACAAAACATAGTCACAAATTTTTGTTGTTTAAAAACATGTTTTGAATGCATCTTGGGCACAATTTTCTATAGAAACCCGTAAAAAATGGAGATGCATCTTGGGCACGATTTTCTGTAGAAACCCGTCAAAAAGGGAGATGCAATTCAAACACAGTAATTAAATCCTACCTGGCGCGACCTCACATGAATTTTAGGTTTAAAATGACCCAAAAGGAGGCGTGATTTGACTTGCGCGACCTCCTATTTCTGCTAAAAGGAACATGTGACTCCAAAAACACCCACAATGGCCCTAAATCATGATTTCTAGGAAAAAATACCAGTCTCCCATGAATGCGTACGACTCTGATACCATGTTTCAGAAATATGAAAATAGAACACACAATTATTCTATTAGATTGAATACTTCTATTACATAGCGATTGACCTCTTTATAGAGTTTGACGTGAAGATATAATAATGCATGTCAAATGCATGAAAACTTATTCTAAAAATAAACAAACTAATGTTAAAATAGACTAACTATTTTAAGAATTAAAGTAACTTTATTATAAATGTGAGTATTAAATATCTCTAATACACATCACTATACATTCGGCCTCTCTTTGATTATCATGCTTACCCATTCATTGATCCCAAGATAGTTGTTGCTTGTCATGGTCTAGGCGGTCTATGATCTCAGATTGGGTTTGTCATCATAAGGTTGATCTTGTGAGGGCAAACTCATGCCTAAATTCAAGTTTGGCTTGGCCCCCTTCATATTTCATACCTAGAGTCGAATAAGCATATGTTTTTACAAATTGATGTCATGCTAGTATTTAAAGACATTCATTCTAGAGTAATAAAGCAACAAAGAATAACAACACACTTGAATTTGGTGCTTAAAAGGAGTAAATAATCTACATTCTAAAATGTGGTAACATTGATTCTTTAAAACTTTAAAAGTTTTAATTCAATTAGATTTGTAAATAAGAGAAATAATGTAGAAATGCTATTTAACACAATGATAAATAAATGTAACATTTGGTCTTATCTATGCATATTTCACCTATCTAAATTACATTTATTTCCTAAGTAATAATACAATAGTTTTGTCTTAGAAATACATGAGAAGCAAAAAGAGAACTAGGTATAGAGACCAAAAAGTGGATATTAGGTCAAAGCAAGAGAATGGAAAGAAATAAGAAGAAAATGTACATTGGGATGAAATTGCACACTCTAGATGCTAGCATGGCCATGCTAGAGTGTATGGACACACAAATGTCCATGGTGCACAGAAAAAAATAGAAAATATAGAAGTTGAATGTCTACAAAACAGTAACAAGTACATGACAATAACAAAGATAATAGCTAAGCAACCACTCTTGCTAGCAAAATAGTTCTAGTGACTTGGCTACATGTTTACATTTTTGTTGCAACATTGTTGTAGTTTTATCCTTGTTAAATTAGTGTAGTTAATAAACATGTATGGAAGCTGCGTGTGTGTGTGATGTTGGGCGCGTCCCAGTGTCTGAGGTTTCTATTTGCAGGGTTGGCGTGGGTGTGGACTCTGTGGAGGCCCACAGGTATATGGTTCCTGTGACCAACATTTAGCATGGGAGCGATGGGGATTTGCTTGCTCGTGGGGAGTGTTTTCTCGCTGGGTAGGAATTTCCCTCGTTGATAGATTCAAATGGGACCTCTCTACCTCGGACTTCTGCATTGGTTGCGGGTCCATCTGAGGGTATTCTTGGGTCTGGCACTACTAAGGTGGCTTCAGGACGCTTTCCAAGGTCTTTTTCTGAAGCTGCTAGAGCTCAAAATTGCTCATCAGAGGCTAGGGTTAGGCCCATGCCTTGCAAACGTTCCTCTCCTGTGGTGACCTATGTGGCCCTGAGGTCTTTGAGAATGAGGTTTATTATTTGAGGTGTGGAGTAATCTGTAGATTTAATGGGTTGTGGCCCTCTCTCCCAACCTGTACAACTGGGTTTTGGAATCTTGGAAACCTCTTGTTGCTAGACAAATTGAGTTTTATCCCTGTGCAAGGGGGTTCTTCATAGCGACTTTTGATTCTTCTAAGGAGAGACATTTAGTGTTGGACATGGGTTGGATGTGAAGGGATCATTCACTGTCCATCAAACCTTAGACTTGATCTTTCAATCCCCTCACTGAGCCGATTAATACCAGACCAATATGGGTACGACTACCGAATCTTCCTCTCCAGTTTTGGGAGGATTCTTTCTATGAAGTTATCAACAACTCGTTAGGGCATTTTTTGAAGTTTGATGCTACAACTTTAGAAATATGGCATTTTAAAGTTTCTCGTATATTAGTGGTTGTTGACATCTCCAAACCCCTCCATGGAGATGTTGTCTTGATGGTGGAGGACATGCCATGGATGCAACTGTTGGACTATGAGGGTCTCCCCTGTTGGTGTAGACATTATTTCTCTATTGGTCACTTAGCCTTTGGATGCCCTTAATCTTGCTGCAAGGGTGCGACAACTTGGTGGGAGGATGTGCTTCCAGATCATTTGACTATTAATACTTTGCTGACGGATGATTTTTCTCAGGAGGACGAGCCTTCCATGGTGTGTGTCTCTTCTCAGGAGGACAAGCCTTCCATGGTGTGTCTCTTCTCAAGAGCATGTTCTCCCCCATCCCGCTGAGGTGCCCTTAGCGACGATGTCTGCTATTGCTGTTGATGTTCCTATCAGACTTGTTCTGGTGGCCTTTGATGTGCCGTCGGCTCCCTTGCTGGACCTTTTTGCCGCAAGTCAAACTAATTCTCTGTCGGCACCTGATTCTCCTTCTGCGCTGCCGTCTTCAACGCGTGACTTCCCTCTGGCTACAGTGTTAGCTAAGGGGTCTCTACTCTCACCTCGCTCTGAGGATTTTGACTTAGATTTTTCTTGGACTGTTGTCCAAAGAAAGCAGAAAGGACTCCCTAACTCTGTCGCTGCTTCGTGATAGAGGGTTAAGGGAGTTAGATTTTTGCCTTCGGGATCTGGTGTTGTTTAGATCCCCTGGTTCAGGTTACCGCTTGGCTACTATTCCTCTACCATTTCTGTTCTATTCTGCTATTTTTAGCCTTGTTTGTATAGGGTACAACCCCTTGTTTAGCTATTTGTCTTGCCTTGCCCTTGGGGTTGCTTTGTAAAGGGTTCTGGACCCTCTTTTCTAGCTGACTTAATAAAAAATAAAGATAATACTATAGGGAAAATATAGAGAATGATTTGATGAGGTAAATTAATTAAAAAACATTTTAAATCAAATAAAACAACTAAAATACAAGAGAAAGGAAGAACTTTTAAACCACCATATGATGTTGAATCTGAAGAAAATAATGCAAGAAGCCACTTGTGTCTAGGGCAACGGAAAAGTGGATGATTGTTTGGGAGTTTACCAAAATGGTTAAACCCCTATTTTAGTCTTTTGACTTCCATAGGCAGTCAGTACAAAATAATAATTTGTTTATGTGTATCTAAAACTAAGAACAATAATATATAAACAATAGTGGAAATAGTAGTGCATCTAGAAAATGGAGTTGGTTATGTGATGCCAAGAGGAATGAAGCAACAAGTGAAATAAAGTTAAGATGTAGAAACACTTCCTACACTAATTTAAGAGGACAGGTGAACATAAAATACAATCTAAAACAAATTAAAGGAAATAAGCAACATAGTAAAATCATTCAGGGTGATCCCACAATAATGTGTCCCACTCTTTGGCCAATGTAGGACATTGAAATCAACATTTTAAACCAAGTTTTCATTTTTGACACCTATAGAAACTAAACCATTAAGAAAATTTGAAGATGATATAAACTAGTGATTTTTGAGATTTTGTGTGTAGATTCTAAATGTATTTTTAAAAAAAATTAAGAAATAATTTGTGATTTTTACATAACTTTTAATAACTTATTTTTTATAGCTAACAACATTTTTAAAAAGTGACGTTTATACCATACATCATAACTTTTTTATAGAAAGGATCAAATTATAAAATTTCAAACATAGATTTGTAGCACTAATATCTAGTGTGTAAATATTTTTTCATAATTTTTTGTTACATATATATATTTTTTATTAATTTTTGAAGACAAATTATTATAATTTAGACATAGGTTTATACCATACACCATAACTTTTTCTATATGTATCTAAATTAAATTATTGAAACAAGGACATCAATACTTAGTGTACAAATATTTTTCATAATTTTTTTTCTCTATTTTTTAATTTTTACGTGTGTGTGGAATAGAGACCTTGATGTTTGGTGAAAAACCTATGTTCACTAAAAAATAGAAAATAAATATAATATTCAAATCAAACATATTCAAAATTATACTTTTCATAAAGCTTATACTAAGGGCTACATACTTACAAAATAGAATTTCTAAATGACTTCATTTGATCCCTCAAAAGGTGAATCAAAATTGTTTTTTTGTCAGCATTTTGATAGGTGCAGAGGAGACTCCATTGAGGTTTTGATTTAAGACTAGGGAAGTTCCTTCCAGGGGGTTTGATCTAAGGGGCTTTTTATTTGACCCCCTTCAATTAAAACCCTTTAGATGTAACCCCTCAAGGCTTAAATCATTAATTTTTCTAAAAAATATGTGAATTCAGACAAAAATTAGGATGTCCCAAGTTTGGGACTCAGTATTGTGGGATCACCCTTCACCATAGCAGAATGATGTATCTTGGGAAAGCACTTTCGAAAGAAACTTAGCCTCAAACTTTGAAACAACCAATTAATCAACAATAATATCGATTACAATACAATTCAGGCAAGGATCCTTCATAGGAGACAACACCAACATTTAGATCTAGAGTAATACTAATAGCATAACAATATCTCCAAAATACACTATGCGAACTTCATCCCAAGCACTCCAAAAATAAAGAAACCAATACATGAAACCACCAAAGAGGAATCGCAAAACCATGAGCTAATACCACCCAGAAGTGGTAATCATATCCCAAGGAAAGTAATCATGCTAAATCTAGCATATTCCTTACATTTGTCAAAAATCTATCAAAACATGTCAATTATTTTCCAACTTGGGTGCTTCGATTTGTCTTATCCAAACCCTTCAAAGATACTTATTATAGTCATAATGATGTCATAGGTTGGTGAATTCTTAGTCAACATGTGTAACTCCCTTCTTATATGTCTTTTACAGATCATACATGCCCTTACATTTATAATGTGGTGGGTTTAACTTATAGAGGCCATAACTTTTGATCTAGGAAGTGTTGCAAGTATATGCTAATCGGTGTTGTCATTGATGCCAACATGATTGTGTTGTCATCGGTGTCAATTGTCTCTTTTGATATGGCTGATTGTTGCTTGATTGAGTTGTCATGTTGAGGTAATTTGAATGAATTGAAGAAGTGTTGATGATGCTAGCATATTGTTCATATTGCTGAGTTTCCAAGTGCTTTTGAGAAAATTTGCTCTCCAAGTGGAAACAATGTGTTGCAGAGTATTCTGGCTTGCAGGATACTATTCGAGTTTTTGCTCCACATTTCTTCTGTGTTGAAGACTAGAGTATGAGATTTGGATATATTTTAGAGAAGTGTTCGAAGGTGCTAAATCTAGAATTTGGTGGTTTGGATTGCTGTGTAGTAGAAGTTGTGTTCACCAGTTTGATGACTGTATTTGACAGAGTTTCTAAGTTGTGCAAAGGTGTTTGAGAGAAAGTATTTTGCTCCGCATTTCTCCGCAGAGTGGTTTCAGGTGATGCGGTTCTAGACATATGTTTATAATGTCCTTAGCTATCTTCATTCCAAAGGATTTGTGATTTGGTGCAATGGAAAGCAAGTTATTGAATATCAGAACTTAGCAATGTTGTTTGTAAGTTGTCTTCAAGTGAGGTTTGTTGTCTTCGAGTGAAACTTGTTGTAGCTAGATTTGTTGGCTCCCAGGTGATTTTATGTTGTTCATGGGTGTCTCCAAATCATGTTAAAGGCTTGAGCTTGATCCGCAAGCTATGATTAAGTTCTTGGAAGCGTGTGTCTATGTATTCTTGGTGTTTACACAAGTTTGGCCGACTTGGGTGCTAACACTCTTTGCGGATGTGTTTCGTGGATTGTAGAAGCATGTTGAAGCATGTGAAGATGTATTTGGGTCCGAGATAAGATGTGAAGTGTTCTTCTTTCATTCATTTGCTTCGCAAGTTTGTTTAGGTCCAGACCTAATTTGAATTATGTATGTTTGCTGACCTTGGAGACTGTTCCAAAAGTTGTAGATTGTATTGCCGACGTTGATGTATGTTTGAAGGTTGATTATTGGTATAAATAAATGTAATAAATCCATGTGTGGTGGGTGTGGGTGCGAAGATGCAAAGATGAAAGTGTTTGTGTTGTAAGGCAGCGAAAGTGATATGTATTGTGTTTCAATGGAATTAAACTCAGGCATGTTGTAGATGCTTGTCATGCCTGCATTTCCCATGCACTCACGACACACAACACACGTGTCATGTCCACATTTGTCATGTGGTCATGACACGAACTATGAAAAAACTTTTCTACCTATCCCTAGGAACCCCCTCGCATGCGTCTGCGTGCTCGGTGGCAATACGTAAAAGGCGTAAACAAGTCATTCGTAACTGCAAGATGATAGCCGTCTAGGGGGTATATGACACGTAGGGTGTTGCTTCTAGGGTTAGACTAATTTAATCTAAACCCTAAGTTTCCTAGGTGAAGATGATTTCAACATTGAACCCTAACTTAACTCAGATCGAAAAGTGTTTAAGTAGAACAATGGCAAGATGGCACGTGATTAAAGTGGAATGATGGATCGAAGAATAACAAAATAATAAATAAATATCGCATAAATTAAACCCTAGGAATCTAGAAAAAATTATGGCAGCATAACGCGTTTTCGATAAATGCAAAAAAAAATTTAAAATAAAACATCAATGAGATCTTAAATAAAATTTAAGAATGAATAAATTAAATTTAAACTTAAGAACAAATTCAAAATGATATAAAGTAAATAAAATCAAATTAAATCAAATGGCAAGACGTCAAATAAATCCAATAGAAAAATCGAGTCCGTTATTAAATATAATTTTGGCATTATATTTAATAACTTACTTGAAAAAATTAATAGATGAAAGAGGAGAGTTTAAATAACTCTCCTCGTAAAAATAACGATGAAAAAAATAGATCAATAGTTAAAAACGCTAAAATTCTGCTAGGGGAAAAGAAATATTCCAACTAAGATAGATTTAAAATCGAGGGAAAATGCTCTCTTCGATAAGCATAAAAATCAATTCTTAAAAGTACAATAGAAATCCTAAAGTAAATAACCCACAATACAAATCTCCTATGAAAAAAAAAAAACAAAATTATATTACACAAAAGATAGATGATAGTTAAATAAAAAGGGGAATTCAAAACAATGAATTTAATAAAATCCTCATAAGGGATAATCCTCTCAATAAAAATCACATTTCTTCCTAAAATAAAAAATCCAAATAACCCTAATTCCCATCTTGATTGTTTTCTATATTTTGTGTTGCCCTAATCTCATATTTTATTTTTCCTCTTTTCTCTTGTCTTGTTTTCTACTCATGTTTTTTTTTTGCAGGTCTAGGGTTTTAAGATCTATGGAGGCCATGGATTCTTTCACAACCTCCACGGAGGTATATAAAGTTACAAAAATGCCATATTACTATTTCCTTTTAGGTTATATATATATATTTATTTATTTATATACATTGCTGAATGAGTAGGATTGAAGTTTCATGTTGCAGTGACAAGAAGAAGAGGGGAAAGCGGTGCCGCCGCCACCAGAGGAGGGCCAAGGGGAGGAGAGGAGGAATGCTGAGGAAGTGTGGCAGAAGGAGGGTTTGGAGTGCATGGTGTGGCGAGCGGAGGGCGGCGGAATGTCGCAGGTTTTGGGAGCTGCACTACGGGAGGGGGCTGGAGAGTAGGCTGCAGTGGGGAAAGTTTGGGGGTGTGGGGGAGGCTGTGCCTCCACCACACCATTGTTAAATAAAAGGGGTGGGGCTGTGGGCGTGGCTGCCCATAGTCCCACCAGTGTTAGCATTTTTTTTTAAAGTAAAGCTTTAAATCCAAACACACAGTCTGCCATTATCAGGTTTTCCTTTAATAATTTTCATTTATATAAAGAAAATATATTATATATATATATATATAACTATATATATGTATATATATCTGTATATATACTCCACCAAAAACTTCAATCTTTTTAAACTGTCACAGGATAATATTTTATTTTTGAATAAATATACTTATATCTATACACTTTTTTTTTTATTCAGGGGTAAACGCTTTTGACCGGAGCTATGAACCGGTTACAATTATCAGGTGGGCAGGGGGGTGCCTGGACCTCGTGACCATCTTTACTGCAACGGAATTACTTAGCCAATCGAGCCAGGGCCCCTGCCCATCTATACACTTATTATATATATGTATATGTATTTATATATATACATAAGTGTATAAATATATTTTAATATACACAACAAAATGGAATATGCACATCTCCTATTTACTGTATAAATCAACAACTTAATTTTTACTAGGATCAGTAAGGTATATATATATATGTGCCTCATATATATATATATCTAAATATATATACCCTTAAAAATGATTCTAAATCTGGGCCTACATAGAATGTAAATTTTTTGTTTGCAGCCTATTAATACAGAAACATATATTTCTACTCCCCCTTTTTTTTTGCAATGATACTATCCAGAAATTCTCTTTTTTTTTTGACTCTACTTTTTTTTATATACTAACTTTCCATTTCTGAATCAAATTAAGTACCCCAGCAATAAATTTCTTGTTGAAACACATTAAAACAGAGACTTGTATTTATATACATTTTTTTTTGAAAGGGTTTGTAAGGTAAATATTTTACTTTCCTCTAAATATGCAGTGAAAGATATTCTGGAACAACAAAATAATAACATAGCATTCCAAGAAATTTTTACAGAAGATCTTTTTAAACTCTCTCTCTCCTTTTCTTTAGATAACATAAAAATTATTCAGCAATCTAATGTATATTTTTGGAAAGGAACAATGGCAGAATATGTACATTCATATACATTCTCAAAATACTCAACTCCACAACATAGGAACAAACAACCCATAAATAAAATAAAAGAATGGTTACAATGAAATGTTTATCATAGCCAACTCCATGGCAAATAACTTAGCAAACTCTTACAAAATAAATTTCAGTAAGGCCACAATGGCTATGGCTTCAATAGCCAATAAAGATACTACACGAGCTACACAAGAGGAGCTATCATCCACTTCATTCCTTCACTCAAAACCTGCAACAAACACAACCAAAAGAAAACAAACCAGCCACTACGAGATGCTTTCCTTCCTACTGTAGACCCGCAAGTGGGTCACCCCTGAGCTAGGGAGGTAGGGATTCACACAGGTGCTTCATTCCACAACAAAAATCAACACAACACAAAAATTAGCCCATAGGTTCAACACAAAACTCAACTCATGAAAATGAGTTTGTTGAGGGTAGGGAATGGACCCCTGTACTTCAAAGGTCACCCAAATGATAAAATGTCAAGTTCATGGCCTCAAGCCAAAAATCTCCAAAAAAAAGACCACTCTCCACAATATCACAAAATAACCTCCATGGCAATCTTGCCATTCAATAATCTCCTCAACAAATAAAAGCCCTCAGGCATAAACACACAAAGTGGGAGTGACCTCAAGGAGGTTCCTTTCCCTTACCCAAACAAGTTGAGCATTACCTCCATTGGAGGTGCTCTCACTATACTCCCATCCCACAAAAGAACAATGCAATAACAAAACAACCAAAAATTTCAACACAACACATTAAAATAAGCAAGGGAAGAAAACATAGCATAAGAGGCTTACCTTCAAAGCCCTATAATGGAAGCACGTTTGGTGAAGAGCTCCAAGCTTTCCCCAAACCTTCCAATCTTCCAAGGATTCGTCTAACTTTCCCAAACTCCTCCAAAATAGCAATAAAAATTAAAATTGCAAGAACCCCACACTCCTCAACAAGAGGAGATAATATAGGCCATCAATTTGGCCTTAAGGAATGAGGTGACCCTTGTCACCTTCTCCTTCCTCATCCAATGCCACTTGTAAGGGAGAGGAAGTGTGAGGATGACAAGTGTCATCCTCCCATTCCATCTCAATCCTCACCTTATCCACTTGTGCTCTCACATATGTGTGAGAGGACAAGTGGTGAGGTGGCATTCCCACTCAAACCTCCAAGAGGATAAGGGATGCCATATGGCATCCTCTTATTCTCTCAAAGAGCCATCTCCCTCCAAGATGCTCTCACACATGGGTGAGAGTCTTGGAGGAAGTCCCCACCCACTTGGGAGTCTTGGAGACCTCCCAAGTCTTCCTTGGGAAAGGATTCCCAAAATTTGCGAAGGGAGATGAGTCTTTCCCAAGGCATGACTCATCTCCCACCTTCCCTAATTTTAAATTTCGTCACTTTGACTAAACCATAGTTTAGAGTGACCAAAAGTGAGTTAATCCAAGGGTTAGATAGTCCAAGTTGACCCTAGACCCATGGGTAACCAGCTAGGGTAACTTTTGGGACACTAGGGTTCACAAAGGGGGTTATAAATCCACTTTTAAATGGCCTCAAAAAATAAAATAAATACCAAGTGGTGTAAGTCAAATAAAATTTATACAACAATTATTATTAATTAAATTAAACAAAGGGTACTAGGCCAAAAGATTAAAAATTAAAATCAAGTACTTAAATCACATTCAATTTCAAACGTGATCCTTATCCCTCAGACAAATGAACCCTGGCGAGGATACATGGCTAGTGTACAGTACTTTCCTGATCAGTCGCCACCTACCAACAATCTCCCACTTGGAGACTGATCCTGGACGACACTGCTGCGCATGCAACTCCCACTGGAAAATAAGCACCTTGGACTCTACTGTTCTATGTTTGTTGTTGTTAGTCTAGAAAACCAACTGAAGCTGAAGAGGAGCTCAGTTTCTCCCTTGTCACTGCCTTTGTAAACATATCTGCTGGATTTTCATATGTATGTATCTTTTCCGGCCTTAACTGTCCATTACCCAACACCGACCAAATGAAGTGATATCACAACTGTATGTGTTTGGTCTTTGAATGCAAAGCAGAATTCTTTGCAAGATGTATGGCACTCTGACTATCTGTATACAAAGAACTGTTAGCCTGTTGTTTACCCAATTCTTCATGAAAGATTGCAGCCATATCATCTCCTTGCTTGCCTCTGTTGTAGCTACATATTCTGCCTCTGTGGTGGATAAAGCAACCACCTTTTGCAACCTAGAAATCCAACTCACCGATGTTCCACCTACAGTAAAGACATAACCTGTAGTACTCCGCCTGGTATCAATATCCCCTGCCAAATCTGAGTCTACATAACCTGCTAAATCAGTATTAGAGCCCCCAAAACATAAGTGTTTAGTAGATGTACCTCTCAAATATCTAAGAATCTATTTTACCGCATTCTAATTCTCAAATCCGGGATGACTCATATACCTGCTAACGACTCCTACAACATGTGCAATATCCGGTCTCGTGCATACCATGGCATACATTAAACTTCCTACTGCTGAAGCATATGGTACCTTGGAAATTTTTTCTTCCTCCTCTTGTGTCTTTAGACACATCTCCTTAGTCAATTTCAAATGACTAGGCAAAGGTGTGCTGACAGCTTTTGTATTCTCCATATGGAATCTCTGCAACACCTTTTCAACATAAGCAGCCTGAGATAGAGTCAATTTTCTGTTCTTCCTATCTCTGTAAATTTTTATACCAAGGATTTGTTTTGCTGCCCCCAAATCCTTCATATCAAATGATTGTGCCAACTGATGTTTTAACTCTCTGATGTGATCCATGTTAGACCCAGCTACAAGCATGTCATCAACATATAAACATAAAATAATGTAGCTGTCATTATCTAACCTCTTAAAATAAACACAATGGTCAGAATTACACCTGCTGTAGCCTTGCTCAGCCATAAAACTATTAAATTTCAAATACCATTGCTGAGGTGCTTGTTTCAGGCCATACAAACTCTTCTTCAATCTGCACACTTGTTTCTCCTTACCTTTGACCTCAAATCCCTGTGGTTGTGCCATGTATATCTCCTCCTCCAAATCACCATGGAGAAAGGCAGTTTTCACATCTAGCTGTTCCAAATGCAAATCTTCAGCAGCCACAATACTTAAAATAGTATGAATAGAAGTCATCTTGACAACCGGAGAAAATATCTCATCAAAATCAATGCCCTGTTTCTGTGCAAATCATTTTACAACTAACCTGGCCTTAAATCTTTTCTGACCTCCATCTTCCTCTTTCAACCTGTAAACCCATTTGTTTGGTAAAGCCTTTTTACCTGCAGGTAACTTACATAATTCCCAAGTCTGATTTTTCAGCAAGGAGTCCATTTCTTCTTTCATGGCAAACTCCCACTGAACCTGTGTATCCACCTGCATAGCTTCATCATACCCTTCGGGTTCACCAACATCTGTTAACAAAATAGAATACAAAGAGGGAGAAAACCTTTCAGGAGGTCTACTTATCCTTGTTGACCATCTAACATTCACTAGAGTTTGTGGTATTTCTGGTTGCTGTTGCGGAGCATGAGGAACCACTAGAACATCACTATTTGGAGTATCGTCCATCACCACATAATCCTTTTCTTTCTTCTCATGCTGCTGCAACTAATCTTTGTACAACACCTTCTCATTGAATATAACATCCCTGCTTCTCACAATTTTCTGATTTTCAAAATCTCAAAGCCTATAACTAAATTCATCAATGCCATATCCAACGAAGGTACATTTTTTTAATTTCGCATCCAGCTTGGTTCTATTTTCAGAATCTATATGTGCAAATGCTTCATAGCTGAAGGTTTTCAGAAAAGAATAACTCACCTTCTTGCCAGTCCATGCTTCCTTTGGAATACCACAGCCCAAAGGAACTGAAGGACCTCTGTTAATTAAATATACAGCAGTGTTGACAGCCTCTGCCCACATGTTTAAAGGCAGTCCAGCATGCAATCTTATGGTCCTTGCACGCTCCATTATTGTCCTATTCATGCATTCATCCACTCCATTTTCCTGTGGAGTCCCTGGAACCGTTTTCTGCCTACGAATTCCATTAAAGGAACAATAATCTTCAAATTCTTTGCTGCAATACTCACCGCCATTATCAGATCTGAGACATTTTAATCTTTTACCTGTCTCATTTTCGACCAAGCTTCTCCATTTCTTAAATGTTTCAAATACATCAGATTTCTGTCTAAGGAAATAAATCCAGACCTTCCTAGTTGCAGCATCTATGAATGTAACATAATACCGAGAGCCACCGAAAGAAGATACCTGAGCTGGTCCCCATACATCTGTATGCATAAGCTCCAACTTTTCATTTTTCTTTTGCTTCCCATCTCTGAGAAAACTGACTCTCTTTTGTTTTCCATACACACAACTTTCACAGAAATCCATATTAATACATTTTAGACCTGGTAAAACTTTCTTAGAATGAAGTACCTTCATACCTTTTTCACTCATATGCCCAAGTCTATTATGCCACAGTGTTGTTTCAGAACCTGCAGCAACTTTTCCAGTCTCTTCCTGCAAACTTGTAGCAACTGTTCCTGAACCTGTTTGTTTTTCCTCTATAACATCTAAAGTAGAAGGAACAGTATGATCTGTACAAAGATATAAGGTGCCTACTTTCACACCTTTTGCTACTACTAAGGTACCTTTTGAAACCTTCTAATTTTTATCAGTAAATGTAACAGTGCAACCTTGTTCAGTTGGCTGCCCTGCTGAAATTAAATTCCTACTGAGCCTTAGAACATGCCTCACCTCTTGTAGTAGCCAATGATTCCCATTCTGTAACTTAATCTTGATTCTTCCCTTTCCAACAATCTGACAGGGTTCGCTATCTCCCAAATAAACCAGCCCAAAATCCCCTTGGACATAATCAAGAAAATAACTTCTATGGGGCGTAGCATGAAATGAGGCCCCTGAATCTAAAACCCATGAATCATCAGCATTATCTAGGGAAAGAATCAAAGCGTTATCTTCAGATTTATTACTTACCACATTTGCTTCCTTATTGCCTTCTTGTTTGTCTCCTTCTTTGTTCTTCCGAGACCAACAATCTTTCTTCAGATGACCTGGTTTTCCACAGTACTAGCAATCCTTTTGTCCTCTGGTTTGGGATCTTTTGTCCTTTGATTTTCCTCGTGACTTCCCATGACCTCCAGAACCTTTTCCTCTCTCCTTTGATCTGCCCCTGCTTTCTACATTCAAAACACTGCTTGATTTGGATCCACCTGAGCTTTTCTTACGAATTTCCTCACTCAGAATAACACCAACAACATCATCAAATTTTAGGGTATTTGAACCAGAAACAGAGTTACTAACTGCCATTACTAAACTATCCTAGCTTTCAGGCAATGAACATAATATCAAGAGAGCTCTAACTTCTTCATCAAATTTTACATTTACAGAAGTCAATTGACTGACAATCGTATTAAATTCATTTAAATGACCTGTCACAGATCCACCTTCAACCATTTTCAAATTAAACAACTGTTTCATGAGAAATATCTTATTTGAGGCTGAGGGTTTTTCATACAATTTAGCCAAAGCTTTCATCAGACCATCTATTGTCTTCGCTTCCGTTATATTGAATGCCACCGACAGTGCCAGGCACAACCGAATGGTTCCCAGTGCCTTTCTGTCAAGAAGATTCCAATCCTCATCAGACATTGTTGCCAGTTTCTTGGCTACTCCTTCCAACGGCCTCCATAAATCCTTTTGATAGAGGTAATCCTCCATCTGCATCTTCCATAACTGATAGTTCTGCCCATTGAATTTATCAACCTTCATTTTACCCTCGTCCGCCATTGCTCCCACTCAACCATGAGACTTTCCTGCAGACGATAATCGAACACAACCCGCTCTGATACCACTTGTTAGGGTTAGCCGGTAGAAGATATCAATTAAATGCAAATAAAGATTAAACAAAGAAATGGAAATACACAGAATTAATAACAGCGATAGACAAGATTTAACGTGGTTCACCCAAACTCGGGCTACATCCACCAAACAGAGAGTCCAATATTATTATCCAGTAAATCAAACTAATTACAATCAGCAATCCCTGCAACTCAATACCGTTGCAAATGCTACAATACAATACCCAAACCCTAACCCTTGGCCGCTTTTTATCAAGCCTTTTTGTCGGTTACAAAAATTAGGGTTTTTCTTATGTCGGTCATAAAAAATAGGATTTTTTTAAGTCGGCCCTAGGATTTTTTAAGTCGGCCCTAAAATTTTTTTTCTCGGGGGCTGCCACCCCCAAACCCCCGCTTCTTGGGGGCTGCCGCCCCCAAACCCCTGCTCGGGGCCCAGCCCGGCCCGGCCCCGAACCCCGACGAGAATACATGGCTAGTGTACAGTACTTTCCTGATCAGTCGCCACCTACCAACATAGAAATCCCAAGGTAAATAACCCACAATACAAATCTCCTATGAAAAAAAATAAAACAAAATTAAATTACACAAAAGATAGAGGATAGTTAAATAAAAAGGGGAATTCAAAACCATGAATTTAACAAAATCCTCATAAGGGATAATCCTCTTAATAAAAATCACATTTCTTCCTAAAATAAAAAAATCAAATAACCCTAATTCCCATCTTGGTTGTTTTCTATATTTTATGTTGCCCTAATCTCATATTCTATTTTTCCTCTTTTCTCTTGTCTTGTTTTCTACTCATGTTTTTTTTTTGCAGGTCTAAGGTTTTAAGATCTATGGAGGTCATGGATTCTTTCACAACCTCTACGGAGGTGTATACAGTTACAAAAATGCCATATTACTATTTCCTTTTGGGTTATATATATATATATATTTATTTATATACATTACTGAATGAGTAGGATTGAAGTTTCATGTTGCAGTGACAAGAAGAAGAGGGGAAGGCAGTGCCGCCACCGCTAGAGGAGGGCTGAGGGGAGGAGAGGAGGAACGTCGCCGCAGAGGAGGAACGTTGAGGAAGTGTGGCGGAAGGAGGGTTTGGAGTGCATGGTGTGGCGAGCGGAGGGCGGTAAAATGCTGGAGGTTTTGGGAGCCACGCTACGGGAGGGAGCTGAAGAGTAGGCTGTGGTGGGGAAAGTTTGGGGGTGTGGGGGAGGCACAGCCTCCCCCACACCATTGTTAAATAAAAGGGGTGGGGCTGTGGGCGTGGCTGCCCACAGTCCCACTAGTGTTAGCATTTTTTTTTAAAGTAAAACTTTAAATCCAAACACACAGTCCACCATTATCAGGTTTTTCTTTAATAATTTTCATTTATATAAAGAAAATATATTATATATATATATGTATATATATATATATCTGTATATATACTCCACCAAAAACTTCAATCTTTTTAAACTGTCATAGGATAACATTTTATTTTTGAATAAATATACTTATATCTATACACTTAATATATATATATATATATATATATATATATATATATATAAGTGTATAAATATTTTTTAATATACACAACAAAATGGAATATGCACATCTTCTCCTATTTACTGTATAAATCAGCAACTTAATTTTCACTATGATCAGTAAGGTATATATATATATATATATATATATATATATATATATATATATATATATATATATGCCTCATATATATATATCTATATATACCCTTCAAAATGATTCTAAATCTGGGCCTACATAGAATGTAAATTTTCTGTTTGCAGCCTATTAATACAGAAACATATATTTCTACTCCCCTTTTTTTTTGCAATGATACTATTCAGAAATTTCTCTTTTTTTTTTTACTCTACTTTTTTTTATATACTAACTTTCCATTTCTGAATCAAATTAAGTACCCCAGCAATAAATTTCCTGTTGAAACACATTAAAACAAAGACTTATATTTATATACATTTTTTTTTGAAAGGGTTTGTAAGGTAAATATTTTACTTTCCTCTAAATATGCAGTGAAAGATATTCTGGAACAACAAAATAATAACATAGCATTCCAAGAAATTTTTACAGAAGATCTTTTTAAACTCTCTCTCTCCTTTTCTTTAGATAACATAAAAATTATTCAACAATCTAATGTATATTTTTGGAAAGGAACAATGGCAGAATATGTACATTCATATACATTCTCAAAATACCCAACTCCACAACATAGGAACAAACAACCCATAAATAAAATAAAAGAATGGTTACAATGAAATGTTTATTACAACCAACTCCATGGCAAATAACTTAGCAAACTCTTACAAAATAAATTTCAGTAGGGCCACAATGGCCATGGCTTCAATAGCCAATAAAGATACTACATGAGCTACACAAGAGTAGCTCTCATCCACTTCATTCCTTCACTCAAAACCTGTAACAAACACAACCAAAAGAAAACAAACCAACCACTACGAGATGCTCTTCTCCCTACCATAGACCCGCAAGTGGGTCACCCCCAAGTTAGGGAGGTAGGGATTCACACAGGTGCTTCATTCCACAACAAAAATTAACACAACACAAAAATCAGCCCATATGTTCAACATAAAACTCAACTCATGAAAATGAGTTTGTTGAGGGTAGGGAATGGACCCCTCTACTTCAAAGGTCACTCAAATGATAAAATGTCAAGCTCATGGCCTCAAGCCAAAAATTTTCAAAAAACACCACTCCACAATATCACAAAATATCTTCCATGGCACTCTTGCCATTCAATAATCTCCTCAACAAATAAAATCCCTCAAGGCATAAATACACAAAGTGGAAGTGACCTCAAGGAGGTTCCTTTCCCTTACCCAAATAAGTTGAGCATTACCTCCATTGGAGGTGCTCTCACCATACTTCCATCCCACACAAGAACAATGCAATAACAAAACAACCAAAAATTTCAACACAACACATTAAAATAAGCAAGGGAAGAAAACATAGCATAAGAGGCTTACCTTCAAAGCCCTATAATGGAAGCACATTTGGTGAAGAGCTCCAAGCTTTCCCCAAACCTTACAATCTTCCAAGGATTCCTCTAACTTTCCCAAACTCCTCCAAAATAGCAATAAAAATTAAAATTGCAAGAACCCCACACTCCTCAACAAGAGGAGATAATATAGGCCATCAATTTGGCCTTAAGGAAGGAGGAGGTGACACATCCAATGCCACTTGCAAGGGAGAGGAAGTGTGAGAATGACAAGTGTCATCCTCCCATTCCATCTCAATCCTCACCTTATCCACTTGTGCTCTCACATATGTGTGAGAGGACAAGTGGTGAGGTGGCATTCCCACTCAAACCTCCAAGAGGATAAGGGATGCCATATGGCATCCTCTTATTCTCTCAAAGAGCCATCTCCCTCCAAGATGCTCTCACATGTGTGTGAGAGTCTTGGAGGAAGTCCCCACACACTTGGGAGTCTTGGAGACCTCCCAAGTCTTCCTTGGGAAAGGATTCGCAAACTTTGCGAAGGGAGATGAGTCTTTCCCAAGGCATGACTCATCTCCCACCTTCCCTAATTTCAAATTTCGTCACTTTGACTAAACCATAGTTTAGAGTGACCAAAAGTGAGTTAATCCAAGGGTTAGATAGTCCAAGTTGACCCTAGACCCATGGGTAACTAGCTAGGGTAACTTTTGGGACACTAGGTTCACAAAGGGGGTTATAAATCCAAGTTTAAATGGACTCAAAAAATAAAATAAATACCAAGTGGTGTAAGTCAAATAAAATTTATACAACAATTATTATTAATTAAATTAAACAAAGGGTACTAGGCCAAAAGATTAAAAATTAAAATCAAGTACTTAAATCACATTCAATTTCAAACGTGATCCTTATCCCTCTTGGGAATGGATTGGTTTCATAGGGGATAGCATTGGTGTGAATTCTACCTCCAATTTCTCGTGGCTAGGGAATATAAAACCTACACATCTCGATCAAGTGTCAATCACATCATGAAAAATCATAGCCGAAGCAACTGGAATTAAATTCACGCAATCGAATACAACAATAATCATCAATACATAATTCCAAATTAAACTGCAATTTCCAGTCACATGTCAAATAGTCCACATCACATAAATAACTAGAGTCTCATTACAAGCATCATCAAATATGTATCTCGTATGTCGAATCACAAAATAGCATCAATATGATCAAATTGAATCACATATGTCTAATCAATGTCCTATCATAATCAGGAGATAAAATCAAGTCTGTATAATGAAACCATAGTCACTAAAAGTCTGATAATGTCATCAACTGAAATGCATAATGATCAAAATAAGGAAGGTAAAATAATCAGCCTCACAATGCTACCATATCAGTTCATGGCAATGAGCCACCCCTTGGCAATGAGCCTTTTTGCACTGAGCATTCTTTTGGGCAATGAGCCTCTTTTGTTATTCAGTATTGTTACTACATTATATTGTGAGCTAACACTCACTGTGGTTTTTCCTAAATTGTTACTACATTATATTGTGAGCTAACACTCACCGTGGTTCTTCCCTTTTAGGGTTTTCCACGTAAAAAATCTGGTGTTCATGTGTGTATGGTGTTGATGTGTTTAAGTTTTGATTCTGCCTTTGATGTTTAATCTTCATAACAGATTAAGGGGTTAAAGTAAGTGAATGTGAATGTGATTTTGTTCAAGATAATTTAAGGTTTTTGATACAGCTGATTCACCCCCCCTCTCAGTTGCCTTGTGCCTTCAACAATTAGTATCAAAGCGAGGTTCCTTGGAAGAAAGTCTAACAACTTAAGGTAGATTTGGGATGCACACAAGAAAGACATTCCTCAGTTTGATGGATCTGACTATGCCTTCTGGAAGGTACAAATGCAAAGTTATCTTGTTTCTATTGGTTTTAATTTCTGGAAAATAGTTGAAGAGGAATACAAAATACCTAAGGATGGTCCGAATACTGCACTTGAGATTACGACCTATGAGACTAATGGAAAAGCTAAAAATGCTCTACTAAATGCTTTATCTAACACTGAAATGGTGAAATTTGTGGATTTGGAAACTGCTCATGAGATTTGGGTGAAATTGAAAAACATCTATGAAGGTGATTAATCTGTCAAGAAGGCTAAGTTGCAGAACTTGAAGACCAGATATGAAGTTACATATAGAAGATTGATGAAGTTATCAACATCAAGGGTCTTGGTGGAACGATAGATGATAAGGATGTTGTAGATAAGGTACTCAGAACTCTTCCCAAATCTTATAGTCACAAGGTGTCTACGATTGAAGAATTATTTGATATGAATAAGCTTTTAAAAGATCAATTGTGTGGTAAACTGAATGCTTTTGAGATGAGATAATTTGGTACTATTGATGGCCTTGTGAAAACTGAGAGTACTTTTAAGGCCAAGGAAGAAAAGATTGCTAGATCAGATAAGTATGCCATGGAATCAGATGAAGAAGACTTTGATGAGCTTGATGCAAAATTTGCACACAGAATGAAAAGAGGCAGTGGAAAGTTCATAGGTAAGTTACCTTTCAAATGTTTCAGTTGTGGTAAGATTGGTCACTATGCTTCAAGATGTCCTGACAGAGTTTTGACGATCAAGAACAATGAAAGTAAAGGTAAGATGGTAAGAAAGAGTTACTGTGTTAGAGATGATGATGGTGTAACTAATGATGAACCTGATTTTGAAGATGGTAATGCTAGTGAATGCTTGTTTATTTCCCTAGGAGATTAACTTGTTTCTACTAACCTTGCAAGCTATGAGAAGAAAGCAAGTCCAGGAGAGTTATCTGCATTTCATGTTGAAAAGGAAGATGAATGGATCATTGCCAACAGATGTTCAAATCACATGACATGAGGTAAGAGTAAGTTTGTTAAATTGGAAAAGTATGATGGAAGACTAGTTAGGTTTAATGATAATGCAACTAGTAAGATTTGTGGAAAAGGGTCAATTACTTTTGATGGCAAGTATAATACGGATGATGTTCTTTATGTGAAAGGCTTAAAGAACAATCTTCTAAGTGTTGGACAAATGTGTGAGAAAGGATATAATTTGATGTTTAAGGATAATGTATGTGAGATAAGGAAAAGCTTTGGAACTATACTTGTTGGTAAGAAGACTCATGATAATGTTTATCATTTGAAAGGTTTTGACAATTGTTGTTTGTTGGGTCAGACAAATGAAGGCTGGTTATGACATAGGAGAATGTTTCATATTAACTTTGATAATTTGGTGAGAATAATCTTAGTCCAAGCTGTAAGAGACCTACCTAAGATTTTGAAGCCTGCTAATGCCATCTGCAAAGAATGTCAGCTTGGGAAGCAAACAAAGATAAGTTTCAAGAGCAAGGAGAAATCCTCTACTAATCTGTTGGAGTTGGTGCATACAGACCTATGTGGTCCTACAAGAAAAAGAAGTCTACAAGGTGACATGTATTTCATGCTTCTTATTGATGATTATTCAAGAATGACTTGGGTTACTTTCCTTAACGAAAAATTAGAAGCCCTTGACAAGTTCAAGTCATTTAAAGCAATGGTTGAAAATGAAATGGATTTGAGAATCAAGTGTCTGATATCTGATAGAGGTGGTGAGTTTACTTCAAGTGAATTCAATGCTTTTTGTGAAGAACATGGGATAAAGAGACAATTGTCTTCCCCTAGAACTCGTCAGCAAAATGAAGTAGTTGAAAGGAAGAATACAATAGTTAAGGAAGCTGGCAGGACAATGTTTAAAAAAGTTGACCTTTTGGAAGTTTATTGGAAAGAAGTGATTCATACTGCTATCTACATTTAGAACAGAGTGCAAGTCAAAGCAAATAAAACAAAGACACCTTATGAGCTATGGTATGGAAGAACTCTTACTGTCAGGTATTTCAAAGTTTTTGGAAGAAAATGCTATATCAAAAGAGATGAAGAGTTGGGAAAGTTTGATGCTAGATGTGATGAAGGCATATTCCTTGGGTACTCCACTAAGAGAAAAGCCTACCAGTGCTACAACCAAAGGTTGAGGAAGATTATTGAAAGTGCAAATGTGAAGGTAGATGAAGATATTCAGAAGAACTCAGAGCCTAATGGATATGAGTCAGATGAGTTTGCGGATATAGAAACAATTGAAGAAGTCAAAGATAATGAAGTTCATAGTGAGGAAGAAGAAGCTCTAGAAAGAGTTCCTAAAACCCACAAGTATGTGCAAAAGAACAACTCAGAGGATCAAATCATTGGTGACAAAAATAAAGGAATTCTGACAAGAAGAAGAATTGCAGAAGAATAGGTAAATCTCTGTTTAATTTCAAAAGTTGAACCTAAGACTATCTCTGAAGCATGTAAAGATGAACATTGGGTCAAGGCAATGGAAGAATAATTGATACAAATTGAAAAGAACAAGACTTGGGAACTTGTCCCTAGGCCTACAAATAAGAATGTGATTGGAACAAAGTGGGTTTTTAGTAATAAGTTGACTGAGAATAGAGAAGTGGTAAGAAACAAAGATATAATTGTATGCAAAGGCTACTCACAAGTGGAAGGAATAGACTATGAGGAAAATTTTTCTCCGGTGACAAGAATGGAAGCTATTAGATTGTTTCTAGCTTATGTAACACATAAAGATTTCAAAGTATATCAGATGGATGTGAAGTCTACTTTTTTGAATGGTGAGTTTGAAGAGTAAGTATATATAGAGCAACTAGATGGATTTTAGTTATTAGGCAAACCAGGCATGGTATGCAGATTCAAGAAGACATTGTATGGATTGAAGCAAGCTCCTAGAGCTTGGTATGCATGATTGGACAGGTATTTGTTGTAGTAGGGATTCAGTAAAGGGTCTGTAGATAGTAACTTGTATATCAAGGTAAGAAAAGATCAAATTTTGATTATTGAAGTCTATGTAGATGATATAATTTTTGGTGGAAATGAAGGTATGTGTAAGAACTTTGCAGATGAGATGCAAAAATAATTTGAGATGTCAATGTGTGGTGAGATGAACTTCTTTCTTGGACTGCAAATTAATCAAACAGATAAGGGTATTTTTATTTCACAGTCAAAGTACATCAAGGAGTTGTGGAAAAATTTGGAATGGAAGAATCTAAACTAGTTTGTACTCCCATGACAACTGGTTGCAAGCTCAACAAAGATGATGAATCCCCTAAGGATGATCAGAGAAAATATAGATCAATGATTGTAGGATTGTTATACCTAACTATTACCAGACCGGATATCATGCACACAGTCTGTCTTGTGGCAAGATTTCAAGCAAATCCTAGAGAGTCACATGTCATGGTAGTAAAAAGAATATTTAGGTATTTGAAGGGCACTCCAGATCATGGTTTGTGGTATCCTAAGAACAATGATTTCAACTTAAGTGCCTACACAGATGCAGATTGGGCCGGATGTGTAGATGACATGAAAAGTACAAGTGGTGGTGTGTTCTTTCTTGGAGACAGAGCCGTGTCATGGCAAAGCAAGAAGTAGTATTCATTATCCTTATCTACTACAGAGGTAGAGTACATTGTAGCAACATCATGTTGCACACAAGTGCTGTGGTTGAGACAAACTTTGAAGGACATCCAAGCTGAGTATGAGGATCCAATTCCTATTTTCTGTGATAATACCAGTGTCATTAACATTTCAAAGAACCCATTGGTGCATTTAAGGACAAAACATATTTCTATTAGGTATCACTTTCTAAGAGAGAAGGTTGCAGCGAAAGAAGTGAAGCTAGAGTATGTGCATACAAAAGATCAAGTTGCTAACATATTCACCAAAGCTCTTCCTAAGGATACATTGTATCTCTGAGAAAAGTTAGGGGTTATTGCCCTTCCTATGTTGAACTAGATGCATATAGGAAATGCATTAGTCCAGTGTGGTTCAAGAGTCATTCTTTTCTAGACTGATGATGGAGGCTACCTCTCAGGGGAGCAGGCAGTGACTTTGGAGAATGTTGCAGTCAGAGGGAACTATTTAGAGCAGCTAAGGACAGTGCAAGTATGTGCTATATCATACTTAGGGGGAGTAAGCTTGAAGAAGGTGTGTCACCCTTTGCCATTGATGTCAAAGGGGGAGAGAGTTCATGTGAAAAACAAAAGAGAGAGTAAGATGTATAAAAGAAAGAGGGAGAATGAGATTAGTGCAGAATTATGTCATGATGATTTTTCACACCATATGTTTCCATCAATGACAAAGGGGGAGATTATTGCAAGTATGTGCTAACCGGTGTTTTCATTGATGTCAACATGGTTGTGTTGTCATTGGTGTCAACTATGTCTTCTGATATTGCTGATTGTTGCTTAATTGAGTTGTCATGTTGAGGTAATTTGAATAACTTGAAGAAGTGCTGATGATGCTAGCATATTGTTCATGTTGCTGAGTTTCCAAGTGCTTTTGAGAAAATTTTCTCTCTAAGTGGAAACAGTGTGTTGCAGAGTAGTCTGGTTTGCAGGATAATGTCTGCGTTTTTGCTCCGCATTTATTCTGTGTTAAAGATCAGAGTATGAGATTTGGATATGTTTTAGAGAAGTGTTTGAAGGTGCTAAATCCAAAATTTGGTGGTCTAGATCACTGTACAGAAGAAGTGTTCACCAGTTTGAAGATTGTATTTGACAGAGCTTCTAAGTTGTGCAGAGGTGTCTGGGAGAAAGTATTTTGCTCCGCATTTCTCTACATAGTGATTTCAAGTGATACAGTACTGGACATATGTTTATAATGTCCTTAGCTATCTTCATTTCAAATAATTAGTGATTTGGTACTCCAGAAAGCAAGTTATTGAATAGTAGAACTTAGCAGTGTTATTTGTAAGCTATCTTCAAGTGAGATTTGTTGTCTTCAAGTGAAATTTGGTGTAGTTGGATTTGTTGGCTCCCAGGTGATTTTATGTTGTTCGTGGATGTCTTTAAATCATGTTAAAGGATTGAGCTTGATCCGCAAGCTATGATTAAGTTCTTGGAAGCATGTGTCTAAGTATTCTTGGTGTTTGCACAAGTTTGGTTGACTTGGGTGCTAACACTCTTTGCGGATGTGTTTCATGGATTGTAGAAGCATGTTGAAGTGTGTAAAGATGTATTTGGGTCTGAGCTAAGCCGTGAAGTGTTCTTCTTTCATTCATTTGCTCCGCAAGTTTGTTTAGGTCTAGACCTAATTTGAATTATGTATGTTTGCCGACCTTGGAGATTGTTCCAAAGGTTATAGATTGTATTTCCGACCTATGTATGTTCTAAGGGTGATGATTGGTATAAATAAATGTAATAAATCTGTGTGGTGGGTGTGGGTGCGAAGATGCAAAGATGAAAGTGTATGTGTTGTAAGGAAGCAAAGGTGATATGTATTGTGTTTCAATGGAACTAAAGTCAGGCTTGTTGTAGATGCTACCATATCAGTTCATGGTAGTGAGCCACCTCTCTTGGTAGTGAGCCACCTCTTGGCACTAAGCCACCCCTTGGTAGTGAGCCTTTTTGCAGTTAGCATTCTTTTGGGCAGTGAGCCTCTTTTGTTATTCAGTATTGTTACTACATTATATTATGAGATAACACTCATCATGGTTTTTCCCTTTTAGGGATTTCCATGTAAAAAATTTGGTGTTCATGTGTGTATGGTGTTGATGCATGTTTAAGTTTTGATTCTGCATTTCATGTTTAATCTTCATAACATATTAAGGGGTTAAAGTAAGTGAATGTGAATGTGATTTTGTTCAAGAGAATTTAAGGTTTTTGATACAACTAATTCACCCCCCTCTCTGTTGTTTTGTGCCTTCAACAGGAAGTTGATCGATCCTTTTTTTAAAATTGTAGATCTCAGAGAGCTCCACATCAGTGTAACATGCTTTTAGGTAATTAAAATTTGTTTCAATAATTTAAGGAGCAAAAAATGACCTCTATAGTCTAGAAATTTTATTTTAGTGTTCTCAACATTAAAATGCAAGGTTGAGACACCTTTTCTAACATTTTCCCTCTTGTTGAATGCTTTGTAAGAGCTAAAGTACTATCAACTAAGTGCTAGGAGATGAGAGGCCCATAGTCTTGTAGCACCATCAAAACTTCTCTGTGCTCATTGACTTCATCAATCTATTTGCAATACTCTTCAAACTAGTAACTTTTTCCAACATCAACCTTCCATTCTCTACCATGTCTCAAAAATGGTACTAGGCATTAATTTGCTTTGTTTGCACATGAAAGGTTAAGTTCATTTCCAAACATACGACACTGAATATCATGATGAACTCTAATAGATATCTACTTAGCTCCACATCTGAATGTAGTCTCAAATGTTAATTGGCCTCCTTACTGGCATAAATAATTGCTATGTATTCTACCTTGTGAATAAAGCAACTAAAACCTATTTCTTACTCATTGAACTCACTACTCCACCTAATAAGCTAAACTTGTAGCCACTAGTAGACCTTTTGGTGTGAACACCCTCTATCCAATTTGAATACACATAACCTTGAGTATCCACGGAGTGCTAGTCCTCTAAAATAACACCATGATAGCATATGGAGTACTTATAAGTAACCCTCAAATACTTAAATATCCTCTTAACTACAACCTAACATTCTCATCAAAGATTAGCCATGTAATGACTCAAGACTTCCATTGCTTGGGCAATGTTTGGTTGGGTGTAGACCATAATATACACAAGGCTCTCAACTACACTAGCATAGAGCACTAAACTCATCTACCTTATCTTTATGGGTGTTGGAGGACACCATTCTACTAATATCTTAGTTCCTACAGAAATAGGAATATTAATGGTTTACTATCGACCATACTAAAACATTGCAAAATAGATTCAACATGTACTTGTTGCAAGTATGTGTAATCAGTGTTGTCATTGATGTCAACAAGCTTGTGTTGTGATTGGTGTCAACTGTGTCACTTGTGTGAGTTGCTTATGTTGCAAGAATATGAGTAGTTAGTGTTGAGTGGATATTGTCTTTGAGATGAGGTTGTTGCAATGGTATGAGCTATTTGGTTGAGTTGCTTGGCTAAAGATGATGTGGTTGCTTTGAAGAGGTGCTAAAGATGTTAGGAATATGTTTTTGTTGTTTGGTTTCAAAGTGCTTTTGAGAAAATTTGATTAATAAAGGAAACAATATGTTGAAGTGGCATTCTGGTTTACAGAGTAATGTTCTAGTTTTTCTCCACATTTCCTCTATGTGGAAGATCTAACTTTGTGGTTTGTATATGTTGTTCAAAGATGTCAAGATATGTTATATTCTGAATTTGGTGTTATGGTTTGTTGTGTAGAGGAAGTTGTGTTCACCAGTATGAAGACTATGTTTTTGAGTGTTGCAGAGGGGTCTGGGAGAAATGTCTTTGCTCTGCATTTCTTCACAAAGTGGTTTTATGATGCAGGAGCATCCCAAGTTGCAAAGTAATCTTGCATCAACCAAAAAAATGTTGCATTCTTTCTTTTCTTTCATTTCTCAATTCTGTTCAGTTAGTTGCAATTTCAGTATTTTGTACTGCATTTCACCACATTTTCATATCAAAGCTTGCAGAGCAGGACTTAGCATCTACATATCATCATCTACATCATATCTAAATTTCACGTCATTTGGACTTGTCTACTAAAAGTTATCGCTATCAGAAGATCATCAACTTTCACAGAACAAAGCAGTCAGATAGTCAGTTAAAGGAGAAGGTTTGTGGAGCACTTCTGTGACTTACAGAGCCTAATGAAACATCATACATGTCACATATTGATCAGATAGACCTTTCTTGAGGTTCACCCCAATTTTCATCCATTTGCGGAGCAATACCAGATGTTGTAGGCCAACCTACCTGTTTCTTCACGATACATCTTTCATTGGAGTTTGTAACCTCTTGTGGTCGACGCAGAGGATTTCATGAGCTTGAAGATGATATATATAGATCTCTTAGAGGCATTAGGAAGTTAGTTCTCAGTTAGTAGTTCTTAGTTAGCGATTATGACAATTTAGATTAGATTTCTTTTTTTTTAAGAAGGCACTTCAATGCCATATCTTGTATATCTATTGTAATTCAGAAAGTAGGGCTGTGAGCCCTTTGATTGTAGACCGCATGTTTCTAGCATATGAGCATTGTAATTCTTTGATATTATGAATATATGAATCTTCCATTGCATTGTACAATTGAGTTATTTCCATTGTGTTTATTCTAGCTACTTGGTTTGGGTAGTTCATTCTGTGAACCCTCTGACTGTGACTGCACCATGTGGTATCAGAGTGAAGCTTTGAATCCTTTGGGAAGTGAAGGCATTCTATAAGATCTTGTGGTGAACCGATTGCCAACCTGAGGTAGTCTACTTGTGTTTGTCAATAGAGCACCGATAGTGAGGCAATTGCTACCTTATAGTCAGATCACCTAATTGAGGCAGTTGCACCAGATCCTAGGAAAAGATGTCGCCAAGGAGGATTCCTACAATGGCCAATGTTGCTAGAAGAATGGAAGAGATGATCGAGATGATGAGGACAATGAAAGTTTGAATAGAGGCTGTAGAAGAAGATAGAAGAATTGGACTAAACCCTAGACATGATGCTGAAAGTGACAATGAAGAATTTCAATCTGCAGATCAAAGTGAAGAAGCCCTAGAGGAAGAAGAATCAGATCAGGTGAAAATTTTGAAAGCTATTTTGAAGATTGGAAAGAGACCGAGAGTGGATATACTGAACTACACCAGAAATTTGAATCCAGAGGAATTGATTGATTAGATAAATGACTTGGAGGAAAACTTTGAATATGAGGAAATTGAAGATCTAGAGTAAGTGAGATTTGCAAAGACTAAGTTGAAAGGACATGCTGCTATTTGGTGGAAAGAAGTTTAGTTGGATAGGAATAGGAGAGGAAAAGAAAAGATCATAAAATGGAATTGGATGGTGACAAAGTTGAAGAATCAGATCATACCTGCTAACTATGAGTTGGAATTGTTGAAGAGGTTGCAAAACCTAAGGCAAAAGGAGAAATCTTTGGAGTACACTGAGGAATTTCATAAGATGATCATAAGGACTAGAAATAGTGAATCAAGCAAGGAGAAAGTGGCAAGATACATAAATGGGTTGAGGATGAACATTCAAGAACTAAGTCTAGTGAGGATGACAACAATAGAAGAGGCATATCAATTTGCATTGAAAGTTGAAGACAAGTTGAATAAAAAGCATGAGCAAAGACAAAGAGGTAGAGGAGGTAAATTTCATAGAAGTAGAATGTATTTCAGAGGAGAAAGATCATATGCGGAGAAGAACAAAGAAAGTAGTCTATACAAGAAGGAAGATAGAGATAACAATTCATACTAGAGAGATGATAGAACTTTCTACCGCAAAGAACACCATAATTCTTACCACAATGAAGGATACAAGAGAGATGAAAGAGGGTTTGATAAGAGAACATTCAGAGGAACTTGTTTTAAGTGTGGAGGTGAAGGACACAGAGCATTTGAATGTCATCAAGTAAGTACAAGAAAGAGAGCAGAGAACAGTGCAAGATCAACTTATGCAGAAGAAGAACCTGTTGGATCACCTAGTTCAGTTGGGAAACTAGAGAAAGAAAAATCACTAGTCATGAGGAGAGCATTATTTCAAGAAGAGACAACTGAGGAACCACCGTAGAGGAAAAGTCTATTCCAAACCAGATGCAAATTAGGAGATAAATGTTGTAAAGTGATCATTGATAGTGGCAGTACTAATAATTTGGTTTCAGAAGAGATGGTGAGTAAGTTGAACCTGGAGAGATTGAAACACCTAAAGCCCTACAAGTAGCCTAGATTCAAGATGAACACAAGGTATTGCTGAGCGAACAATGTTTGGTGAAATTTCATATAGGATCTTATAATGATGAAGTATTGTGTGATATTATTCTGATGGATGTATCTCATATATTGTTGGGTAGACCATGGCAATATGATAGAAAATATATACATGTGGGAGAAAGAATACTTATACTATAACATCAAATGGAAAGAAACATATCTTGATACCTTTGGAAGATGAGCCTAAGAATGAAGTATGTGGGAATGCTAGAATCTGTTTGGTTGAATGAAGTAAATTTCTAGATAGATTGAGACATGAGAATATGTGTTTTGCTTTGGTTCCTAAGAAGTGCAGAGACCTAAGTGTAGAGACTGTTTCTGGAAAAGAAGATTCATAGCCAGAAGAGATAACTGAATTGTTGACAGAATATGAATACATCATATCAAATAATGTACCTAAGGGATTGCCACCAATCCGGAGTATCAGTCATCATATGGACCTTATACCTAGAGTTAGTTTGCTTAACAAAGTAGCACACCAGATGACACCAGCAGAGAATTCAGAGCTGAATAGATAGATACAAGAGGTATAGTGGAAAGGATTGATTAGAGAAAGTTTGAGCCCATGTGTGGTACCTACAGTATTAGTACTAAAGAAAGATGGAGAATGGAGAATGTGTACAGAATCTAGAGAAATCAATAAGACCACTGTTAAGTATCGATTTCCATTGCCAAGGATGGATAACATCATGGACTATTTGAGTGGAGAAAAGTATTTCACAAAGATAGACTTGAAGATTGGATACCATTATATCAGAATCAGAGAAGGAGATAAGTGGAAGACTGCATTTAAGACAAATGAAGGATTGTATGAATGGTTAGTGATGCCCTTTGGATTGACTAATGCACCGAGTACTTTCATGAGGTTGATGAACGAGGTTTTTAAGAAATTTTTAGGTAAGTTTAGTTATTGTATACTTGGATGATATTCTGATTTTTAGTAAGACAAAGAAAGGACATTTGTGGAATATTAGACAAGTATTGCAAAGGTTGAGAGAAGAGAAGCTGCTGATAAACATCAAGAAATGTAGTTTCATGAAGGAAAAATTGGTATATTTGGCATTTGTGATTTCTACGGAAGGATTGAAGATGGACCCTATGAAAGTTAGAGAAATTGTTGAGTGGCCAACACCAAAGAACATTGGAGAGGTGAGATCATTTCATGGGTTAGCAAGTTTCTATCAAAAGTTTATCAGAAATTTCAATTCAGTACGCACACCGATGACAGAGAAAATGAGGGGTGACAAAAAGGACTTTAAGTGGACATCAAGAGCAAATAAAAGTTTTGAATTATTGAAGCAAAAAGTGACAGAGCAACTAGTGTTAGCATTACTAGATTTCAACAAAGTATTTGAAGTAGATTGCGATGCCAGTGGAAATGCAATAGGAGCAGTGTTAAGTCAAGAAGGGAGACCAGTAGCATATTTTAGTGAGAAGTTGAATGATGCCAGGAGAAGATATTTAGTTTATCATCAGAAGTTCTATGCTATAATTCAAGCTTTGAAGAAGTTGAGACATTACTTGTTGCCTAAGGAGTTTATGTTATACACGGATCATCAGGCTTTACAATATTTTAATAGTCAAGGAAAGTTGAATCAGAGACATATGAGATGGGTAGAGTTCATGTAGAGTTACACATTTGTATTGAAGCATAAGAGTGGGAAGTCAAATAAAGTTGCAAATGCATTGAGCAGAAGAAGGAATTCGCTGACAGAGATGAGAGTAGAAGTATTAGGTTTTGAGGAACTAAAGCACATGTATGAAGAATATCTTGATTTTGTAGAACCACATAAAGCATGTAAGGAACCTGTTGTGATAGATAGAAGTAAGAGGTTAGAGTATTTCATTTAGGAGGATATGTTGTTCAAAGGAAATCAATTGTATATACCTAGGAGTTCAATGAGAGATAATTTGATAAAGGAGAAACATAGTGGGGGATTAGCAGGATATTTTGGAATTGACAAGACAATGGCTTTAGTAAGTAAACATTACTTTTGGCCTCAAATATATAAGGATGTAAGAAAGTTTGTGCAGAGTTGTAGAGTTTGTCAAGTTGCAAAAGAGAGTAGTTAGAATACTAGATTATACAAATCTTTGACAGTATCAGAGAGACCTTGGGAAGATATAAGCATGGATTTCATATTAGGATTGCCAAGAACATAGAGGGGACATGATTCTATATTTGTAGTGGCGGATAGATTTTCAAATATGTCACATTTAATACCTTGTAAGAAGACAAATGATGCAGTGCATGTTGTTGACCTATTTTCAAGGAGATTGTGAGATTGCACGGATTACCTAAGAGTATAGTTTCAGATAGGGATATAAGATTCATTGAATACTTTTCGAGAACATTATGGAAGAAGGTGAAGACAAACCTAAAGTTCAGTTCAACATTTCACAAGAAGTGGTAAATATGAGTTTGGGTAACTTGTTGAGATGTTTTGTGGGAGATAAGACGAGAAATTGGGATCTAATTCTACTGCAAGCAGAGTTTGCATACAATAATTCAGTGAATAGGAGTACAGGGAAGACACCATTTGATATTGTGACCAGAATGAAACATAAAGGAGTTACAGAGTTAAGAGACATCAGTATAGAGAATAAGAGAAGTGTAGAGGTAGAAGAATTTGCAGGATACATGGAGACACTACATAATTAGGTCAGAAAGCATTTGGAGGAGATGAATAGTAAGTATAAGGAGCAAGCATATAAGAAGAGGAGACACAAACAATTTTTAGTTGGAGATGAAGTAATGGTATATTTGAGAAAGGAGAGATTTCCAATGGGAACTTACAACAAGATGAATATGAAGAAGTTTGGACCATGTAGGATACTCAAGAAGTTTGATTCAGGAAATGCATATGAAGTGGAGCTATCGAAGACATTGGATATATCACCTATATTCAACATTACAGACCTATATCAGTATCATGAGGGAGAATCAAGTGACAACATTGAAGATGGTTTGAAGAATCAGTTACCACAACAACAACTGGAGCAGATAGAAGACATCGTGGATAGTAGAGTTGGACGCAGTACCAGAGGCAAGAAATATAAAGAATATTTGGTAAAGTGGAAAGGCAGACCAGAAGAAGACTCAACTTGGATTTCTCAGGCTAAGATAGACCGCCTTGGTTTTCATATAACCCTAGCAAAGTGAGGGACTCACTTTTTCAACAACCCCAGGTGTCTGATGCAAGAGCATCCTAGGTTGCAGAGCAATCTTACATCAACCAAAAAACATTTGCATTCTTTCTTTTCTTTCTTTTCTCAGTTCAGTTCAATTAGTTGCAGTTTTAGCATTTTGTACCGCATTTCACCATATCTTTGTATCAGAGCTCATGGAGTAGTACTTAGCATCTACATATCATCACCTACATCATATCCAAATTCTAGGTCATTTGGACTTGTCTGCTAAAAGTTATCGCTATCAGAAGATCATCAACTTTCACAGAATAGAGCAGTTTGACAGTCAATTGAAGGAGAAGGTTTGCAGAGTACTTCCATGACTTACAAAGCCTAATGAAACATCATACATGATACATATTAATCAGATTGACCATCCTTGAGGTCTGTACCAATTTTCATCCATTTGCAGAGCAATACCAGATGCTATAGGCTGACCTACCTGTTTCTTCACGTTACATCCTTCATTGGAGTTTGTAACCTCTTGTGGCTGATGTAGAGGATTTCATGAGCTTGAAGATGATATATATAGATCTCTTAGAGGCATTAGGAAGTCAGTTTTCAGTTAGTAGTTCTTAGTTAGTGATTATGATAGTTTAGATTAGATCTTTTTTTTTTTTTTTGGGAAGGCACTTCAATGCCATATCTTGCATATCTGTTGTAATCTGGAAAGCAGGCCTATGAGCCCTTTGATTGTAGCCTGCATATCGCTAGAATAAAAGCATTGTAATTCTTTGATATTCTAAATATATGAATCTTCCATTACATTCTACAATTGAGTTGTTTCTGTTGTGTTTACTCTAACTGCATGGTTTGGACAGTTCATTATGTGAACCCTTCGACCGTGACTACACCATTTTAGGTCTTGCAGCTATGGATTTTTGCTCATAAGCTTTATATCTTTCTTCTGTTGATGTTGTTCATGGTTTGGTGCTCTGGAAGTCATTTCCTAGAGATAAATGCATGACAAAGATAATTAAGCATGCTGGATAAACATAATAAGGTTGTGCAGCAGGTGAAAGTGGTTGCAGAGGAATTTGTTGGTTTTCAGGATGTTTCAGGATGTTCATGGAATACTCTAGATTGTGGTGAAGCCTTGCACGTGGTCCACAAGTCGCTTTTGGGTTTGAGGAAGCGTTTACTTAAAATTTCATTGTGTTAACATAGGTTTGGCCGACCTTGGGTATTTACACTAATTGCAGAGTTGCTTTGGTGATTGTGAAAGTGTGGAGTAGCATGCTTGGATGAATTTAGGTCCAAGCTAAGATGTGTTGTGGTTCACCTTCATTCCTTTCCACCTTGTGAGTGTTTAGGTCCAGACCTAATTTGAATATTTTGTGTTAAGGTGTAATGCTAACCTTGGAGAATGTTCTTAAGGTTAAAGACAATATAAATAAGTGTCAAGGGATCATGATTGTGTGTGTGCACATGTTGAATACAATGTGAATAATAGAGTGGTTGAATGTGTGATGCAATACAAGATTTCTTGTGTTAGACTACTATATGTAGTGAGAAAAAGGTGTTTACTATTCTTCAGTGATGCTGCGAAGGTGACATTTATGTTGTGAATATTTAGCTTCATTGGAACTGTACCCCATGCATATGTCAGATGCAATTATAACAGTTCAATTCTTGGCAGTGAGCCACTTCTTCTATCTCTTTCTTTTTGGTCAGTGAGCCTTTCTTTCTAGGCCGTGAGCCCTTTGGCAGTGAGCCTTTTGTAATTCGGTGTTGATACTACTTTATATTGTGAGCTAATCCTCACCATGGTTTTTCCCTTCTTGGGTTTTCCACATAAATCTGGTGTTCTCTTGTGTTTGATGTTGGTTTGATTTAGTTTGTGTTATTTGATTTTCATGCTTAGTCATCATAACAGTCTAAGGGTTAATTGAATCTATGTGGATCTAAATATGTGTGAGGGTTTTAAAATTTTAAACTACAACTGATTCACCCCCCCCTCAGTTGTCTTGTGCATTCAACAATACTTCCTTTGTTCAACTGAAAGATTTATATTCACCTTATCCTATCTAATTTGCATCCCAAGGATTTACTTAGTAGCCCTTAGGTATTTTCTTTAAAACTATAAAGAACGCTAAGATTTCTCTACACATTTCCTTATCATTACTAAATGACATTGTGTCATTGATATACAAAATGATAATGATAAAATAATCACCACTTTATTTATAATAGATACAATGATTTAACCTAGAACTAATAAAATCCAAGCTAGAAAATATAAATCAAACCTTTTATACTACATTTCTAGGAGACTATTTTAAACCATAGAAGGATTCCTTTGACTAGAAAACCATGTTTTCTTTAACTTTTTTAATGTAGTGCTCTGGCTGTGACATGTAGATCTCCTCTAGATCACCATGCAAGACAATTTTTTCACATCCATTTGTCCATCCTCAAGACCAAAAGCAATAGCACTAGTTAATAGAATTATGATAAATGTCAAATTTTCAATAGGAGAGAAAATCTCACTAAAATCTATTCCCTCAACATTTGGCAGCCAATTGTGCTTTATGTACTTCTTAATGTTACCATCAAAGCATAGCTTCTTTTTGAACACCTATTTACAACCAATAAGGTTTTTTTCCATTAGGTAGCTATATCAAACCCCATGTATCATTCTTCCTTAGTGCAACCATCTCATCATCTATGGCTGATTGTCAAGACCCATATTATCAATTTCCATTGTCTCTTTAATTCTTATGGGCTCATTAGTGTTTGTCAACAAAGAAAATATACACCTAAAATTATGTTGGGATAAGGTGCCATTAACCTTGTAAATCCTAATATTGTATTTATTTCATTTATTATTTGTAATTTGTAATTACCCATAAGGGAATGAGGTAGTTTCACCGGCAGTGGTAATTCTAGAGTCACCAGAGGTAATTAAGGAGTGACATTTACGGTCGGCAATTGTAAAACTCAATAGTGAGTGTAGATGCCACCTTGGGAGAATCTACTATTTTTAGCATATATGACACATGTCATAATGTTTGGTGGGTGCATGTAAAGAATCTATGACAACTACAAGTTGTCATAAGATTCTATGACACTATGACGCATATGATAGATATTCATTAGTTGTAAATTTCTATGTTTAGCCTAAGGCTCCCATCTTGGGAAGATACTCTTTGGTGGAATCTATGATGGTTATGACGCATCATAAGATGCTGTAAGAGGCCATATTTAGTCTTGGGTACCCAACCTTGCATGACTGCTTTTGGACAAGTGGAAGGTGCTTGTAAGATGGCATTTAATGTTTACCAGTTGGAGATTCTCAAGAGAGAGAAAGTGAATGCCTAGGGAGATGTGAGAGCACTTATATATGTATGTTCCATTGTATTTGTTGCTACAATATAGGTTTTAGGTACTCAGGTGTTGCAAGAATATTGTCAGATTGAAGACTAGTGGAGAGATTTGTGTAGTTGATGTATTGTACAATCTTTTACAGATTAATACAAACTTGTGCCTCTTTCCTAGTGGAGTTTTTTACCCACAAGGGTTTTCTCCACATAAACACTGTGTCATTGTGTTGAGTTCTTCATGTTTGATATTTTCTCTATAGTGGGTTTTCTATTTTGATGCAATCTCCATTGATAATACATTGATATAAGATCATTAAATATATTTGAATCATACTTCCATTTGAAGTACTTGTACTTTCATTTCTAACATTTGGTAGCAGAGCCTGGCTAACTTTGACTCTTGGGTGGTAGTGTGGAAGTTGTAGTTGCAGTGCGAGATTTGGTTGCATTTTTTTGGAAGATTTTGAGTTGATATTATGGCTGCATCCACCACTGCTTCAACCTCTCGATTGGACATTGAGAAGTTCAACAGAACAAGGTATGAGTTGTGGAAGATAAGAATGGAGGATTTGTTGGAAGAAAGAAACTAGTGGTTGGCTATTCTAAAAGAGAAGAAACCTAACAATGTCTCTCAAAATGAGTGGGATAGACTGGATAAGAAGGCACGGGGAACAATCCGCTTGTGTCTTATAGATTCTGTCCTATTGAATGTCATGAGGGAAGAGACCGCACATAGCTTGTGGAAGCATTTGGGTGAGATCTACTAAGCCAAGAGTATGGTAAACAAACTTTACGTGAAGCGTAAACTATTTTCTATGAAAATGAAAGAGGGCGAGTTAGTTGCAGAGAATTTAAATTCTTTTAATTTGTTGTTAAGTCAACTAGCATCAGTAGATGCTGAGATTAATGAGGAAGATAAATGTATCTTACTTCTTTGTTCTTTACCTGAGTCTTGGGAGAATGTCATACTTGCTATCACTGCTAACCTCGTGGATCCGAAGTTGGATGCTCTTGTTGCAGTTTTACTGGCATAGGAATTGAGGAAGAAGAGTTCGGATAGTTTAGGTGATGCTCCTAGTGTCAGAGGAAGGTCTAAAGAAAGAGGACCAAAAGGAGATCAGAAAGGGGCTAAGGACAAGTCCAAGGGCCGATCTAAGACTCCTGGAATGAAGAATAGAGTTAAGTGTTGGAACTGTGGTAAAAGGGGACATGTGAAGGAGTGCAGAAACCTAAAGAAACAATCAGAGAGTGCTTCGGATAAGTCCTCGAATGCATGTGAAGATGTTTTACTTTCTGCATGTAATGTCATTTCTAATGATCACTAGTTGGTTGATTCAGGATGCTCGTTTCATATGACCCCGCATAAGGAATGGTTTTCCACATACAAAGAGTATGATGGAGGTGATATATACCTTGGGGACAACTCTACATATTTGATAGTTGGGAAAGGCAAGGTATTGTTGTGTTTCAGTGATTGGAGGATTAAAACCCTCCTTGGTGTTTTGCATGTTCCTGGATTAGCTAGAAATCTGATTTCAATTTCAAAGTTGAATGATTCAAATGGGAATGCATGTAACATTTGACAAGCATGGCTATAGATTGGCGAGAGGGAACTTGGTGGTAGAGAAGGGGAAAAGATTGGGAAACTTGTTTAAGCTCAAATCCACTACATTTTGTAATGCCTCTTATGTATCTGAGGCTAGTACTAAAAATACATGTATGTTGTGGCACCATAGGTTGGGCCACACAAGCAATAATGTATTGAAAACAATCAATAATAAAAATTTGTTGGATGATTTCTCTTATTCTGATGAGCACTTTGATTTCTGTGAGAATTGTGTGTTTGGTAAACAAAATAGAAAATCATTTCCTTTAGGAAGCAATAGAGCAAAATAAAGGTTAGAAATTATTCATACGGATGTGTTTGGACATGTGGATAATGATTCTATTGGAAAATATCATTATTTTGTCACCTTCATTGATGATGTATCCAAATTTACATGGATTTATTTTATGAAACAAAAATCTAAAGTTTTGACTAAGTTTAAGGATTTTAAAGTCTTAGTTGAAAACCAATTGGGATTGAAGATGAAAATATTAAGATTTGACAATGGAGGAGAATATTGCTCTAAGGAATTTGATGAGTTTTGCAAGAATGCAGGTATTATCAGACAAAAGACAACTCCATATACACCACGACAACATGGTGTTGCAGAAAGGATGAACTGAACAATCATGGAAAGAGCCAGAAGTATGCTGAGTGAGTGATGCACAATTGGATAAATGTTTTTGGGTAGAGGCTGTGTGTATTGCTTTCTACTTGATTAACAGATCTCCTTGTAAGGCTCTTGATTCAACACCTTATGAAGTGTGGAAATGTAAGAAACATTTTGTTTCACATTCAAGGGTTTTTGGTTGTGAGGCTTTTGTTCATGTGCCTAAGGAAAAATGATCTAAGTTGGATCCAAAAACTAAAAAGTGTACATTCATTGGATATGGTGATAATGTCAAAGGTTATAAGCTTTGGAATCTACTAACCCGTAAGATTATCTTTTCTAGAGATGTTATTTTCAGGGAACTTAGAGAGCTATTTCTGAACCCGAGTAGCCAAAAGAAAAATAAGAAAAGGTAAAGAGAGTGCACTTTGATTTAGAGCAGCAAGATTCACCTCAAGAAGAACATAATGATGGATTGGAGGATGAAGAAGAAGAAGATTTGAGTAGTTCTGATGAAGATGAATATGTTGTTACAGAAGAAGTTGGTACAGATGATCATGCAGAAGAACAAGTTGAGGCTCTTACTCCACCCTTGAGGAGATCCACAAGACAACGGAATCTAGTTGAGAGGTATAGCCCACTAGATCTTCGTTGTATATTTGCTTTATTGAGTACTGACAATGAGCCTAGATCCTACAGGGAGGCCATTCTTGCAAATGATAGTGAGTATTGACAGTTAGCCATGCAAGAGGAGATGATGGCCTTAAACTCTTGTAACACTTGGGATCTTGTTCGTTTTCCCAAAGGAAGAAAGTCCATAAGTTGTAAGTGGGTCTTCAAGAAGAAGTTTGGAGCAGATGGGTCATTGGAAAAGTACAAGGCTAGACTAGTAGCCAAGGGCTACTCCCAGAGATAAGGAGTTGATTTTGGTGAAATTTTCTCTCCTGTTGCTAAATTGACTTCTATGAGGTTTCTTTTATCCATTGCTACAACTTACGATTGGGAGATTGAGCAAATGGATGTTAAGATTGCATTCTTGCATGGAGATCTTGAAGAAGAAATTTATATGCAACAACCTATAGGTTTTGAGGTAAAAGGGAAAGAACATTAGGTTTGTAGGTTGAAGAGGTCTCTCTATTGTTTGAAACAATCCCCTAGAATGTGGTA